>JAOWBP010004587.1:792613-813271 GCA_028571105.1 Tragopan temminckii
CGGAGGGTGGCTTTACAGCCCCCCGCCCTCCCGTCGGTGTCACCTCCTCGTCGCTGCCTTCGCCCTCGCTCGTGGAGCTGGCTGCATTAGCAGGGAGCTGCGAGAACCCATCTGCGTGGTCCCAGCCCTGCACGCGACCCCCAACCCTTCCCCGCTCGTTTCCTGGTACCCACGGCTGAGCCCCCAGCCCCGTTCCCTGCAGCCCCCATGGAGCTGCTGACGGCCAATGGCTCTGCACGGGGGAGAATGAGCTCAAGCAAAAGGTCTGCTCGCTCAGCCCTGTGCCATCAGCCCAACCACCGTCAGCTCCGCACCGCTCACCGCTCCCTCCTCTCCCCTTTGGCAGGACGGAGCTGAACAATAGCAGAGCTGGAAAACAATGGGACCGCCGCACCTTCACGCTTAGCTCGGGAGAAATCCCTGCTTGAAACCAACATTTGGACCGGAGCTGGTGGGAACCATCATCGGAGTGCTGCTGGGATCTGCTTGCAGTGGGTGAGGATGCGCAGCCGGAGCCCATCGCCGAGCGATGCCTCTCCCAGTGCCTAAAAGGGGATAATTGTCGTCTGCAGATGTTGCTTTGCTTCTGCATTGGGATCGATGGATGCTCCGATGCTGTGCTGCCCTGGGCAGAGTCAGGGCAGGAGGAGCAGCGCAGGGTCGGGATATTCCCACAATCCCTCACTGTGTGATGGGAAAACCCTCCGCCCTGAAAGCAGTGAGAAAGTGTCCCCCAAAATGCACTTCTCATTGCAGGAATGGCTGCATCCCTTCTCTCCCATTGAAAATGTCATATTTGGATATTTTTCTCTTTTTTCCCCTCTTTTTTTTTTTTTTTTCTTTTTGCTGGGTATCTCCCCAGGAGTTCTGCAGAAGCAGCTGCTTGGTTGCCCTCTGTGGATTAGTAGATGGGGGTCTACTCTGAAGGTCAGGGAAAGGGCCTTAGGAAGGGTGTTTCTAGGTCGGATTACATTTGGGATCGGATGCAATGGTGGCAGCAGCTGATGGGTCCTATTTGTAGGCAGAGAGCGCTGGGGCAGGAGCATTGCTTTGATTAATTTAAAGCATTGATACAGCCCTCAGGCTGCTCTGAGTCCTCAGTCCGTGGCAGACGTGAAGGAAATGCATCAAAACTGGGAAACTGAAGCACGGGGATGCCTGGAAAATCTGGCCATGCCAACTGCAGGGGTTGGGCAACCGATTGGACAACGTTCACATTTCCTGCTGTTCTGCTGGGGTGCTTTCCGGCACTTCAGGTTTACCAAAGCTATAGCAGAAAATCTGTAGGGTTGCAGTTTGGGGATCTCTGTCAGCTGCCCACTCCTCTGCACTCAGTCTGATGCTCTCGAGATCCAAAAAAGGAAGAACTGCCCCGTTCCTGGCTGCTCGGAAGGGGATGTGATGACGGAGGCGAAGGTGGCAGCGCTGCGGGGTGGTAAACAGGAAACCCAGTTCCACCCTGCAAGCATTCAGGGGGAGAAAACACTTTTGGGGCTCCCCTTCCGCCTCAAAATGGGTGCTTTTTGATTTATTCATTTATTTTCCCCCATTTGAGGAAGCGAGGGGTTGAGCCTCGGCCCTTTGTATCACTCTACGCTCACTGCAAAAGGTTTGGGATTTGTTTTGGCTGCTTTGGTATCATTGGTGATGTTTTTGCATGACCCAAGCAACGTTATTCCTCCCTTAATGGTTACTTCTATCATCTGGATTGGATGAGCAAAGCACTGACTTTGCTCCACACGCTGCAGCTGCCAGTGCTTTGGCTCAACCCAAATTCTGGTGCCATGCAGTGCTGCGCCAGGATTTATCCCAACACCAGCAGCATTCCCTTTTCCTATGTAATTCTCCATGCACGCGGAGGTCCATTAATTTTTTTCCCCATTTTCTCGCTGTGATGAACCACGTGGATGGGGTAAAGGCCTCATGCTGATGTGGGGCTGCAATGCTGCTCATCAGGAAGCGCACGGCTTCGTCAGCTTTTCCGCTGCAAGATGCAATCTTTGCAGGGCAGGTTTCTCTTCTGCTTTCTGCTTTGCTTTTGCAAACGTTTCCCTGCAGTGGACCATGAGTGTTTTCTGTTGCGTGGTTTGTTTGCTGCAAGCTTGGGATAAGGGTTGCTGCTGCGCTCGGGCTTTTTGTTTCCTCTGACACAGGTTTTGTCCTATGGCCTTGCTTGAATCACCGATCCCTCTGTGCATCATCGTGGGTTTGGGGTTTTGCTTTTGCAGTTCAAGTTTTGTTGCTTGGAGCTTTGGGAGTGTGAAGGGACTGTGAAGCTCTGGGCAATGTGGGAAGTGGAGAAAACTGCAATTTGTGCATCAAGTGCTTTTTTTGGCCTTATTTTCTCTTTCTGTGTGAGGGAGGGGAGAGGACCTCAGAAAAAGGATTTGTGCAAATACATGGGAAAAAGCAAGACCCGAAAAGCCACCCGTCATAGCCTAAAACCACCCTGAAGCTGCAATTCAGCTTCTCTCCAGTTCTGGTTTTGCAAAGTGCTCCAAGCAAATGGGTGACCCCAAAGGTTTCGCCCCAGATCTCATTTGATTCCGGTCTGCAGCTTCCAGAAAACATCCTCGTGTTTTAAGGCCAAACCACTTCAAAGGTTGGACTGCAGGCACAGTTCCTGAGGGTTTGCATGAGTGTGATGGAATATTTTGGCACTGGAGGAAATGCAAAAATTCAGTGGGTGTTGCATTAAAAAAAAAAAAAAAAAAAAGGAAAAAAAGCAAGAAACCAATGCAGTGGTTCTAGTGTGAACCCAGCTGCCATGCACGTTGCCTCATTTTGGGACGGCATGAACAGGCATTGAGCTGGATCCATTCACAGCTTCCTAAAAGAACTGTAAAATAAATGGGGAAAAAAAAAAAAGGGAGCAAATCCCACTTATTTCCACCTCATCTTGCCTGGCCCTGCAGCCTGTGATGGAGGCTGCTCTAAATGCAAATGTTGGAGTAAGCGTATCTCCGCCAGTATTAAATTTTCAGTGGGTTTACAATGGTTCTCCCCTTATCTGATTTCTCCTCCTGCTTTCCCGCCCGTTGCTTCGGCTGGAGGAGCAGCATTTAATTTTCCCCGCGCCCGCAGCTGCTGCCCCAGAGCCTTTTCCCCAAGGGCTCTCCCAAACCCAACCCAGGTTTTGTTTCCCGTTGGCCATCGGGATGCGGTAACGCAGGGGCAGTAACGCCTTTTGTCTCTTTGCCATTCAGTTCTGATGAAAGAGGAGCCTGAGGATGGAGTACGGCAGCTGCGAGTACCTGGTCCCCTGTGGGAAGGACAAATTCATCTCCAAGTAAGAGGCACTGCGGAGCTGTGATGCCCAAAGATGCACATTGCTGCTGGCTGGGCTGCAAAACGTCTGGGGTGTTGGACTTTGAGGGAGAGCCACCCAACTCAAGTGGGATGTTTCCACTGGGTTGGCTTTGCCTTCTCTTTCTTAGCACCACTGGATTTGGAAACTCTCCATTTATTTGGTATTTCTTTTGGTGACTCCATTTCTTTGCTCTTCTGGGGCAAAGAATGGCGACTTCCTCTTAACAAACCAGCAGCACTCAAAGGGGTTTTTGAGGGGATTTTGAATTGTTTCCTTAGGGACGTGAACAGCTGTTCGAACAGCATTCAGAATTTCTGCTGAAGTACTTTTTGCTGGAAAAAAAAAAAAGGTGCAATCTACTCTAGCCCAGTAACTGCTCTTTGGTACGGAAGCAAGCCAATTGCTAAGCTTCAAGTACTGTTTTGGAGGTGATAAAGCCTATGTGCAATATTTCTCTCCTGGACTTGATGATCTCTAGAGGCCCCTTCCAACCCCTACAGTTCTGCGATAACCTCAGATCCTGTAATTATCTTGTCACTGATCCAGTAATGCTGAGCACCACTGAGTTCAGCTGAATTAATGACTGCTTTATGCTATCACTCGTTGCTTCCCAGTGACTCAGAGCTGTGCTGGGACATCTTGTCTTTATTGTTACCATCATCACTATCATTATTATACATTTGCAGCCAGAGCGGGGCTCAGACTTTTAATTTGAACACGAGGTCGGGGTTTGGTGCCATGAGCCAAACTGATGAACTTGTGGTAACTTGTGACTCCAGCATGACCCAAGGGCTTCGACGCTCCTAAATTTTGCTTTTTCAGCCTTGTGACTGACTCCACCAAGCGCTCATGGGCTTCTTTACTTCTTTTTACAAGGCTGGAGAAGGGCATGGTTGGCCCCAAAACCACAGTTGCCAATGGCTGGAGGGACACCTTGTTGAACCCACAGCAAACGCCCCCAGTAATGGAGATCTAGAGGCAGCGAAAGACCCACGTTTTCCCAAATGAAGCCTTTATACTTGCTTTTCCCCTCTTCTTCTCAACACCTCTCCCATTTTCTTGCAGAAACGAGCTGCTGTTGCACTTGAAGACGTACAACATCTACTATGAAGGGCAGAATTTGCAGCTGCGGCACCGGGAGGTGAGGAACCAGAGTGGGCACCAGGCAGGCTTCTCTCTGTCAGAAGAGACTCAATGGAGAAACGATGATTCAGATTTGATTCAGATTTGCAAGGTCCTAAAAATGCCTGTTAGCAGAGTTCATCAATATTCGCTGATCAAATATGGGCAATTGAACCCCCCAACCCCATAACTCTCCCACAGAAGCATGGCTGAGGTTGGCAGGGACCTCTGAATCCCTCTGGTCCATCCTGATCCAACAGGACCACCAGAGCTGGTGCCCAGGACCATGTCTGAGTGGGTTTGGAGATCTCCAAAGACGAGACACCGCAACGTCTGGCACTGTACGGGACAGCAGTGCTCCTGTTGGTCAGGGGAATCTCCTGTGCTCCAGTCTGTGGCCAGTGCCTCTGATCCTGGCTCTGGGAAGCAATGGAAGGAGCTCTGTCCGCTCTGCCCAGGGAGGTGGTGGAGTCACCATCCCTGGAGGTGTCTGAGAACTGTGGAGATGTGGCACTTGGGGATGTGGTCAGTGGGCACGGTGGGATGGGTTGGGCTTGGGGATCTTGGTTGTCTTCTCCAGCCTCACTGATTCTACGTGTGGGCATAGTGGGGTTGGGTTGATGGTTGAACTTGATGTGATCTTGGAGGTCTTTTCCAACCTTAATGGTGTTATTCTATGATTGACCCCTGCTAGCATCCAGCCTACCGCTGTCCTTCACACCACCACCCCTAGCCCCTATACTTCCCAACCCTCCTCCCACCCATTTTCCTGCTGTTCCTCCACATTTGGTGTTTTCGTGGGACTAAGGTGGGCCGTGCCCTTCGCTCTGCTCTTTGCAGGAGGAAGGTGAGCTGATCGTTGAGGGGCTGCTGAACATCTCCTGGGGCCTTCGGCGACCCATCCGCCTGCAGATGCAGGATGACAACCAGCGCATCCGCCCGCCGCCCTCCTCCTCCTCCTGGCACTCTGGGTGCAACCTGGGGGCACACGGGTGAGTGCAGCAATGCCCCAAGCCATGGTATGCAGCCACCCAATGGGTGCAATCCCAATGAAATCAGAGTTTGGTCATGCAGTAACAATTGTAATAGATTGTTTCTCCTACTGAAGGTGAGGCCCCAGGGCTGTAAGTATTTGCTTTTTGCCTCCACAGCCAGATAACTGCACTCACCAGCGAGTCCGTGGTGTATTCACTCATTGCTTTGTGCAGAAAATCTTTTTTCCCCAGCGTGCAACATGCAGAGGGGCTATTGCAAAGTGAGGTCTCTTGTTTTCACTCTGCAAAGACTCCTTTTGTGAAGACTCCAAGAAGCTCCTCCAAAAAGTCTCAGTTTTCACTTGAATGCACACCAAGTTTTACATTGAATTTTAATCTGTGTGCAAGCAGTTTCTCCAGGACAGTTTTAGAGTTTTCTCTGGTTTTATGAGCACCCGTGGGACCCTATGAAGTGAGCAAGAGCAGTGTCCCCATGGGTTGCTCTGCAAAGCTTTTTTACTCGTCTCTTAGATAGCTGCAAATGGAAAAATAAATGCATGATCTGGGGGTTTTTAGAAACCGTGCAGGAGGTTATCGGGTGCTTTGCAACGTGTAGATCTGTAAGAAGGGGTTGGCTGCACTGCAGGGTCCGTCCTGCTCAGAGCATCAGCCTCGTGCAATTGGGTGCGCTCAGCTGTGGGCATGTTGGGGTGCAGAGCTGTGAGATGGACAGGGTTAAACCACAAACCAGGGGGAAAATCCTGCTCTCCCGTGGGGGATGGGCCTGTGTGCTATTTTCCTTTCCCAAAATCAGAATGTGAGGCTCTGAGGCAAAAATATTATGTTGTTTTTTTTCCCAATTTTTTATTTTACAAGGTCTGTGCTGAAGCCCAGCACCTTACCAGACATCCAGGTGACAGATGTGGATGCCACAGTGAACACAGAGAGTACTGGCAGCAATACAGGTGAGAATGAGTTGGGTTTGTCTGTGCTGCCTTCCTTACACTCCGATTTTATTTGCAAAACTCAAAAACTGGCATTTTGTTTTTGGTATAAATCGGTGTGCCCCTCTCTTAATCCATGTCCAAAGTGCTCCTATTGAATCGCAGTGACCCAAAACCCTTCCGAAGAGTTTGCTCTGGGGAATGCCCTTGGTGGATGTATGGGAGAGGAGGATGGGAAGCAATAGGGGGATGGAGCAAAAGGCCTCGTGGGAGCGCAGGGAAAAGGATGTTGCTGCTTCCCCTTCCCAGCAGCTCCGCTTTGACGGAGGAATAATGAGCGCCGCTGTGGAGTGCTGTTACCATGGGGAAGTCAACATTTCTGCAAACTTTTTACCCTCCCCACGGTGCTGCTTTGTGCCTTGAGGTCAGACTTGAGGGCTTTTCCTCCCTGCAGAGCGCTGCCTGCCCTGGGGCTTCCTTAACCCCCCCGGGACTGAGACCACCACCCGCTCACCAACTTTGCTCTCCGTTTTTGCAACAAATGGGACACCATAAAACCACGTTATGCATTTTCCCACTCAGTCAGGGCATTTTGCACGTGTTTCTTGCTAATTTTTTTGTTGTTGTGCTGATACGGAAAGGCATCCTGGAGACAGATAAGAGCCAAATAATGCTTTCAGCTTTGAGCTTCTCTGCTCATCCGCTTCCCGACCAGGGAGGAGCTGAGCCCTTGCAATGCTTCCAGATCTGCAAAAGTCCTCCTCCTGCTTCCCCTTCCTCATTTTGCTCTGCCTGTGCACGACTCTTTTGTTTTTATTGCCCTGGAGACCTGTTACAGATTGCTGGGCGATATCCGCTATGCATTGCCTGCCACTACTTCAGGCATATGATGTGACTCACAGAAAGAAGTCTTTATTGTACTTTTCTCCAGAATCCTGCAAAATCGGTGCATAATGTCCATGCACAGCTCCTCGTGAGTGCTTAGTCACTGGTGTGCATCTGGAACAGCACACACAGGAGACTGTCTCGGCGCAGACATGCTTTGAATTAAAACACCAGCTTGAGCTGGAGGGGTTCATTAAAAATGGATGAAGGGTGAGTTTATAATAATCTGGACGTGGGCCAGTCTTCATGCCGAGATCTGAAGCTCTGGCCTCATTTTCTTGCTCTCATTAAGGGAGAGGAAAAAAAAAAGTTAAATTATGGAGGAGCGAGTAAGGTGCTCGAGTCCCCAGGAGGTGGAGTGTTATCCAGGTGGTGGCATGGATGGATGCAATGACTGTGAATTAACAGCTTCCTTTGGGAGATGTGGGAGAGTAAATCCTGTGGGAGATTTGTCCAGCTTTTATGGCTGTTTTGCCTTGCAACGTGCATCATGACAATTCCATCTAGGCCCCCGCTGCTTATCAGCTGATTAACAGTTGAACCATCAGTTATTGGTTGATCCTATTGGTTATTGGTTGAACCTATTTGTTATTACTGATTGACTCCATTGGTGGTTGCTGGTTGACCCCATTGGTTATTATTGGTTGACTTTGTAGGTTATTGGTTGACCCCACTGGTTGTTGGTTGACCCTGTTGGTTACTGTTGGCCCCATTGGTTCTTTGTTGACCTTGTTGGTTCTTGGTTGACCCCACTGATTATTGGTTGACCTTGTTGGTTATTAGCTGACCCTGTTGCTTATTGGTTGACCCAAAGCAGAGCAAAGAAGTGATTTCTGCCCAACTTGCGCAGGGAGTTGTCTCTCTGTCTGCTTGCCTGCCTGTCTGTCCTCAGCCCCACCCTGGCTTTTCCAGGCACCACGAGGCTGCAGCCAGAAGATCCACCACAGCTGCTGCGCACACGGAGTGATGTGGGTGTGCGGCGCCGGGGCAGCTCCCGAACCCCCAGCGAGCAGCGCCGCATCCGCCGCCACCGCTTCTCCATCAATGGGCACTTCTACAACCACAAGGTGAGACCCCATGATCCATCCACTGGCACCGTGGATGGGGTTTTGGTTTTCACTCATAGGGTGACACGCATCTTGTGCCCTACAGACATCCGTGTTCACGCCAGCGTACGGCTCCATCACCAACGTGCGGATAAACAGCACAATGACAACCCCGCAGGTGCTCAAGCTGCTGCTCAACAAGTTCAAGGCAAGTGGGGGAGATCCTTGCAGTGGGTATTATGGGGAGCTCGAGTTCCGTGGATATAAGATATAATGGGAGAGCAAAACAATGGGATTTTCTGTTTGTTTGTTTGAAAAATCCCAAATCCAACCGCAACGCTTCTTGATGTCTGTGCTCAGATTGAGAACTCGGCGGAGGAGTTCGCGCTCTACATCGTGCACACCAGTGGAGGTGAGGCTGCAGGAGGGGGCAGCTGGGCCTGTTGGTAGCCTTGCTGCTATAAAAACAGCGCTTTTGGTATTGCAGAAAAGCAGAAGCTGAGGGCCACCGATTACCCACTGATCGCCCGCGTCCTGCAGGGCCCCTGTGAGCAGGTATCCAAGGTCTTCCTGATGGAGAAGGACCAGGTGGAGGAGGTCACCTATGATGTGAGTTTTGTCCTGGGGGAAGCTTTTTGCCTCTCAGTATCCCCAAAGGTTGCATGGGCTGGAAAATGTGAGTGGGCACCTCCAAAAAGGGGTTTTGCAGAAATTGCAGTCCCTGGGCATGCATCCAGGCTGGGCCAGGCTCAGAGCACCTGATGGAGCTGTGGGTGACCCTGTTCCTTGCAGGGGAGTTGGGCCAGATGGCCTTTGAGAGTCCCTTCCAACTCAAAGGATTGTATGATTCTGTGATCCTTTACTTTCCACATGCACGCTCCTGTGCTTCAAAGCATTGCAGGTGTCCGAGGAGCTGCTTTCTGCAAACTCTTAGCTTTGCAAAACCTCCTGCTGGTGTGGACCCATTCATTTGCAGGAGGAAGGGGAGAGCTCTCCCACATCCTCCCACCCACCTGCAATGTTTGGTGCCACTTTTAGAGCTTTCTCAGAGCTCATTCTGTGCTTGAAGAGCAGCTGAGAGCAAAGGGACCCCGCTGTGATGGTGAAGGTGTCTTAAAGCTGGTGGGAGATGTAGCAGTTGTGGCTGTGCAGAATTCCTTCTTTCCCATCATTTGACATTGCAGAAGCATGGGGAGCAGCCCAGCAGGGCACAGTAGCTAGGAAAAAATATACCAAGCAGGGAAAGGCAGTTCCTGCCTGCAGAGGGATGCAGAGCTCCCTGTTTTTTGCATCTGCCGTGCTCCATCTGCCTCCTGTCTCCCGAATCTCTCAGTTCCACATCCTTTGGCACAAATGATTTCCTTTTTGTCCCAGCTGGGAAAGCACTGCTTGTGGGAATCAGCTCTGCTGTGCCATCTGCTGGCTCCTTTGCACCCCTGGTGTGGCTTTGTTCCTAAGTCAGAGCACAGACGAGGCACTTTTGCGTGGATTTGGGCATAGATAGCACAGTTGGGAAGTGTACGTGTGTCTCTCCCTTGCTGTGAAGGATCCAGGTTTGGGATGACAGAGTGAAGTGCAGATTTCCTTACATGTCTCTGCCCTGCAGGTGGCACAGTACATCAAATTTGAAATGCCCGTCCTCAGGAGCTTCATCCAGAAGCTGGAGGAGGAGGAGGACCGCGAAGTGAAGAAGCTGATGCGCAAGTACGCACAGTGTGCCCTGCACAGGGGAGGTGCAGAGCTTTAAGGGCTCAGCTGGGGGGGCCAGAAACTCATTTGCAAGGCAGGCAGCATCCCTAATGCATGCACAAGCTGTTGCTTTTTGCATTATGCAGAGCTTTCTTAGCAATGTGGATGAAAAGAGCAGCTTGCTGCTGCTGCTGCAGAAATGCTGCACTGGAGCCAATCCCTGCAATAGCACCAGGCTCGCAGTGCAGCGTCAGCTCCCACCACAGTGTGCTCCCCTGGGGCAGAGGTTGGCTGCAGTCTGTGCACATCCCATCAGGAGGTCTGGGCTTCCAGCCTCAGCATCTCTGACCTCTGTTTGAGCAGATGTAGTAGGGAGCTTGGAAGCATTGGGAGTCTCAGCTCCATTAGCTTTGAAGAGCTCTCAAAAAGGAAAAGAGGCGCTCCAGTCCCTCCAAAACTCTGACATTCGTGGGTTTTTCTATATATAAAAACGATTAAAAAGCAATTTTATTCTTCCAATTTAAAAAGGATAAAGCTTGAAAACAAATCAGTGTTCTATATTACTGGTGGGAAACTGAACTTTTGACATTATACTGAAAAAAAATGGATGGTTTTGGGAAGCCAACCCTACATAATGCCATGACTCCATCCATAGAGCAGCAAACGCTGGTTTCCTGAAGCCACTCTTTCTCAGCTCAGCTCTCTTTGCTTTTCCCTTTGCCTTTTCAGGTATTCCATCCTCCGGCTGATGATTGAACAGAGGCTGGAGGAGATTTCTGAAGGTCCAGCAAGGCTGTGAATGCAGCTCTCATTGCAAGAAGCTTGCATGAAGGCCTTCCTGCACCGAACCCTACATTCCCATCGCTTGGGGAGCATCAACCAGGACCCAACCCATCCTTCTGCGTAGGGCAGAATGTAGCTATTGCCATGCCCAGATGTCACCCCAAAAAATGCAAGCCCCTGCGATGCTGGCACACTCAGGTAGCCCCGTCCCATGCACGGGACTCGGCAGCTTCTTTGCAGCATCCTCGGAGGGCTCTTCTGCAAATACTTGTTCTGCCTCTTGCTGGATGCAGAGAGCCACGTGCAGGGCTCTCCCAGTGGCACAAAACTCAAATCCTTGCAAAAAAATATAAAAAGAGGAGATTAGGGAGCAGGACAGAGCTGCTGCAAACGGGCATGAGAGGGGCTGCAAGTGCTCAGCAGCAATAACCCAGGCTCAGTTTGGTGCAGTTCCCCCATACAGTGCCTGGAGGAAGCCAAACAGCACAGATGATTCCTCTTAGAAAAGAAAGATATATATTGGAAAAAAAAGCACATTTGTCTTGCAATAATTTACAGATGATGGGAAGCTTTTGTACAACCCCAAAGGACCTCTGAGAGTTGCTTTCTTCCACTTTTGCCATGGAAAGCAAAACAAGATTGAATGTTGGACTTACAGTGAAAGAGTTTTCCAGCGCATTTCTCCCTTAAACCCACATCTGGTTGTTTAACCCTCCTCTCCCTGTTCCTAATTTGCACTAATTGTACTGTGGGATTTAAAGAAGAACCACCACACACACGATGTCAAAGCTCTCTGGTAGCCAAATGCCAAATACTGCTCACCGGAGCGACGACGGTGCTGAGCTGCCCGAGAGATCGCTGTAAGGAAATTGGAGTTCACAGGCACTCTGTGAACTCTCCTCATCTCATTTTTCGGGGGGATTTTTGCATGTTTGTGCATTGAAACTGAGTCTGGGTAATGTTTCTCCTTGTGTGTGACAGGATTGAGACAGAAAGAGGTTTATTTTGCCAGGCAAAAGCCTCCCTCCCTCCATGCGAAACCAGCAATATCTATTTTATACCTCGATGTGAACTAAAACTCTGACTTCTCCCACTCTTAAGTATTTTGAAATGTATCTTTGTTAACATTCTTTTTGGCTAATGGTACCTTTTACACTTTTAACACATGTTATGGGAAGTATTGTCCGGTGTCAAAAGTGTTTTATGTATTTGGAGGACGATTGTGGCATTGCTTTGTTTATTAACAAGAAAACCAAAATATGTAGCAAATTAATACAGTATGGAAGCACATGAGTTAGAGCTGGTTTTGTTCAGAATAAAGCACTTTGTGGACGTGGTTTGTTGGGCATAGTGGGGGTGGATCAATGGTTGGACTTGGTGACCTGGGAGGTCTTTTACAACCTTAATGATTCTCTGATTCTGTGGGCATGGTGGGGATGGATCAATGGTTGAACTGGTGACATTGGAGGTCTTTTCCAACCTTAATAATTCTATGATTCTATGGGAATGGAAGGAATGGGTCAATGGCTGGACTTGGTGATTGCTTGGTTGGTCATTTCCAACCTTAATGGTCCTATGATTCTATCGGCATGGTGCGTATACATCAGTGGTTTGACTTAATGACCTTGGAGGTCTTTTCCAACCTTAATGGTCCTATGATTCTATAGGCGTGGTGGGGATGGGTTGGTTGTTAGACTTAATGGTCTTAGAGGTCTTTTCCAACCTTAATGATTCTCTGATTCTCTTCCAAAGTGTAAATTTCACCTCTGAAGGGAGGCTTGTGTCTTGCTCAGTCTTGTTTATACCCATTGAAATTTTCAGGCTGATGCGTTTTGTTTTTTCACCTCCCAGAGACCGAGCTCTCTGGAAGCCACCATCCTGTGTTGCCCATCCCGTTGAAAACAATTTATCCCTCCCTGTAGAGGAGGGGAATGTGTGACGTTGGCTCTGATCAGTGATGCTTTATCAGCTGGGAAAAATCCCAGTGTGAGCTGAGCTCCGTGCGTGCGGACAGGAGGAGGCACAGGCAGCGCGGCTGCGGCTGCACGGTAAGGGCAGTGCATTGCTGGATGGCACAGCAGAGAGGGGTGAGAAATAGCAGGGATGGAGCTGGGGGATCTGCAGGTTCGCAGCATGTACCAGAGCTGGGGGTCGGGGTGGGAAGAGCAACCCAGAGAGGTGTGCACTGCTGTATTACCTGCAGTGTGATCCGTAAGTGTGGATGCTGCAGGGATAATGGGATGGAAAAAAGGAAAAAGGAAGCCTTCATTTGTCTGTTTTCTTTTTTTTTTTGTGTGTGTGTGTGTGTGTGTTTCCACATCTGAAAGCATCTGGAATAGAGGCTTGTGCCTAACTTTCTTCAAAGGAAAAGAAAATTGTTGATGCTACACTATTTGGAGGAACAGGTCCTCTTAACAGTGCTGAAGGTAGCTAATTTAAATAAGTCCTTTTTTTAGGAAGCTCTGTGTTTTCACTGCCTCTCATGTGTCAGGCTTGGAGGGGGGATTCACGCCTGGCACCTTCTATTGGGGGAAATGCTGATGCAGGGATGCTCCATTGGCTTTCACTCAGTCGGGGCCACGGGGCTCTGCCTTTTCAAAAGGCTTTTGTCAACACAGCTCAGCGATGGCTCAGCAGCTTTGGCACAATCAATCTATTTGCTCAGCCACAAGGTCTGATGGGGGGACACGGGGGGGTCCTCACTGCTGCTTTTCACTGGGGTGCAAAAACCAAACTGCAACTTTGCTGGGATACTTGGGAGCGTTCACATCACGGGTTGGTACTATGGAAGTTTGCAACACAATGGTAGTGCTGGTCATGTGTGTATATTGAATGTGATAAATGGTTTGAATAGTAAGTTAAAGAATAGATTCAATATATCAAATATGTGGAGGCATCCAAGGCCAGGCTGGATGGGGCCCTGATCAGCCTGTTGTAGTGTCTGGCAATCCTGCCCATAGCAGGGCGGTTGGAACTCGGTGATCTTTTAGGTTCCTTCCAACTTAAGCCATTCTATGATTCTATGAAATATACTGGATGTTCCTGTCCATGGTAGGGTAGTTGGACTAGATGATCTTGAAGGATCCGTTCCAACCTAAAGCAGTTTATGATTCTTTGAATATATCAAATGGATCAAATACATGAAATCATAGAATCACAGAATGGCTTGGGTTGGAAGGGGCCCCCAAGATCATCCAGTTCCAACCCCTTGCCACGGCAGTGTTGCTAACCACTAGATCAAGCACCAGATCAGGCTGCCCAGGGCCCCATCCTGCCTGGCCATGTACAGCTCCAGGGAATGGACATCCACAACCTTTCTGGGCAACCTGTTCCAGCAGCTCATCAATTGAACAAATTAACATTAAATATATAGCATTAAATATATCAAATACACTGTATATATAATATATAGAGAGAGAACCTCTCCTATGAAGAAAGGGTGAGGGAGCTCGGGTGATTCAGGGTAAGAGAAGGCTCTGGGCAGGACCTCACTGCAATCTTCCAGTACATAAAGGGAGCTTACAAACAATATGGAAACCAACTTAAACATGCTCTGATAGTGACAGGACAAAGGGGAATATTTTTAAACTAAAAGAGGAGATGATTTAGTTGGATGTTAGAAAGAAATTCTTCACCATGAGGATGGTGCTCTGGCACTGCTGCCCAGAGAGCTGTGGATGCCCCATCCCTGGAGATGCCCAAGGCCATGGATGGGCCCTTGGCAGCCTGAGCTGGTGGAAGACAGCAAGGGGTGAGATGATGGCACTGTGAGGTCCTTTCCAACTCAACCATTCCGTGATTCCATGGTTCTATGATCTTTAGCAACTCCTCCAACCCAATCTCAGGCCACCACAACCCTTCCTTGCAGGTTACTCAGGATGCGGCCCCGTGACGCCTGGTGTTGGGTGGCCATGCTGCTGCTCGCCCTGTTCAGCAACACTGCTGGAGGCCGACGTGGAGCTGGAGGAAGAGCTGGGGGACGAGGAGGAGGAGGAGGCGGCGGTGGAGGAGGAGGGCTACGTGGGGGCTTTCGGTCCATCTCCCGTGGAGCCAACACCGCAGGCCGAGGCTCCAAGATGGCGAGTGCCATCGCAGCCGGTGCTGCCGCAGGGTATGGGATGGGGCTCCTGGGGCGCCCGCGGCCCTCCCGCCTTGGTCATGGCCCCCCGGCCCAACGGCAGCCCCCACCAGCTGGGGGGTTCCATGCTGCAGCTTGGCCAGAGCTGGGGGCCAAGCGGGGACCCCCCAACCGAGCCCCCAGGGGACCGTACGGTAGCATTGTCTCCACTCTACTGCTGGCAAATGCCATCTGCTGGGTCAACCATGGGATGTAACACTGAGAGTTGATGTGGGGAGGGGGCACAGCACCCTCCAAGGTGAAATCATGGGTGCTTGGTGGTGCGTGGCAGTGCTGGGAGGTGGGATGGGGAGCAGGGATTGGGCAGATGCTCTGCTGCCATCTCGATTCCTTGGGCCCCTCTGCCAGCAGCCATCACCGTGCTCATGGCAACCTTGGGATCTTGCAAACCCATCGAGCACGTGAAGAAATCAAGCCCTGCAAGGAAATTTCAGTATTTCTACCCACACATTGTGCAGACACAGCTGGATAGACCCCATCAGCCTCGGTACTTGTCCTGGTTTTGCATGGTGTGGCAAAACCAGAAAAGACATTATGAAAATATGTTTTTTTTTCCCAAAGAAGAGCACTGGGACTCAGCTGGGGACACAGGGCTCCAAAATGGACCCCTCCAACTTGCAATAAAGTTTGGTTTGGAGACAGCCTCTTGCTCCAGTTTGCAGTATCAGGGCATCCTGTACTGGGCTGCAAATTTGCCCTTGTTATGGGGAGCTTCATACCAGCTCCATTGTATTTAGCATTGGGTGTAGCCTTGCATTGCTAAGGGATGTTGCAGCGAGGGTGGCACCAGCAATGACCCCTCCTGCCCCATCCATCCAGCCTCAGTATGACCGAATCTGCTACAGCCTTCAGCTGACCGAAACACAGACAGCTGTGTGTTGCCCTGTCCCTGGGCTCTGGAGTTCCAGGGTCTGCCCTCTGCAGCTGTTTCAGGTTTGCTTTTCATCCAGTTCTTCTCAAAAGGGAAACTGATGCAAATGCTCTCTGACGTGCAGGGAAAAGAGGGATTCTTTCAGCTCTGGGTTCTACATTTTCTCTGTTCCTTCTCTTGGGTGGTTGAACTTCTCCAAAAACACAGTTGAGCCACAGCAGCTGATAACAAAGGAGAACTGAACAAAATATTGGGGCTCCCCCTAAAAAACATGGGCTGCCTCACTGTCACCCTCCTGCAGGTGTTGGTTTTTGTTTTATTTCCCCATTGTTCCTATTTAAAATGAGTGATGAGCCCCAGATTTGCATCTTCCTGCTCATGTTTTGCATCCATGCTATGGCTGAATGGACAGACCACACTGCAAGCATCCTTCACTGACCTCTCTGATTTGCAGCCTGAACTCAGAGATGCTGCAACTCCAATGCAACCTCACCTTTTTCTTGCTTTCTCCCTTTCAGAAGCATGCAACACATGGAGACGTGCTTCAAATTTCCTGCAACCCAATACAAGACATTGCAGGAGAGGTCAGGGCATTTGCATGCATTTTGCTCTGAAATTGCATGAGACCTGAAAGCTGCCTGGGGAGCTGTGTTTGGTGATAGTTTGGGAACACATGCATTGCACAGCCATCTCCAGAGCTGCTGCTTGGAGCTGGGACACAGCTCAGACAGGAGATGGAGCTGTTGGCCACTCAGCAGCGCACATTCCCAGCACAGCCCTGCCCAGTTCTGTGCAAACTCACACCCAAAATGCTTTTTTTGCAGCTTTTTTTTAGGCAGAAAAACGTGTTGGTTTTTTTTCTGCATGATTTTTTTTTGTTGTTGTTTTTTTGTTTTGTTTTGGTCAAAAGGAGGGATTCAGCTTAACAATGAGATGTTGCAGAGCAGAAGATAACCCCAATCTCTAACTTCTATGAGCTCTGGGGCATATTTCTCCTGATCTGAACATTTCCTGCTTGCTTGGCAGCACAGCTCCATGCTCACTGCAGAATCTGCAGTGTTTCACCAATTAACTCAGTGCTGTGTGGGCACGGAGGGTGGAAATGCTTTTCTATGAGCTTCCTCCGAGCATTTCTCATTGTTTCCATCTGTCTCAGTGGGGCTGGAATGGCACTGTGTTCTTTGATTGAAGCATAGGAAAAAGTTTCAGGGTTTTCTGGGGTGGAAAGGAGCACTTTGTGAGCTCAGCCCTTCTGTACTGGAACATGGGAGTGCACCCTATTGCCTTGAGCATGTTTCCAGCCCCAATAGCAGAGCCAACACATCCATAGGGCTTTTTATACCCCAAATCCTCCTCTTCACCACCGCTTTTTGCACCACTCTGGCACAGGAGGGATGCAACATGTGGGATCCTGGATTTATTTTTTTTTCCCCCTCATTTTGGAAACTAAGTGCAAAGATCAAACCCTGCTGCCATCTGATCGTTCACCCCACTCACCGCTCCTCTTACTGATAATCTGAGATAATGTGATGATGCCCATTTCTAAGTATTTACCTTCAAGAGAAAAGCTTTTATTTTCCTATTCCCAAACACCTATGGGAGCTTCAGATCCCCATGATGGACTTCTTGTGGTTTCCCAGCTGCTTGCACTCAGGAATAATCATTTATTTAGTGACAAATGGTTCCTCTTTTTTTTTTTTTTTTTTTTTTCCCTGGCAAAAATATGAAAAGGAGTCACTTTGGGGGTTTTCTGGCACACCACTTGAAGACCAACACTTAAAGTGTCCTTGAGGAAAGAGCATATTGCAGCACAATTAATAGCATAGAATCACAGACTCATAGAATTGCCCATGTTGGAGTGCGATCTGTAGGGATCACTGACTCCAACTCCCAGCTTGCTCAACCCAAATCACTTCAAAGAAAAGCCAAAGTCCCAAAATCTTCACTCTTTCATTTGGCCAAAGTCCCAAAGTCTTGTCTTTCATTGTAATTTTTAAGCTTTGCTATATTCCAAATAGCTCAATAGTGGTGCTGGGTTTTGTATGGGAGAAGAACTCAAGGTTTAAATGGGGAGAAGAAGTCCTCAACTGAGAAGGACATCCTCAGCTGTTATACTGGCTTTAGCAGAAAATGTCTGTTGGCTGGCACTGAAACCATTTATGGGAGAGGAGGGGGGAGGTTAATCAGATCTTGATTTCTGGCTAAATTCAATGTTAAAGGGGACTGATGTGCCCAAGGGATGGGACAAAGGGTCAGAGAGGTTTCAGGTTGGATATTAGGAACAATTTGTTCTCAGAAAGAGTGGTGAAGCATTGGCACAGGCGGCCCAGGGGGGTGATGGGGTCACCGTCACTGGAGGAGGTCAAGAACTGTGCAGATGTGGCACTGAGGGATGTGGGCAGTGGGCATGGTGGGGCGGGGTTGGGGATCTTGGAGGCCTTTTCCAACCTTAATGATTCCATGACTCTAAAGGGCAAAAAATGCAGCTTCTGTCTGTAGTGTATCCCTGCAGAGTGCAAGTAGGGCAAGAGGGAGAAAAGGAAGAAATTTGGGAAAACAGACAACAAGACCAGGATGTCACCAAAACCCAGGGATGGGACACGTGGTCGTGAGATGGCCAAAGCCAGAACTGCACGAAGGAGGCTCCCGCACCTTCGCTTCACCCGTTTTAATTTGCACCAGACGTCAAACATCTAGAAAAATATTGGAAAGTAAAACGTAGTGCATGCACCGTTACAAATGTACAAAACAGCCGTGTCTCACAAAGCACACATTACCTCCAAGTCCTGATATTTTTACCTTTTTTTTTGTTGTTGTTGAATATACTGAAAGTATATCTCCACTTAAGTTACAGTGACGTGAAAATCATTTAGGATGGTTGGGTATGGCCAACGGTGGCATTCAGTGCCCACATACATGATACATATTAGCTCTAGGCGGTGCGAGCAGCTTGACACGTGTAACTTTACATATGCTACAGCCTATGTACACATCAGCAGCAACCGAAGCACAAGAAGCAATAGTTCCATTGGCTGCATTGAACAATTTGCTCACAAAAGGTGGATCTCCAGCATTCCCTTGGCGTTCATTCTACTCATGCTTTTTGCCATTTCAATCCAGTTGAGCTGATTCAAGTCCTTCCCTGCGTTCCTGATTCCCCTTTGGCTGCATTTTAGCATCCTTTGGGTTTTGGGGCTGATGGCAAACGATGTTCCCATGGCTGATCCATAAGAGATGCACTCATTTTCTATCATACATTGAAAGAAGCTTTTGCTCAGTGTTACTTCTTGGGCATTCAGCAGCGCTCCCTTCCTCTGGACAGGCTACAAAGGGCAGCACGGCTCAGCTGGAAGCAAAGCAGCGCGGATTGATACGATGAGCCCAACCCCAAGCTGCTGTGGCTTCAGCCTCACTATTCCCAAATGACTCTATTTTTGGAGTGCTGCTGCAGGAGGTGTTTACAGCATGCAAAATGCAGAGCAGACAGTTCCTATCCACATAGAAGGGTTGGGATTGGCAGATTAAAGAGCTACAATTGCACCTCGGTAGCCCAGGGTGTCGCTTGGGACTCCCCAAAACCCATCAGCCTCCATGGGACGTGTGGGTGCCAAGCACCTGGGGTTGGTGTGCCCTGGGGAAGGGCGCTCTGCTGTCACCGGGGCTAAGCAGATTAGGTAAAACCCTGCTTGTTAGCAAAGAGGATTTTTGTATATGCTCCTGCAGGGACAATGAGGGCTGGGCAAGCCCATATCTCTGCCCCAGAAAGGAAGAGGAGGAAGAAGTGGTGAAGGCCATTTTTTGGGCATCCCACTCCACCACCAGCAGCCGTCCCACCATGACCAGGACAGGACAAAATTCCCTCCCAGTTGCCCAAATCGGAGTTTGCAGGGAGGCAGCGGGGGGACATCTTCACCAAAGATGGACAAAAGCGAGGACAAGGGACACCCCATGGGTGGGCGCGGGGACACGATGTCATCTCACTGCCACAGGGCACGGCATCCCATCAGTGCATGGCAAAAAGGGTGGCGAGGAGGAGAAGGACGGCGAGCCAGGTGTCAGCAGGGTGCAGCTGGATGCCCGAGGCCAGGAGGTACTCGCGGTACTGCTGCACGCACATCTCACGGATCACCTTCGTCACCACTTTGTTCTCCATCTCCACCTCCGTTTGGTTCGCTGCGGGGACAGCCTCGGAGGTATTCTTCTTGGCAGCAGGGCCGATGCTGTACTCAGTCACTGTGATGTTAAAGCAATCGGCCACGAAGGCGTCCTGCGACACGGGGCTGCTGTAATCCCGGTAGTAAACCCGGTTGGGATAACGCGCCGAGTTCTCATTCCACCACCGGTACTCATCGGGGCTATCGAAGCGGTAGTTCATCCCCGACATAACGCGCCCCATGGCGTAGCCCCCCAAACCCCCCACCACAGCGCCTGCCGCTGCTGCCCCTGCCACGTGCTTGAAGTTGGTTTTGGGGGGTTTCCATGGCTTCTGGTTATGGTAGCTTCCTCCACTGGATGGGTTGTAGCCTTGTCCCCAGCCTGGGTAACCTGGGTTATGGGGGTAGCCAGGGTTCTGGGGGTAGCCGGGGTTATGAGGGTAGCCGGGGTTATGAGGGTAGCCGGGGTTGTGGGGGTACCCCGGGTTGTGGGGGTAGCCGGGGTTGTGGGGGTAGCTGGGCTGGCGGGGGTAGCTGGGCTGGCGATGGCTCCCAGCGCCCCAACTCCCACCACTTGGTTTGCCTTTGCCCTTCTTGGAGAGGGCAACGTCAGTGCAGGCAGCGAGCAGCAGAGCCAGCAGGCAGCAGGTGGTGAAGAGCCTGGCCATGGCTGTGGGCATAAGGACACGCAACGTTAGGGCAGTGAACAGATACCCCCCACCCATCCCCACCCCCTTCGAAA
>JAOWBP010004587.1:823919-834249 GCA_028571105.1 Tragopan temminckii
AACCAAAACCTGAAGCACATGATGGTTCCTATCATACAAGAGTCCCTTACCATAAAAAAAAAAGAAGGCTTAGCCTGTATTTTTTGCTTCTCCCTGGACTAACCTCTAATTATGTTTAAGAAGTGGGCTTGCTTGGGTCCCATCTTTCAGGCCTTGAGCAAGGGGGTTTTCTGGTCCCCAGCCTGCTGGAAGTTTTTTTTCATCAGTCTCCTTAGTGAGTGCTAGGAACACCTGTCAGGGCCAGGACATAATAATTAATAATCATAAATGATGAATATCCCCAGTGCTTTGAGGGCCCAGGCTGGAGGATCCCAAGACCAAGCCGCTGAAAGTTTGATGACCCAAAACGTTCAGGGTCCCAAGACCCAAGGTGTTCAGAATCTCAAGACCCAAGGTGTTCAAGGTGCCAACACCAAAGGTGTTCAGAATCCCAAGACTCAAGGTGTTGAGGATATTAAGACCCAAGGTGTTCAAGGTCCCCAAACCTAAGGTATTGCCAAGACTCAAGGTGTTGAGGGTCCCAAGAACAAAGATGTTGAGGGTCTCAAGATCTCTGGCCATGCCCCCATCGCATGGGGAAGGCCCTGCCCCCCCTCCAGCCCTGATCCTTGTGACTTTGAGGCCTCCTCCAAAGAGACCTTGGAGCAAAGGGGACTGAGAGCTGGGTATGCTCCTCTGAGAGGCTGCAGCCCCCAGGTCTGAGCATTTCCTGGCAAAATCACAAAAATAAGCAGGCAGTGGTAGGTTTGGCTCAGGAAGGTTTAATGTGCTCCATCCCAGGAGTGGAGAAGCATTGCAGGGCGCTGCTGCAGGAGGGCTGCAGTGGGCGAGAGGGAGCCAGGCATGCATCGCAGCGGGGTCTGCGTGTGCAGTGGGAGAGCCAGCAGTCAGCGGGAGCTGCAGGGGCGCTGCCTGAGGTCCCTGGTCAGCCAGGCTCCAAGGAGGTCCCTGATGGTACTCAGACACTGAGGAAGAGATGCTGCAAGGACCTGGAGCCCTACAGTGTATGGACACGGGTGTCCCTGTAGTCAAGAAAGATAGGCAGACCCCATGGACGTTGGGTTGTTGGAGGAACCTGGAGCCCTACAACATTTGGCCTCACACTCAGAAAGGATGGCTGAGGAGGAGGAAGCTCTACAATGCTTGGATATGAGTTTGATAGGCAGAAACATAGGGCATGCAGCAAGAAGCCCAGGTCTCAGCCTCCACCATACCTGCAGAGCCTGACCTAGAGCTTCAGCGCCGTGACACGAGGGATGTGGAAGGGACAGGTCTCCTCTGAGCCTGTAGAGCTGTGGAGAGAGAAGGAGAAAACACCAGATAGCCAAGGAGGAGCACACATCTGCCCACTCTGCATTGGAACTCACCCACCCCATGCTTGCTTCTTACATGAGCCGGTTGCGGATGGGGCGGAAATGCTTGGTGAGTCTGATGGCAAAGATAATGTTGGGGATGAGGAAGAAGGTGCAGCACCCCAGGCTGAACCAGAAGGCATTCTGCAAGGAGAGAGCACGTGGGTCCCTGCTGGGCTGAGCAGGGAGAGGCAGAACCAAAGGTCCAGAGGGGCTCAGGGAGCCTTGTGGTTGCTGGTCCCAGTGTGGGGTGCAGCAGTGGGGTCCTTACCCAGGGGTCAGCAATGCGGTCACACAGGATCACCCTCCCGTTGTCAAGGGCTGTGGCGAGAGGCTGGCACGAAGCCACATCCTCCCTCAGCTGGAACAAGAAGTGGGGAGGCCAAGCTTAGAATCCCACCCAGTCGGGAGGATGCAGTTTGCTGCCTCCACTCTGACAAAGGTGAGCACCCACCGTCTGTCCGACCCAGTGCAGGTACTGTGCAAAGTAGCGCAGCTCCTTCCTTGTGAAGCAGCCAATCTCCTGGAGTGGAAGGAAGGTGGCATGGAGGCTGGGCTTGGAAAGAGGACTTGAGGCTCCAATTGCCCCTTCCTCGATTCCAGAGCTCGTTTACTGCTTTTTTTCTCTGGCTGTGGGGTATTTTTCCGCCCCTGGCTCACCTGCCGGAGGATCTGCTGGGCTTGCACAGGCAGCCGGGCTTCCACTGATGCAATGGTGGCCAATGTGGTCTTCACTCGCTCCTAGAGAAGTGCAGGAAGTACAGAGAACCCTCAGGGCACTCAGCAACACTGGGCCTGGTGGGATGGGTGCCCTAGGATGAAATTTCTAATTTGGTCTGATTGCTGGGGGGTAGGGAGAAAAAACCCTCCTGGCAGGGTAGAGGCTCAATTAAACACAGTGAGGCATCTCTGCCAGGGATGGGACTGATGCTCATGGGCTGGCGTCATTCCTGGGTCTCCATCATCCTATGACTCACTTTTGGGATGCTGTACACACAGGGCCCCATGTATGTTTTTGGTACCTGAAGATGTGGTGCCAAGCGTGAAAGGAACTGGACACTTTCCCCCAGCTTCACCTATAGGACAGGGAGGTGAGAAAGCTGCAAAATTCCTTTTCTCCCCTCCACAGGGACATGAGCTGCCTTGTAAGTGTGAACTCACCACCAGCGCCTCCTGAGTTTGCACTGTGGAGTTCTGCATCTGCCACAGAGCCTTGGCCTCGGCAGCCAGCCGTCCTGCCACTGTGCCATTCCTCTGCAGGGGGACAGCGGGGTGAGGGCAGCCCCATGGGCACATGGGCAGCTGCTGTTGTCTGCCATGCCACTCACCTGCATCTTCTGCAGCCCTTCCAGGCTCCGAGCCAGAGCGGGGAGGCTGGTCTGCACCACAGGGATCTTCATCTAGAGGAAAACAGAGTCATCGGCTGCTTGAAATCCAGCCTTGGAAAGTCCACTGTCACAGGATCCAGGTCTCTGCCAGCATCCCCTCACCTCCTCCTGGAAGCTCCCATAGTCCACCTCATCCACACCGCTGCGGGCAAAGGTCTCCAGGTCGTTCTTGCCCTCACTGCGGAGCAGCCTCACGTTCCCCAGCTGTGCCATGAAGTCACCCAGGCGTTTTTGGAAGTTGGCCGTGTACTGCAGGGATGAGATAGGTATGCTCGGGGCCTGGAACCTCCATCCCACTAACCCCAGTAAAGCTCTTGCATCCCTGCCCTGTTTCCAGAAGCTCTGCTTGAAGGCAGCCCTCACCTTGGGGCTTTTGAGGTGCTCATCCAGGTCGTAGGACTTCTCCAGCTGCAGCACCTCCCACAGCCCTGCACCACTCTTGCACTCCCTGCGAGGTGAAGGGGCAGTCAGTATCACCCCCAATTAGCACTCCTCCCACCAGTTTGAGACAGGGGAGGGCTCCTGCCAGCACCCACCGGTATGCAGCAGTAAGGTTGGAGTCCTTCCTGAGGTTGAGCTGCTGGGTGATGTTCATGGATGGAGGGAGGTTCCCAGGGGTGTCAATAAACTGAACAAAACAGTCAGAAAGAGAGGGGCAGGGTGAGACGCGTGCATTCCTAGACATGTTTTTGGGGGTGATCTGCCCTCACACGTGTGTTCTGGCGTACCCCATCCCATCTGCAGCTAATCTTGCATGAATTGCATTGGCAATCACGAGCATGTCAGAGCCACCCCAGCACCTCCAAACACCCAAGGGACAGTGATACAGGTGGGAGCATTGTCACATGAAGGAAAAGAACCAGTGCAAAAGCCAATTTCCCACTGCAAATCCAGCGATCCAATTGTAATCTTAATTTTTTGGTCTAGGATGGGGCTTTCAGGTTGGACATTAGGAAAAACTTCTCTGAAAGAGTGTTCAGGCACTGGCACAGGCTGCCCAGGAGATGGTGGAGTCACCATCCCTGGAAGTGCTCCAGAACCATGGAGATGTGGCACCGAGGGATGTGGTTTAGTGGACAATATTGGTGGTAGGTTGACAGTTGGAGTAGATGATCTTTTACAACCTTATTGGGTTCAGGGACAGGAGGCAGAGCATTTGTGGGCGTCTTGGTGAATGCATGCAGAGATGTATGAAGCGACGGACAGATGTCCACCCACCTTGTAAATCTCCTGGTTGACCCAATTCCTGCAAACCAACGTCTGGACGTTGCCCCCAACCAAGAAGGTGGTGAAAACCATGAGGACGAGGAGCCAGGAGAACAGGAAACCCAGGCCCACGCCGCTGAAAGGAGAGGAGGTGCCGAAGGCAGCTCTGCAGACCTGAGCAGGCTTGCGGTGACCTGCCTGCCCCACGGCTCCCTCCTGCACCCGGGCATGCCGGCTGGGTGCGGGAGCTGCTGGCTCCCAGGGAGGAGCAGCTTCTCCCAAACCCTCCGGCGCAGGCAGTATCTACAAAAGCCTTTTAGTTCAGCTGGCTCCCAATTCCTGCCTTTTCTTTTGCCTTTTTTTTTTTTTTTTTTTTTTCTTTGTATATTTGGGTGGCATGAGATGGTCACAGACCCCTGGGAGTATTGCTTACATCATGAGAAACTTGGCACCGGCTTCTCCTCGGCACTCGTAGTCGCTTGGGTCCTCCCGCTTGGACAGTCCGTATGCACCCAGAGCCATCCCAGCCACGTTGCAGGCAACAATGAGGAGGACGATGGAGCACAGCGCCGTGCCTGCAACCCACCTGGGGGAAGTAACAGGTTGATGATCTTAGTGGCCTTTTCCAGCCTTAATGGTTCTGCGATTCTATGGGCATGGTGGGGATGGACTGACGATTGGACTTGATGATCTCAGTGGTCTTTTCCAACCTTAATGATTCTATGATTCTAAGTTGCAGCAGGCCATGACCTTGCGATACAGACCCACCTCCTTTGCACCCCCTGCACCCATTTGATCACCTGTACCACTCGAAGCGCTCCACCTCCCGGAGGAAAGGCTGACTCCTGTCCTCTGCCTTCAGCAGGGCCCTGTTGACGTGCCGGGTGTAGTCAGGGAGGGGGAAGCCATCGGCTATGGTCTGCACCTTCTCTGACACTTGGGCCATCTCCTCCCGTAGCTCTGCAAGATGAAGAGAGATACTGAAACCCTGGAGTGAGTCCAGAGAAGGGCAACAAAGCTGTGAAGGGTCTGGAGCACAAGTCTTATGGGGAGTGGCTGAGAGAACTGGGACTGTTCAGTCTGCAGGAGAGGAGGCTCAGGAGAAACCTTATGGCTCCCTACAACTCCCTGAAAGGAGGTTGTAGTGAGGCGGGATCGGCCTCTGCTCCCAGGTAACAGCGATAGGATGAGAGATGATTGCCTCAACTTGTATTAACAGACATTCAGGTTGGATATTAGGAACAATTTCTTCCCAGAAAGAGTGGTTGGGCACTGGCACAGACTGTCCAGGGAGGTGGTGGAGTCATCGTCCCAGGAGATGTTCAAGAACCATGGAGATGTGGTTGTGAGGGACATGGTCAGTGGGCATGGCGGGGCAGGTTGGGGTTGGACTAGATGATCTTAGAGGTCTCTTCCAACCTTAATGATTCTATGATTGCATTATATTGGAGGGGGTCCCTGTGTCCCACCCCACCTCTGAATCAGGATTTGCCCCATGGAGGGCATCCCTCCTCCTCATGGGGGTTCTGCTCACCCTGGATCACTTGTGCCATCCTCTCCACAGCCAGCTCTGGGATAGAATTGAAAGTACCATTGCCCTGTGAGGAGAAGAGGGAGTGTGAGTGGCACAGATGGAGATACCACGGGTGCTGAGCCACCCTGTTCCACCCACCTGCCGAATCATCTCTGCAAAGTCACTTCTGGGCAGACCAGCCAACGTCTTCAACACCTTCTCCACCGAGGGCACCTTAGAGTGGGAAAAGCATCCCATGAGCCTTGGGAGTGTCGGAGGGGTGGGGGGTGACCAGCACCCCATCCCACCTTGCTGTAGTCAGCGCCCAGCTGCAGGCTCTGTGCCCTGCCCAGCACGCTGGCACAGGAGGTGCAGCGCGGATCGTCCAGGAGTGCGACCACACGCTGCCGTCGCTCCTGCAGTGCTGGCTCCAGCTCAGCCCGTGCCGCTGTCAGCACTCGGACCGTCTTGTTGAGAATCTGTAAATGGTGCAGCGAGGTCTGTAGGTCTTAAAGAGAAAGCCCAGGGCTAGTTCTCGCTGCTCCACTCGGCCACCCCTGTCTGCAAGCAAGGCTTTGGGAGCAGCCCCGGGTTAATCATGCTTCACATTACCTCCCGCCCTGTCCTGCAGGTCTGCCAGTGCTGCGTAGGTCATTGCCTTCAGCTGTGTGTGGATGGAGAGCCCCACGCTGCGGCTCACCCCTGCAAGGCACCGCGAGACCATCAGCCCCTTGTTCCATCCCAGAACGGAGTGCACTGGGGGTCTGTGCAGCGCTTACCCCCCAGGTCAGAGATTATCTGCTGCCGGGGCACTTCAAACTGGTCCACCACCATTTGCACGCCCTGCCAAGAGAGAGGAGCTGCTGTGCAGGGGCATCCTCAGGGAGCAGAGGAAGTCCTGTGTTGTATTAAAAATGCATCCATCTCACTTGCTTCCCAAACTGCTTTGCCCTGGCATAGCAGAGTCACTCCAGCACCCACCTGGGGGATGTTGGCAATGTGCTGCCGCAGTGTGCGCAGCGTGGCCGGCACAGCACCGAGCCCTGGCTCCATCTGCTCCTTCACTCGCTGGTTGGTGACCAAGGCACAGATGGCGCTGGTCCTGCCAGGGATACACAGGAGGTGATGGGAAGGTCCCATAGAGCATCCCCACCTCCATCCTCATTCTCATCCCCATCCCAATCCCCATCCTCAACTCTATCTCCATCCCCAACCCTATTCCCATCCCCATCCCCATCAGCATGCTCCCTTTGGGGCGAGGCACTTCAGGACACTCACAGGATGATGATGGAGGTGATGGAGAGGCAGACAAGGAGGCAGCGGCGCCGGCAGGCCAGGGAACGCCGGTGGGCACGCAGGCGGCCCCCGCACCGCCGCCGACTTCGGCAATAGCAGAAGCACAGCCCTGCCACTGGCACAGCCACGGTGAAGAGCAGAGCCACCGCAGCACAAATGACATAGCCCAGCTCATACTGCACCACCTGTGTGACGGCAGAGAGTGGTTTTGGGGTGTTCCATCTGTTTGTTTTTGTATATCCCCAATTTTTGGTTGGGTGCCACCACTGCGGCTTCCATGTCCTCATGTCCCTACTCACCTGTGATGCTCGCACTGAGCTGGGGTTGTTCAGGGCTGTCCTGAGAAGCTCTGCAAACAAACCGTGGCGATGGTGAATGCTTCAGGGGCAGCTCCCACGTCCCACCTGGTGCACCCCTATCCCTCCGTGGGCAGCGTCCCCCTCCACGATGGGACAAAGCAGCTTTGACCCCACCAACCACTCCCACATACTGCAGAGGGCTCCAAGGGGCGGCAGTGGTGGTAATGTTGCCGTTCCAGGTGGGGACTCACCTGTGGGTAGGGGGTTCTGCTGGATGAGGTCCAGGTAGTGTCGGACGAGGCCATAGAGGGGGTCAAGAGAGCTGGGCACGCGGTGCAGCGCCGGCACTCGGATTTCAGCATGGGTGTCGGTGAAGCGGAGAACACCAGCAGGGCTGCTGGGGTGACACTGCTGGGTGCCAGCAGGACGCAGCAGCACCCAAGCAAGGAGCAGCCCGGCTGCCCGCATGGCTTCGGCGGTGAGGAAAGAGCCGGGCGGCCCCGTCAGCCTGCGAGCGCACGGAGGGGCATGCCCGGCCCTGGTGGCTTCGTTGGCTGCTCCAAGGAAACCTGCCTGACAGGTTGGCCGCCGCCGAGCCCAGACGCTGCGTGGCTGCTCCCCCGGCCTCCCTGGGGCGTCTGGGCTTGGCCAGGCTGCACAAGGCGGGGTGATGAGCCGCCCAAACCTTCCCAAACCATCCCAGGGCTGTTTTGCAAGCGCTGCGTCCCTCGTCATGTTCAGCCCTGCAGGCAGCAGAGATCCCTCCTCACCCTGCAAAGAGCATCCCCTTGGCTGGGCTTGGACGAGGCTCATCCCCAGCTGTCCCATGGGCACGTCCTGCTCCATAGGAGGAGCTGAGCTCTAGTGACAAGGATGGCAGGAAGGGAGGGAGCTTCCCTTTGGGGCAGAGTGCAAAGCAGTGTGGTCCCCCCTTCAAAAAAGGGGCTTTTCCCCCAGCAGGGGATGGTCACAGCAACTTTCTGGAGCAGATGGCATGGTACACTGCTCCACACAGAATCATAGAATGGTTTGAGTTGGAAGGGACCCTTAAAGGCCATCTGGTCCAACTCCCTGCGGTGAACAGGGACAGCCACAGTTCAGTCAGGTGCTCAGAGCTCCATCCGGTCTGACAGTGGATGTCTCCAGGGCATCCATCATCCCTCTGGGCAACACATTTCAGTTCCTCACCAACCTCACTGCAAATTTCTTCCCTATATCCAGCCTAAATCTCTTCTCTTTGAGTTAGAAACCATTTCCCCATATCCTATGACAACAGATCCTGCTAAAGTCTGTCCCCTTCTTTCTTACAGTCCCCCTTTATAACCCTTCTGGGAATGAGATGCACCAGACTAGAAAATCCTGCCCTGGACCTACAGGCTTGGCTGATTCCTGTCCCGGGACAAAACTCCCAGGACCAGAAAAGCATGGAGTCGGGAGAGCAATTACATGCAAGGCATCTATATACGTCTATATGACTGCAAAGCAGCCCTGGCCGCCCCCGCTTCCCTGCGCCGTGGGAACGGCTCCTCCCAGCGCTCCCTGCATCTCCCATGGGTGCCCACAGCAGGACAGGAGCAGATTCCCCCCTCCCATCCATCCCTCTGCTCCCATCCATGGTGGCCATCCCTGCCCCAATTCACGGGGAAGGCACGGGAAGCTTCCCCAGTAAAACACTGCATAAGAGAAATGAGAATAAATAAGGAGAAGAAAAAAAAAAAAAATCCTATCCCAGTGATTTCCTATCCCAACAATAACTCATTATCGAAATACATCCTAATTTTCCATCCCAAAAACTCTGAATCCCAACAAAGGCTTTTTTGGGGGTGAGGTGCTTTTTAGAGAGGAAGGGATGGGGCTGGCAGTGGCAGCCCCCAGGACACCGATGCATTTGTTGCACCGTACTGCCTCAGAGATGGGCACAGGGTATGGATGGACTCCAGCATGTGCCTATCCAGGTCACTGTAGGGCATCTTCTGCTCCAGGTGTCAGCCCTGCAGAGCTTTGGCTCTAAGGTTTTAGGGCTGGAGCCTGTCCTGTGGCCCAGGAATGGAGGCCAGAAGCCCACCACCAACACTTTCCTGTTACCACAATGATTTCCTGTTCAAAAATAAAAAGATTTCCCATCCCGGAGTCACCTATGGGCCCCCAGTACTGCTCAGAGCCCCCCAGCACTGTCTGCAGCCCCTCAATAACCTCACAGAGGCCCCAGGTCCTTCCCAGTGCCCCCAGTGCTGTCTAGAGCCCCTCCAAGTCCAGCCCAAAGCTCTTCAGTGCCCCCTGGTGCTGCCTGCAGTCCCTGAATAACCTCCCAGTGCCCCCAATATTGTCCAGAACCTCACAGTGCAAATCCAGTTCTCCCAAGCATTGTTTGGAGTCCCCCCAGTGCCATTTGCAGCCCCTCATTAACCTGACCCCGCTGCTACCTAAAGATGCCCACATCCTTCCTAGCGTCTTCCAGCACTGCATTGAGCCCTTCCTGCGTCCCAAGTGCTGTCCAAAGCTCTCCAGTGCCCCCTAGTGCTGCCTGCAGCCCTTCAATAACATCCCAGTGCTTTCCCAGTATCCCTCAGGTCTGTCTAGACCCTCATAGTACAATCCCAGTGCCACCAGTACTGCTTAGAGCCCCCCAGAGCAATCCCAGCACCCCCCAGTACTGTCAGTATCTCCTCATTGCCCTTCCAGTGCTCTCTAGTGCTATCTAGAACATCCTAGTATGCTCCCAGTGCAATCCCAATACTGCCTACAGCTTCTCAGTGCCTCCCAGTATCCTCCAAGGCTATCTAGAACCTTGTAACACAAATCCAGTCCCTCCCACTATTGTATAAATCCCCCACCAGGGCTTTCTAGCTCCCCAGTGGTCCCTAATCCTGACTACAACCTCTCAGTAACAGCCTGCTGTCCCCCAGGGCTCTTCCAGTAGCCCCCCAGTACAGTCTAGAGCCCCCAGGGTCCTCCTAACATTCTCCCAGTGCTGTCTAGAACTTTTAGTACAAACCTTGTGCCATTGAGTACCATCTGGAGTCCACCAGTGCTGTCTGTAGCTCCTCAATAACCTCCCAGTGCCCCCCAGTTCTGCTTAGAGACCCCAAGTGCGCTCCCAGTGAAACCCAAATCTGCCTAGAGCCTCCCAATGCTGCCTGCAGCACATCAGCAGCCTCCTGCAGCAATGGGTAGAACTGGTGGTGATGGAGTTTGGCAAGGAGACTTCTCAGGCACTCGAGGAAGACTCCTGGGGGACCTGGAGCTCTGCAGGTGCATTTAGATGCCCAAGAGCAC
>JAOWBP010004587.1:841588-871082 GCA_028571105.1 Tragopan temminckii
AGATATTGTACTCCAGAGACTAGAACAGACAAAGAGACAGCGTGAGGCAAACATTCACGCCAGCAAAGCCCAGCAATCAACGGTCATGCTAATTCCTCAAGGCCTGGAAGCAAATCCAATAGCATTTACCTCAGTTATATACACAGTGCTTCAACGGAATTTGTTTTAAATGAGAATACTTTCAAGCATACCTGGTTGAAATAGACGTCAGCACATGCCTTCTCTGCACTGCATGGGATTTAAGAGCCAAATTAAGTTTTATCCGAGTTTCATATTAAAAATGATGGTTATTTTCAAAGACTGTACTTGGAACCAGAGTTTTGGTTGATGGGTCAGGGACCAGGACAATCTTTTTACTCTAATGGGATTTCTCATCCTCAATTAATAGGATTTGAAACATTATACCATGGAAAAAAAGAGAAGTTTTAAAGGAATCGCTGGTAGATGTCCCACCCAAGAAGGGTCCTGGAAGGAGATGCAGCACAACCAGGCTATTTGGGGACTCTTACTCAGGCAACCAGCTCTGAGAGGAATCCAAGTCTTTTTCACTGGGTTAATGATGGAGTTGAACCCTGAAGTGTGTTATAAGTATGGGTAGGCCTGACTGCAGATTTACAATTAGCTAGAATGGTGGTTAAACCGACAGCAAACCAGTTCCAGTATGAAAAAAGTTGTGGTGGCAAAGGAGGAGGCTTGGTTAGAAACTTATGAGTTAGGCTGTTCCAAGAACAACACCATCTCCCCCTCCAGCTCCTAACATTTCCTTGCCAGACAGTGGCAACAGCAGTGTGAATTCTTGGAAAATGTTTGCATGTTGCTCTAGCATTAAAAAATGCAACAATCATCCGATGCCACATAATCAGTATGTCTCCTTGTGTCGTGGCAACGGCTCTGCCTGACTTTCAAAGGGCTTTTGTTTTATCCTTGTGATTTAAATAGGATGCCTTGACTCTACGGGCATCACTCCTCTAGATTTCTTCTTTCACAGTGTGTGAAATGCACTGCAGGAGTTGCAGTGGGGATCTGCACTCTTCAGCCCGCAAACCATTTCTGAAGAGTGGCCTCGAGATCATACAATCATAGAATCATTAAGGTTGGAAAAGACCATGAAGATCATCTGTGTCTGGTGGTCCTTCAGCCTAGCCCAGATATATGGCAAAATCAGGAGCGGTTGGTCCTGATTGTGCTGGAGAACATCTGCAAAAGATACCTGAATTTTGTGTTAGGAAACGTTGAAGGCTCCACTTCCTAAAAACAACACCCATTAAAATGCAGTGACTGTCAAATATTCAATCCAGCAAGCTCCTTTCAGCTCTCAGAGGTCATCAGCTCCCATGTGCACAGACTCAGGTTTAGACCACTAAATCCAGCACTCTGTACATGAGCAAGTCTTCTCTCTTCAGACCGAATGTGATGAGTCTGGAAGAACCTCAAAAGCAACCAAACTTCTGAGTCTGGACGCCTGCGTTAGACGTTACGCACAGGTAAAATGAATCCAGGCCATCCGTGCCCAATTCTGACACAGAGTTAAGTCACAGGAAAGCAAACCAAACCTTTAAAAAAAAAAAAAGGTTTCTTTGTGAATGTGCCCAGGGATCCAAGTGTGGAAGAAAATTTTGCTCCTTCAGCTCCGGAGTGAATGAAAGCATTCATGGAAAAAAGAACAAGGAGTTTTTTTCCAGGGAAACATTCCATAGGTTCATCGCCAGCAGTGAAACAAGTTGTCAACAAATGCAAACAGGGGCTGCTTTCTCTGAGACAGAGCTAAAATGTCACAGGGAGACTCCAACCGGTCCATTGTGTGGGGACAGTGCTGTCATTTCGTGCAGGCTGGGATGGTTCTTGCACTGCAGGAGCCAGGTGTGAGGTCTGGGACACTGCTGTGAGCCACAAACCTCCAACAGTGCCACCATAAAGAGACAGGGGAAGGGCTGCTTAGTTTGGGAGCTGCCCTGTGCTTCTGTGCCAGCTAATATTGGGATGAGCATCAGGAAAATCATGTCTGACTCCACATGTGTATCCCCTATGCCTTCACTCAGCTAAGTGTCCCTGCCATGGGTTCTTCTCCACTTCCCTCCTCCTCATAGATATTCACCAATTTCAGGGCCTCCACCACACCACTAACCCAGCTTCTCAATGCTCCCAAGGTGCAGGACATCTGCATCAAAGCCTGAACGCTGCCAGAGGCCTGCAGCAATCAGGAACAGATTAGTGCTCAGTGTAAATCTACTCAGACTCACTGACCTGGATCAGATCTCCCAAAAAGGTGTCTGGGAGTTGATGTGCTTCACTGGAAAAGGCACAGTCCTCATTCCCAGTGCTGCTGAGCCAAAAAGTCATCAGTGACACATCGTGATGTGTGGCCTTCTGGTGTTTCAAAAGATTCAAAGAGCTTTCTGTGTGCCCAGATGCACACGTCCAACACTAAGAAGCTCTTTGCTTTGAGAGGAATATCTGAGTGTTCATGTGATTTCAGCTTTGGAACTCACACAGCTGAGCCGTACTGGGTGTAAGACCACAAAGGCTTGGGGCAAAGGTTTAAAGAAAAATAAATTAAGTAAAAAAGCCCTCAGTTGTCACAGGCTCTGGTTCCTATCAGCACAGTCTGAAGAAGAGAGAACAAAACATGCAGGAGAAATCACATCATAGAAAACATCCTTACTATGTTGTGGGTCTTGGCAGAGATTGTCTTGACGCTGTCAGGATCCCAGATAACCAAATCAGCATCAGAGCCCACAGCGATACGGCCCTTCCGTGGGTACAGGTTAAAGATTTTAGCTGCATTTGTGCTGGTCACAGCCACAAACTGGTTCTCATCCATCTTACCAGTCACCTGCGGAGAGATGGAAGGAGGCACTGCATTAGCCAGGATGGGACGACTATGGAAACCAGCCCCAGGGCTCGCAAGAGCTCCTTCTCCAACTATAACACAACCAGTCCACGATGTGTGACATACCACAGCCTTGTCCCAGATGATGGACATCCTCTCCTCAGTCCCGTTGGTTCCCTCGGGAATTAGGGTAAAGTTGTCCTTCCCAACAGCTTTCTGAGCAGTGTTGAAGGTGCAGTGGGCACTGCCAGTAACTTGGAGGTCTCCGCTAGAAAAAGATAATGACAGATGGGTTTTGTGTTGTCACAGCCTTTTGCTAGCTGGCAACAACCACTATCATTTTTATTAATCGCTCGTCTCATGATGAGACACATCTTGTAATGAACACAAAGAGCTCTACTCACCAGGACAGCAGTGAGTTGAGGAAATCAGGAGTGGTTGGGTCAGGACTCAGTGGTGGGGAAGTGACAAAAGCGGCCGCTTTCGCCCAATTCTTGCTCCAATAATGAGATCCATCAGTACCCAAGCTGGCTGTGATGGGCTCCCCATACACCACAGTGCCTACAAGATACGAATACAGGCAAACCCACTGTAATTGCTGAGCAATGTGCATCTCTAACCTGGCTTCCAGGAGCAAAGCCTCCTTCTGAAAATGAGTGTTTCCAAACCTTTACATTCCTGAGTTAATAATAAAGATATTGCTACAGATAGAAGCATGGAGCAGCAAAAGATGCCTGCAGTATTTTTATAAACATACATGCAATAAAGATCTAACAAGGCTGGGTTTATTGCAGCAGGCTCTGTGCACAGATCAGGTAAGAGCAAACTCTTAGAAAAGCTTACTGCCTACAGAGAAAGCACATCACTAAGAGGAAGCATCAGTGTTTCTGGTTCCTCAATGCAGCTCAGGAAAAGTAATTCCCCCAGTGGTTCAGGGTAAATCTGTGGCAGAACCAGGAAATGAAATCAGATCTTCTGACTCTCTGTCCAGTGCATTAACCACCAGTGCACCCCTCCTCTTCATTAACATTTCTGGAACCACATGAAGGAAGAGCTGATCCGTAAGGCCACGATTCTTCGCATGTTGGAATACAGCAGCACATCTGCACACCAAGCAGATGCAAGGCACTGCAACTTCAAAAGCAGCACAGGCTGCAGCCCCACAGGTCTGCTCACCAAATGAAACCCTCCCAAAACCCCTGCAAAGTGCCTGTCCATCTGGCTTCTGAGTCCAGACACCCCGTGCATTCACAACAGCCTGCAACGGGTGTGGGTAAGTCAGAACCAAGGCAACCCAAGCATGGGTCAGCAGGGTCTTGCACAGCTCACCATGCAGAGCACAGAAATACGGCTTTCCACCATACTGTCCATATCTCTGAATGGGAAAGAGTGTATCAGCTGAAGCTGAACAATGCATGAAGTGCCTTTGTGCTGCTTCCAGAACCCAGTGACACCAGAGGAGTAGGATCAGTGTGATCAGAGGGGATCCACTAGCAAAGGAAGGGGCTGCCTGACATCGCCTGCCCCAAATAGGGTTATGAAACCAGAACAAGGCAAAAAACACACGCTGCCTATTAATGGGAGGCCTGTTGTGGGCCAGGACATTGGGAGGATTGTTCTGCAGAGAATGAGCTCCAAGATCTGCCAGCGATGGAGTCTGCGGGGAATCTCCTCCATACAAATGCCACTGGGAGCATCTGGCTTTAAATAAGAGCCGTTCTTTTCCATCTAGCCAATCAATTCTGTTCTGTTTTTGCTTTGGATAGTCCTCAGCTATGTTTCCTCTGTTGACTGGGAGGGCAAGGATGATGTGTGTGGCCCTTCTGGGCTATCCAGCTGGGTAACTGCACAGCATTTAAATTGAATTATTTGAATAAAGGAGCAGGGAATAGTGTGCCATTTATACCCCTAATTCTCCTTATAAGGAAAAAACACAATCCTTAGTCGGCTTCCCTGGCCTATAGGATTAAGTTGCACAGACACATTAAGTTGTTTTTTGGGGTAATGCAACATGCAGCCACTTTGCCATGTCAACACATCCTCTCACTTCAGTGTGATCTCCACTATAATGGAGCTAGGGGAGGAAAGTTCATCCAAAACAGCTTGAACTGCTTCCACATCATGAACAGAGAGAGATGCCTTGGAGATCAATCCCCTCACCAGCTCTGAACTTTCTGAACAGGAACCATGGGATCAAAACACTTCTGAGCTAATACACACACACAAGCCTGTTTGCAGCAGCAGGAAATCAGCTCCTCGAGCACAAGCACCCAGATGGAAAGTGATGTCATCTGTGTATCTGTTCAGGCTTACTGAGACTGCATACAATTAAACACAACCCTTCCAAGGAAAGGAGAAGAATCATCATCCCTCCTGCTTACTCATCCACCCAGAACCACTTTAAATAGAAAAGAAGGGTTTAGATACAGAAGAAGGGAGACAGGCACTCACTGTGCTCTGCAGCCTTTGCTTCTTGAGGGCAAGGCAGCATGGACAGGAGCTGGAGGAGCTCCTGCACCACTCAGAGCAGTACAGCTCCCTCATGGACCTCACCATGAGAAGCAGCACTCAAGGTCTGGGTCATTCCTGCAGCATCCTTAGAGGCAACAGGAACTTGCAGCCAACCCCAAACTACCAATCCCAATTCCTCCTTGGACGCCAGGCTGTGAGCTACAGCACCAGGAGCATGTATTTCACAAGCAAAGAGCTGGAACTGGTAACCACATCAGCTACTCCAACCAACTCCGAGAGGGCCCACGAGTCACAGAGCTCCAGAAGCAGTTCAGCAGGAAGCAGTAAGGGAAGAGCACAGGAGCTGGAGAGAGGACACAGCTTGCTGTCTCCATGGAGATTTGTCAAGCAGAGAATTACTCTATGGTAACACGAAGGCACATGGCTCGGTGTAGTGGGATGGGTGCGAAGAGGCTGAACAGAAAAAACAGCTTCTGGCACTGATAATGATCCCTGAACACTTCTTTGCAGGAGATGAGACAGAAGCAGTTGCTTGGGACCTTTTGAACAACAGCCTGGACAGTAACACTGGAAAAAGAAACTTCCCCTGTAGGGTTGAAGCTTATGTTGGCAAGGATTTGCACGGAATGAGCTAATAGGCTGCTTCCATCCAAGGGTAATAACTTACCCTTTTTCCTGGCTTGAGCAATGACTTCAGCAGCGCTTTTGCTCATCACCTTGGTGATATAGAGAGGGCAGTTGGTTTGGTTGGCGATGGTGATTGCCCGGTTCACAGCTTCTGCCTCCACCTGAGAAACAAAGTCAGCAAATTAGCAACATCCTTGCGTGACAGCATAACCCAACTTCCTTGTAGGGGAAATCAGGGTGTGCAGGAGTGAGGTGAGCTCCCACCTCTCCAAATCTGAGCCAGAAAAATGTACCATGTAATCAGGATAATTAAGATGGCATCAAGCTACACTCCCCTCTCATTACTCCCTTTCCTCCCAGGCTGCTTCTGAATATCTCTGCAAGCAGGCTAAGTCCTAAAGCAACCCCCCAGGTGCTTGGGGTCAGTATGGTTAAGCCCCTCCTTTAACCTAAGCAAAAATAAGCAACTAAATGTTAGCTCAGCAGAACTATTCGTGTTCCAGCCCACACGGAAGAGAGATGCTGTAGCCACGTATTCTGGTAAGCCACGTTTGCAAGCAAGCCTTCTAAATTGTACCCTCCACTACGATATCTGGCTTGGGATCTGACAGAGCGTGAACCACTCCATAAATCAACTACTCTGATACTCGTAGGGAGAGCCTGAGCAAGGCTGAGGCACTACATGCTATCTGCTCTTAGAATGAATGCAATCAGGAGTTTCCCAAGTCACACATCCTAATCAAAGCAGTCCAGCTGACAAACTTAATGAGAGGAATTCTCATAGTGCCTACTACTATGAAGAGCTGCAGTGCCATGGACATCTTCCATGCAAACAAAGGAAAATGAAACCCACAGCAACCAGGCACCTGATTTCCAAAAGAAACCCCCCCAGGGTTGGCACACGCTCAGCACTCTGGAGATCTGCTCTGCAGTGCTTTGTCTCAGGTCACACTCAGCCAAACACCATCAGCCCCAGAAGCAGAACGCAGCAGCTGCTGGGCCATGCACTGAAAGGAGCACCTGAAATAAAGGAGCTGGTAGCTGAATTTGGCACACAGATGCCCAACCAGCTCCCCAAACCCAGCAGGGTTAAAGGGGTACGGCCCAGGCCTGTCATCACTCCAGGGCTGGTAACAACCTTCCCTAGAGAGTGCTGCTGCCCGAACAGGGATGTTTCTGGCCCAAAAGGGACAGGCTGCAAGAAAGGCTGTTTTCTCCTCAAGGTTCCACAGTTAGCAGCAGGAAAAGGGAGGCTGAAATGAAGAGCAAAGAAAAGCCTGATTGTCCATCCTGAGAAGCAACGTCAGATGGGCTGATGTTCCCAACGGCATCAGTTTGCAGGCACACGCACTGCTCCTCTGCTGCAGCACTCACATTTCCACCCCATGCTTCAGTTTCCTCACTTGCAAACAGGGATAAAACAACACCCAGCTCCACAGCTCTGACCAAAACGCCTCCAAGCAGCTGCTGAGCAGGAAGAGGATCATTTCTGCCCAGAAGAAAACGAGGCTGCTGAATTCCTGCCTTGTGCCCAGATGCTATGGTGACAGGCACACAACAATAACCCAGCAACTAGTCCAAAAGGGAATGTTTGCAATTACCAGCACGCATCAGAAGCCCTAACACAGCAGTTCTCCTGAAAGAAAAAAAAAAAAGAAAAAAGAAGACAGACATTTCCTGGAGCACTTGGACTGCTCGGGCTTTCAGCGTTCTTGTGGCTGAAACAGAAACAGCAAAAAAAGTGACGGATGGCTCTGAGAAGTCATCACAGAATGATCTGCTCTGTGAGGCTGGGAGCTACAGAAAGTGATGGGTGATGATGCCTTGGGACAGGGGTGGCTTTGTGAAGGATGGGACCGAGGGCTGGCTGTGACACCAGAGCCAGCAGCAAAATGCAAGGCTCCATTCGTGCCTCCTGCCCAACCTGCAGGCTCACAGAGGGTGCAGGACGTGGCCTCAATCAGCCAACGTAAACAGCGCTGCATGGTTTGAAAAACACAACAGGGAAAAAGGAGGGGAGGGAAGCAGATGACATCGTTTCCTGCTCTGTTTCCTATGACTTTAAAGGAGGAGAATGTGGGCTGAGAGCTTCCACCCTGCGCAGACGGCACAGCTGAGCTCAGAGCTGCCCAGCTGCTGGGCCATGTGTTCTGGGGCAGCCCTCCTCACCCCACCACCACCAACACATTCCTGCACAGTGCAGGAGACAGATGGAGCACCAAACCCGAGCCAGGGAAGCACACAGTTCATGCTTTGAAGCTCCTGCTCTGCTAATGATGGTCTTTGAAGCAGCCACACGAGACTGGGCTAATTTGATGAGATAGGAGCAGCCTTTCTTAAGTCCATAGCAGTTATGGGGTGCTCTGCAGATGAGCCCTTAAGTGTCATGTCGGCATCTGTTCCTGCTCTCCTGATGCAAGGCAAGAAATACGTCCCACTGAAAAAAATGCAGGAGTGGGTGGAAGGCTCAGTGTGTGAGCTCACAACTTCCAGGAAGCAAGAATCCCAGCTCCTGAGGCCAAGCAGCTCTGCAAGGGCTCAGCCCAAGCTGAGAGCGTTCCCTTCTCTCTGCCTGCAGCAGCTGAATGATTTATGTTCCTACTGAAATGCCTCTGGATGCTGCATGTCTGAACCAACAGGAGGAAACTGAGGGAGCGTGAGGGCACGTGCAGATGATCTCACACATCCAGCTTCCAGCAGGACCACATCTGGCAGGCAGCACAGCTCCGTTATCTTGGGGGAACAGAGATAACACGGTGTGTAAGTACACAGATGGACATCCCAAGCCATGGTAAGGTACTGAGCTCAGAGATACTGAAAGAAGGGAAATGAAGAACCAAACTGAAAGGGCTACTTGTGAGTTCTTTCCTGCTCTTCAGATTCTTTCAAGGACTTAGAGAGAGTGAGATAAATGGGATTAGGGTGCTCAACCCCAGAGAAGATGAGGGGGTAGGTGTGCCAAAATGCTAGGCTAGGACCTGCAACTCAGCTCCCCTCTCTGATACACATTTTCTGTGCCTTCAGTACATCGTTTGGGTCCCTTGTGGTAAAAAAAAAAATCCACCATCTGTACATCCATCTAACAATCAAATACAACAGAAGATACAAGAGCCTAAAACAATGTCATTCTGCTTTAGATACCTGATGTGAAAGCAGCACCTTCCCAGACCTTCTCCAATAACCTACAGAAAGAGATGAGCATTTCCAGAGGGTGAATTAAACCTTAGGGTGGAAGAATTGCTCCTTGAAAGCACTCCTCCCCCCAGCAGAAAAGCTGAGGGAGGTTCCTCATTTTCTCATATGTACCCACTGTAGTTAAGGCAGCAGTTAGAAGGGAGCAGTTACTGGTTATTCAGTAGGAGTTAGTCCCTTGAAGAGTCCTTGCCTCCTCCCTTATCCCATACAGCAATACTGCTTATAGCCAGGATGAAATCCTGCTTCTGGCCACATCCATCCCAATGGGAGCTTCCCAATGGTAAAGGTAAAGGCATCCTCACCTCTTCGGGTCTGCTCAACACGTGCCCTTCAGGACCTGTGATTCCCAGCTCCAGGATCCTTTGCTGCTCCTAAGGCAGATGAAAAAAAGAGCAGAAAAAAACAAGATTTAAAGCAACGTGCATTATTCTTGCAGCAAACACAGCTGTTTGAAAGAGGTACAAGCGAGATCCTGAGCATCTGTCCTAGTTAGTGGTCACATGGGGCTTTGCATGAGGGCCTTAGAACCCGAGTTCTGTCCAATATGCACTGCTGAGAATAACCAGAGCTCTACAACAGCCCAGCTGATTTGCTCACAGGAGCTCGGGGAAACCTTGTATATTAATTTGCTTCACAATGGGTTCACAGTCCCCTCAGCTTTCACTGCTCATTCACGTCTATAAAATGGTCTCTCTACGATGTCAAAAAACAGCATCTCATGGAAACATCATCCAGCGACTGCAGGCAGCTGGGCTCAAAGACTCAGATGGTCTTCTCCCCACTGAGACAACGCAGAAACCCTTTACAATGCCACATGCAAGAGGCACAACGTGTAAAACGAGCTGCAGATCGGATTAAATCCAATTAGTAACGCTTCCTCTTTGTGGCTATTTCAAGGATTCCAAGCGTCAGCATCCCAGGTACTACATGAAGTTGTTTTCTTTCTCCAAGTTATTGCAAAGCATTTTTCTGCATGCAGTGGCAGTCACAGCCAGGCACAGTCTTCCAGTTACGGCCAGAAAGGCAGAGGTGGCCAACAGCTGCCCCAGAAATCTGACTTATCCCTGACAATGCAGGGAATGACATTCGATGCACAGCTCCGCTTGCATCCTTGACACAGTTGTGTTGTGCTTTTAAGTGGCTCAGAGATATCCTGGTTGCAAAGAGGGATGTTGAGTTTAAACCTCTCCCAGCAGTTTGAAGCTGATAATCCACAGAATAAACAGAACATACCTCGGCAATGATGTCACCATTCTCAGCATGCACTTGAGCTGTGGCACCAATATCCCGGATAACGCTCAGGACCTCATAGATCTGAAAGAAGGAGAATACACATAACATAATACACCAGGTCTGTGGTCTACGGCTGTACATTTGACCTCCTTTAGCATACAGAATTTGTCAGAATGGAGGAGAAAGGAGCGTGATTTCCCACTCTGCAATGAGTTTGAGAGGGCTCAGGTTGACTAACCCACAACTGATGCCTGCTCTGTTAATGGCCGCCCATTAAAATGCTCACCAGAGTCATTAGAGGTAACTGTCATCCACCACTGCCTCCCACACGGTTCCAAATGACGCCCAGGCATTCCTCTCCTCCCACCACATTTAGAAATATAAACTATCCGTCTCAACAACTAGCTGTGCTCAGATGGATCCACTGGAAGGGCAAACAGGAGGGCAGTTCCTTTCTAAGGTCCCAGTGGTTCCAACACCACAGCCCCAAACCCACTTTCCAGACCAGGATGTGTTTGTAAACTGAAACTCATGCCAGGGATCGCATTGTCCTGCCCCGTATTGATGCAAAAAGCAGCAATTCATAAAACTGCCACTGCTTCCACATGAAAGGAGGTGGGATAAACCCTCTGTTCCCTCAAAATGCGTTTTACCATTGCTGTCCCTTAGCCAAGACTTGAAAGAATTCTTCGAGACAGAGCTCTGGGTACTGTTACAAACCTCAGGTACTGTTACACATACAAAGATAGAAACCAGAAGAATGCTGGATCCAAATATAGTGAATTTAAACCCTGATAGAGACTGATGCACTGATCCTTCCTACCTGAGAGTCAGACAGCTGGAAGCGGTCTTTGAAAGCCATGTAAACCAGGAAGGAATTCACACCTAGAAAGAGAGTGAAGGAACTGCCTTTAGCGTACAGACTGCAGGCACAGATAAGGCTTCAAAATTCAGGACAGAAAAAAGACATTCCCCTCCATCAGCCCCTTATCAAGCAGTCATTATAGATACATAAATTACTTCAACCTGCTGTGAAATGCATGCACGTGATATATATGCTCCCTTAGCAAACTGGTGTGAAGGCAGTGAAACTACAAGCAGGATGGAAAATGACTCAAGCCTAAGGATGAAATGTCATGGAAATCACAGAGGGGAAAAGCCTGTGAGGTCGCTTAATTCAGCTCTTCTGACCCTGATTCTTCCCTTGTTTCACACCTGAAGCGATCACCTACCTGCACTCATGACACAGAGCATTTGATTTTCAAGTTCAAGCTGATGGGTTTCCACTGAACAAAGGTGCTCCTCTGCATGGCAGCAGCCAAAGGCTCACCTCTGTACATCAGTGCTCCCCACATCAGTGGGACAAGATAACAACAGGGCCTGATGTCGTGAGGACATAAGGATAAAGTACATCTGAAAAGCCAGCCTTCAAACATGGGAACCAATTCTGAAGAATAAGGAGGGGAAAGGCTTCCCTCAGCTTTCTCTAACTGCACATACCGTGATCTTTAACCAGAGCTTCCATCTCCTCCTGGACGCCTTTGTGCCACTCGGTGATGTCCACGTGCAGGGAGTAATCACAGCAGGATTTGCTGTCTGCCCATTCTCGCCACTGGTCAAATGCAGTCAGCAAACTGGTCCCCGGCTCAGGAACCACATGATCAACTGGGAAAGACAACAGAAACACCAGTAAGCTGCTGCAAAACCAAGGCATCCCTTTTACCCTTTAGGATACGAGCTCCGCATCCCAAACAAGAGGCAGTGCAAAGTGAAGAACAAGCAGGACCAACAGTCTGTCCTGGCTGCAGACACAGCCCTGCTGCCCACGCCATCCCTTCAGTCTGATTTCAGCCCAGCACATTGGATCTAACAGCACCCGGGCTCATAGGCAGCTATGGCATATTCCACCAGTCCTACAGAACCACCTCAAATGGTAACTGAAGGGATTTGGTAACGATGTCTCCAGTTTCTGAGGTGTGTAAAGGCTACACAAAGGCAAGAGGATTGCCCAAATCAACCCTATTTCCTGCAAAGTTACCCACTCCCTCTCTGCCTTTTACATGACAGCTAGCAAACAGCTGTTCAAACACTTGCTTCTTTCCAAAAGGCCATGCCTGCCCCTCAAAGCACTGCTCTGGTTTGCAAAGGGAAGGATGTGACGTGCAGCTCTTTGTCCATGTACCGCTGGCACAGCTGCAGCTTGCACCACTGGGGGCTGAGGGGCTCAGGAACAGGAGGGCTCTGTCTGCTCATGAGGATACAGGCTTCTGCCCATTAAAGAAATCTGTGCTATGGGTGAAAGCTCTGACATTTGCTTGGCATCAGCCCACGGATGTCGTTTTCATCACCTCTGGGAAAATGAAGCTAAACTCAGCTGACAAACAGTCCCGCTATTGAAAAAACCATCCGACTTCTCCTCCACCAGCTCCTCCTTTCCAATGGTCAGAACCCTTCCACGAGCTTCCAGACTGAATTGTTTCCTGGCCACTCTGCAGCCCACTGTCACTCTGCCAAAGTTAATCTTCAGCTGAAACAGTACGAACAACAAGGAGAAAAATAACATTCCCTCTGCATTACCAAAGGGACATGGAGAAAACCCAGGTTTGCAGACACGGCCCAGTCTTAACACAAGAGCTGTCTTCCTCAGCCTGCTAGCTAATTAAAAAGCCAAAAAATCCCATTTAATCTCAATGGCACCACAGTCATAAATCCACCTCTGCTCAGACAAAAGGTGCTGTAAGAGTGCTTTCAGCCCCCAGACAACACATGGCCTACGGACATTAGGGAATTCTGCCTGAGGGCAGCAAGGGGTTAACACTGTGGTCTCTGCAGCCCAACACAGAGTCCCTAGGACTGGCTCTGGTGTTTAGGATCAGAGCTTTATCACCATCCCATTTCACGCACTGCCCAAGTATGACTAATGGGAGTTAGTGGAGGGAGTGGGGGAAAGGGACCTCTACCAGATCTCTGACAAAGTCAGACTACAGCTGGTTATAATAAGGATAAGGGATGGAAGTAATGGGGCACATGTGCATGAAAGTCAGCTCTGGGGATTTGGGATGTGTCACATGGAAGCTGTACCACCAACACATCCTGCAGCAGCTCCCTGGGGCTCACTGACAGCCATGCAACCCATCATCCGCATCCAAATGGAATGATTTGCTTCCTGGCAGCTCTCTGCCAGGCGAATACTACCAATGATCTACTTGGTTACACCCACGTAGAAGGACCCAGCAACAGGCAGGCTCAGGTGTGCAAGGTAACCACCAGCCTCCCCAAAACTGGGATCAAACAGCTCCAAAGAGATTTGGGGAAGCAGCACAGTGCTGCTCTGCAGCCACATCTGACCTGCAGCACAGGGGAAAGAGCTGCATTCATAGAGTCACAAAGGCTGGAAAAGACCACGAAGATCACTGAGTCCAACCATCACCCATCTGTGTTGCTGCAAAGGCAGCAGATGCTGCACAGAAGGCTCAAGAAACACGGATTTAAGGCCCAAGTTGCAGAATAGACCTCATTCAGACATGCAAACGGCTTCTCAGTTTTATCACCTCTCATTACTACGCTGCAAGATCACGTCCTACATTCCTCCATGCTAGGGCTTGGGGGGCTTAGTTTTTGTTAGGTTGTGTTTTAGTTAAAACATAATAGCTAGAGCCCAAACAAGCAAGAATGAGCCCAGGTCCCTTCAAGGAGAAGAGTTAAGACTGATTCTTTGCTTTCTGTTAAATCAACCAAGTATTGCAGCTACTTCTGCTTACTGGGCATGGGTCGGGATTGCCCCCACACAGCTCAGAGCTCCTTCCAGCCCTCGGGCAGAGCTCTCAGACTGCAACAAAAAGCTTTTTCTTTACGGTCCCCATGCAGAGAGCAGCACAGAGCAGCAGATGAAAGCTCCATCTGCCCCGTTCCCACAGCCCTGAGCTTCCCGAGATGACCCCCGGGCAGCAGCACGGATGTGAGGTCTCCTGACCCAGCAGAGCACACAGCCGTGGGGGTTTGCCATGTGAAAAGCAGAGTGCTTTGCCCTCAGTGAGCGCTGCTCCCCAGGGAACCCCCAGCTCACTGACGTGCCTGCAGGACGCGTTCAAGGCAAACTGTTGCAACACCCCTTTGCTCTCCAGACCGCTGCAGCCTTCATCTCGCCTTGCTTCCGAGCCCAGATGTTTTCTTCCTGCTGTACAAATGATGTCAGCTGCTGAGTACTGAGGAGGAAGCTGCCAACTCACTTCGAGCTCAAAGCTTGCTCCAAAAAAAGAAACAAAAGGAAGAAGAAAAGGCAGAAAAGGAAAGATCGTTTCAGTATCACTTCATTAATGCCGAAACCTCGAGGAGGAATTACAGAGCTGTGGTCCTCAGAGCAGCTCCCTGCACGGCACTGAACTTCAGCTCCAGTCCTCTTTGCTCCTCAGTGGCAAAGTTGGGGTTTGGATTGCAGTGGTTTCTCAGCTCGGAGCAGAAAACATTCTGTAGATTTATCTTTTACCCTTCTGAGACACAGAATCCAAACTGCAAGAGGCTGTAAAGCAAGCTGGTCTGCATCAGGAAAGCAACTGCTCCACAGGAGGAAAAACAAAAAGATGATGTATTTTACAAATCATCTCATTTTTCTCTTGATAAGAAACCGATGGGATTCCAGCATCACTGGACAGTTTGTCTTTTTCTCAGACAAAGCAAAAGTTCATCCTTCGGAATGCAGTGGGATTTGAGCACCTGTGCACCCACATGCCATCATCAAACAGCCTTTAATTACCCCTTTGATGTGCTGGGTTTTGCTCTCCCCCCCATAACACTGTTTATGAGGTGCATCTGTACTTACTTCCAACTATTTGGGCTCCCACCCACTCACCACCCATGGCTGTTCTCTGCCCCTCTCCTGATCCTTTGCTCCCCTCCTTGGGCAGATTAATCAGCTCAAGATTTAAAGCAGACAATGAGCCAAAGTGAGACAACAGCACTAACCGCTGTGAGCTTATCTGCGTGGCTTCCACGTCCCAGGGCTGGCGTTCAGCCACTTGAAACGCTGTGTATCCTACCATCCCATAAGGCTGAATGCTGCAGGGAAGAGATAACACTCAGCGTTAAGTCAAAGGGGAAGGAGAAAACTTAGAGGCACTGATTTAAAGGAAACTTTGAGTCGCAGTCTGGTTTGAGTTGGAAGGGACCCTTAAAGGCCATCTGCTCCAACTCCCTGTAGAGCACAGGGACACCAGAGGCGCTCAGAGCTCCATCCAGGCTGACCTCGGGTGTCTCCAGGGATGGGGCATCCACCATCTCTCGGGGCATACTGGTTTCCTCTTCCCATTGGAGCTTTCCCAAAGCACAGGGCTGCCTGCAGCTCTCCCCCAACAGCACCCAGTTGGAGAACAGAAGTAATGGGCAGATGGGATCACGGGCCACTTCACCAACAGCCTACAGGATGCTCTGGGACTGACAAATGTCACTTCAAAGAGCTCTCTGGCACCTCAAGATCACAAAAAAATGCAGGTTAAGAACCCAGCTTAAGAGAAACGACTGCTTTTCTAGACCTCAGTGGCACAGCTGAATCCAGCCCTGCATTGGAAACAGAACGTTATTTGCTGGATGGATGCCCTGATGGGTGGGGATTAATGGGTTTTATGGCTTCCTGGTATTGTGGCATGTTCAGATTTTTTTTCTTTTCTTTACATCCTGCCTCATTTGAGCAGGGCTTGGCTCACTGACTGCTCTTCCTGGAGTTTCTATTAATAGTTTTTTGCTTCCAGCTTTGCCCTCTAAAGCCTTTTTTCAACCCGTTTAATTATGTGACATCTAAAGCACGCACAAAACTCTTCCTCCGTCTTCAGCTAATAATGCCACTACCAGGAAAGAGAAAAACTATTTGAGACGGACAACATAAAACTCAATTAGGCCAAAAAAATTGGGTATGTCATACAACCACGTGTGCAGGGTTCCATTCACTGCTATAAACTGCAGTTGTATGCATTATTTCAGGCAATGACCAGCACAGAATGCACCTATTGTGTAAGAGCAGTTTATAAGGTGTAAATCCTCAATATTTAACTGTTAGCAGTCAGGTTTTGAAAAGCAGCTTGATTACTATAAGCACATCTGCCTTTTTAATACTACTTAATCTTCGCAGCCACCGTGTGTGATGAAATCTGCTGTATTTATTGAGTTGTATGTACTGTTGGAAGGCATTTTATGGAAGGGTTGTAATTAAATTCAGCCCTGGTAATTGCAGAGCTCCCTGCAATGAGGACTGGAGCTGCTGCTGGTCTGTTGCTGCAGCAGTGCTCTCCTGGCACCAGGGTGGACTGGGAGAGATGCTGTGGAAGTGAATAGGATCCAATCAATACACACAAAGAAGTCAGGCCCCTGACCGACCCAAGAGAAGATTATGCCATGATCTTCACGCCATAATCAGAGACCTTATTTCATCCCAAGGCTTCCAACTCTCAGCTGTAAGATGCCACAATCCCTTCCATTGTTAAATACCATTATAACCAAGGTCAAGGCAGTGTGCCTTGTCCCATGACGGCGCTGTTCTAAAGCCAACTCTTAGGTACAGGACAGAGACCTCAGCACTTCTTCTGAGCTCCAAAATCCCCAATCAAGCAACCTGGAAGAGCTTTACGTCCCCTATATTCCCATTACAGACAGCTCGTCCCCTAAAACACGCTCCAGGGTGTGTTTATTTAATCTAGAACAAGGAAGGATCGCTACCAGATCACCTTTAGGGTCACTGCTTCACCTACCTGACACACCCAAGCTGCCTTTCTATGGCCAGTGCATCAATGAGAATATAAACAAAGAAATTTCTTAACAGCTCACAATGAGATTCAGTTTGCATAGCTGGGGGTCCTATCCCCAAATTATGTTTTTTGAAGAACAGAAGGGATCATTCCGAGGAGTAACAGCTCTCTGCACCCAGTGGCACATCCCACGCTAACACAATCACACTGAGGTCACTTGCTTGGAAGCATCTGCTGGACCAACAAAGGGAAAGGCAGCGTCAGTGACACCATGGTTTTTTTTCTGTCAGTCTTGATGCAGTTTATTAGGCTCCACGCAGAGAAAGTCAGGAACTGGACGGGACTCAGAAGGACTGGATATATCCAGGCTGGTGACATTTTCAGACTGCAATGTTCTGTTACTCCCCCGCTGATGTCACGTAGATATTTCCCTTGTCTTTTTAGCTGTCTGATCAGATCCAAAATATGATTAATAATGTCTTCTGGACACAAATTTAAGGAACAGCAGGCTGCATGTCCAAACAATAATTACTAACCCCAATTCCACAGTTGGAATGACTGCATCCTTAGATGAAAGGTCCCAGCTCCTTACAGAGCAGGTTCATTGCACACCCAGGTCATGGTAAAGGAGGAGGGGAGCCAAGTTCAGAAGAGATACTCGAGCGATTCCAAAACTTACACCTTCCTTTAGGCGCACTCCACACGTGAAGCCCAACACTTCAAAGGCAAGTTGGCTGGAATGCTGCGTGGAACGGGACTGAGCGAAACGCTGCTGTAGCTGTGGAGCTCAGGTCAAGGCAAAACGCAACCACAACAACAAACCAACCACAACAGCACCCAGGGGCCAAAAGTGTGATCAGAAAGAAGCGGACACGCTGTCCCTCTCAGGTCAGCAGAGCTGTGCCCTGCCCAGCAGGCTTTTTCCACTGGTTGGGAAGCTGGAACAGCGCTGGGTCTGCCCTGCTGTCCCCAGGATCATGCTCTGGCTCTCTGCCTTCTTTCACTGTCCATCACTGCCTTGTGGGAGCACAGAGATGAAGAGGAGCACAGTTGTAAATGGGAAATTTTGCAGCGAGGCTCTTCCAACCCACACAAATGACAGAAGCTTGCACAGACAAGGCTCTGTCTTTTGTTTCTACCACGGACCAAACCTTTACAGCCATCTCTCACATTCATGACTTCAGTTTCACCGCTGGTAGCAAATAGATCCAGAGCTGCAGGGTGGCTTTATGGGACGCTTCCCTGTTCTATCCAGCTGCCATTTCCCCCTTCTTTAGGGTGTTTGCATAGCAAACTGCTCCACAAACTAACAACAGCAAACGCTGATCTTGGAGCCGCAGCCAAACTCTACGTGACAGAAGAGCATCTATGGATTTTCCAGCTACAATTTCACCAGATTGCTCTGCTTCATGGTGGGCAAAGAGCCTCTGTCCATCAGTCTGAAAAGTCATCTGAACCCCATCAGGGGCTGAACTCATCCCTTTGGACACTGTTACAAATCCTGAAAAACTCCATCTGAAATAAATAAAACTCTTGGAAAGGGATGGATCAGTTCCTGTGCCCCAAGCTGGGAAGAATCCTAAAAGGACACGTTTATGGGGTGAGATGTTGTAACTGTCGGGTTACTCTACCTCTTGCCGTGCAATTATTTGGGAACTTCCCCCCTTCCTCCTTTTTGTGCTGTGTAACAGCATGGGATGATTCTCACAGAGCTCCTCTACCAGCTCCTGTTGCCCATAGGCTGCACCAGGCAATGGCATTCATATGTAAACCACCACTGAGACTCCCAGATCCCAAAAACACACACACAGCACACATGGAACTGCTTTCAGGAACAGAGCAATCTGCTGAAAATATGTCCTAGGAAGGGGAACTTCCAATAGCACAGCCCTTTTGGATGCGCTTTGAAAATTCACCGTCAGGTTCTCCATTTGCATCAAACCCAATGGTTCCTCCCACTGCTTAAAAACAGGGAATTCAGAAGCAGGGAGAAATTAAATGATGTGCCCACTGGCAGCACCAACAGTGTTGTACCAAAGGAAGCAAAGAGTCTTCCCAGCAGCCACAACTCCTCAGTGCCCATTGCTGCATTCCTTTCCATTGCACACGGCTGCCACGGCAGAGAGAGATGCACACCCAGCCCAACAGCCAGCAAGCAAAGCATGATTAGATTATACTAGACAGGGGGGGCTAATTGGTATTCCTTTAACACTTCTTCCCAGCAGAAAGATTAAAAAGGTCCCGTTTCTAAGAAACAGAGGGGATCCATGAACTGAAGGCACAGTGGCTGAGAGATGGAAAAGGGCTCTGCTGACTCAGGGCACCAAATTCCACCCCGCCCACGCGAGAAATAACGTGTTTTGTTCTGCCATCCTTTCTTTCAGGCATCATTTGCTTCCTTCCCCTGACAAGCAAAGCTAATTCCCAGTGTGGAAAGCTAAAGTTCCTGTCTGACAAGGATGATTTCTGCTGAGTCAAGCTCACAAGAAGGCAAAAGAAGCAAAGAACGCCAGCAGGAAGGCAGCAACCCATGCAGAGCCAACCGTGCCAAGGGAAGGGCTGGAGGCACCATTTCCTGCTGCTTTTACCTTGTCTCAACTTGAGGGTGATTAAGACAGGTTATCTAGCAAGATTTGATACATGCCCTGAAAACCCATCACAGACAGCACTGATGGAGGTGGGTTTTTGTTTTTGGGGTTTTTTTTGATAGTTTTCTGTTGTTTTTTTAAGACTGCTTTTCAGTCTCCAGTAGACAAGCTTTAGACAGTGATCATCTGCTCAGGCAGCTGAGGACCCAGCTCAAACTTGGCAGCACACAACACGCACTGTCAAGTGATACCCATTAGCTCCATCCTTCTGTGTGTCATCCGTAAGGCACGGGACTCGGGGCTGAGAGCATTGGGCACATGAAAGGAAAGGAAGCATTTAAAAGCAGCTCTTCAAAGAAAAGAACGTGGACTCCATGCAGCGGGAAAGCAGCACAGCCATCCCGACCATTACATGGAATAAGAGGGATTAAGTGCTATTGCATAAACATACAACGCTGGTTACTTCTCTTGAGCGAGTGCCAAATCCCTCTTTTCAGATGCATGGAAAAATGTAGGTCAGTTCCATCTGCAGGAAGACGGCTGCACTGTCAGCGCCGTGGACGTTTCAGCACTCATTTGTGCAGAGCTACATTGGATACACTGGAGTATCCAGGCTGCAGCACGTGCAGGACAGCCTGCAGCCTCTCCTTCCTCCTCACAGAACAAAACAAACAGTGCTAGGGCCTCTGTCAGAAATCAGGGCTGCCAAAGATGCAGGAGACCAGAGAGGAGGCAGGCACGGTGTGCACAGCAGCTCTGGAAAAGACAGAAGATGGGAAAACAGGGGAAATCTACTTACAGGCAGGCTGTGCTGAACAGCAGCGGTTCACAGGACTCCATCCCCAAGCTGCTGATGCTCTAAGAAAGGAAGATGGCTCAGCCAACAGATAGGGTCACTGGGCAGGGCCACCACGTATGACCATCAGCCAGGAACCACAACCTCCTGCACAACATCAGGCAAAGCAGCACAGCTCTTAATCGTTCTTCACAGCAGCAGCAAAGATGCTACAAACAATCACTGCAGCCCAAAGGGAATCCAATGCACAGAACAACACACAGTGTATGTTGAGGGCTGAGCAGCTGCTTCCTTCTGTGCTAACTGGCAGGAGACATCGAGGACTTGGCAGATTGGCTCCAGAGAGACCTCTCAGCAAACCCCAGCAGAACAACAGGCACAATCCCACCCAGCAGAAAGCAAAGAGGGGACAGCAGGAAGCACAGGCAGCAGGGCAGGCTGTCAGCCCAGGGGTACCACGATGCCTAATGGACTTAAAGGGGCTTAAAGCTGGAGCAGTGCAGCACACCACAGGGAGTGCCCATCCCTGCATGCAGACAGACTTTCTCATGAATGATTTTAAGCCTAGTCTGAATGAAAGCACCAAACACATCAGCAGGGAGCTGGAGGGCAGCAAAGTGAGTGAGGTTAAGCATGAATTGGTGCAGAGCCCAGAGAGCAGGGGAGTACAGAAGGCACTGAGAACTGGAGAGAGGAGAGAAATGGCTGGAGGGACTTTGTACTCCTGTGTGGTCACATCATTATCTCAATACCAGCATCCAAGGGAAGCCTCTCCCCATACAAACATCCAACTTTCAAACAAGTGGATGTTTCCATTACATTTCTAGAGAATTAAACATTTTTCTGTTGCAGAACTGCCAGCAGCTGCTGGAGGTGAAGCAGGCATGCACCACCGCCTGGCATGGCTGTCCCTCACTGCACAGTTCCTCTTTATCTTTGCTTCTGGGTGCAAAAAGGAACAAAATTCAGGCTGGTCTCTGTACAACAATGCAATGCATACATACACAGCCGTAGGGTCCCCACTCATTGCAGGGGGTGGACTAAATGACCTGTAAGGGTCTCTTCCAACCCCGTGGAAGGTCATTCCGTGATCGGGTGAGGTGCTGCAGCTCTGTGGCCACTGCCCTTGGACTCAATTGCTTGGTTTATGCTCTGTGCATGACTGCTGGGTCACCTCCCTCCGTTTCCATCCTTTTCCTCTGCCCACCATCCAGACTCTTCCTCTCTACCAGGACAGGACTAACCCTCATAGCAACCCAGCAACCAGTGGGACTGTAGGTGATCTCCATGGGTGGTTCCAACATCACACTGTGCCAGCTTGCCATTGCCCCAGAACGCTGCCTGGCCCTTCCTTAAGCCCTTCTCCAACCTCCCTCTATTACACTTGCCTTTCTGAAGCCCAAAAACTGAGAGGTGAGGCACCATACTAGGTTCGGATCACCCTTCTAAGCAGATGAACTCTGAGATGGGGATCCCTCAGGATAACCCAGGAGCTGTGAAGTCACCTTGCTTGCACTGCTGAGTGGAGCCCAGCAGCCAGCACTCTCCTGAAGAGCCCTGCCATCCTGCTCCAGCCCTCCCTTTAACAGCAGGGTAAAACATTAAGAAGCAGAGTGCATTCCATTCAAAGTTCCCCTTCGTGTTCTGAACCTCCCCAGATACAAAGCTCATATCCCAAGTGTATATTCTCCATGTTATTAGGATAACTGCTAGTCAAGTTCAAAAGGCAGCTGGCTCCCAAGTCACCAAGCCAAACAGAGCTATAATTTCTCCTCACTGTAATTTCTCCCTATGATTATAACAGCGGTTGACTGAGTCAACACAGGCAATGTCAGCAAGCAGTTGGACTCAAGGACTGCAGATACCCAGGAAGAAGCAGTGTTGGGGAGGATGAAACGTGTGTGGGAGCAGCCCTGGATGGACATTCAACAGGCCAGAGGATCAGGGAGCCAATAAATACACACAGCTTAGCTTTGTCCTTTCTGCAGGGTAAAAAGCAGAGAGGGGAAATCCTGCCTCTGCTGAAGGCAGGGGGAGTTGGACCATGGATGTCGAAGGGGATTTCACCCATCACAACTAATAAGCAACCAAACGATCACAGGGCTTTAAGAGACCACCCTGCTATTAATTCTCCAATAGCTCCAGGGAATGCTGAGGACATCAGCCTCTCTCAGGCCGAGACAAAGGACGCTCACAAATGCCATCTTTAGCTCAACACAAACTCCACAGGCTACACAGGTGAGAAGAACACTTGTAAAGAACAACTTCAGGCTGAGCCCTTTTCCCAAACTCCAGAGGATCGTTCTCTTTCCACAGAACATGGAATCATTACGGCTGGAAAGACCTCTGAGACCACCAAGCCCACCCCACAGCACCCACTGACCTCCAGTGCCACATCTCCATAGAACAGCTCCACAGACGATGGCCCCAGCACCCCCTGGGCAGCTGTGCCACTGCAGCACTGCTCTTTCAGAGAACAAACTGTCCCTAATAGCCAACCTGGCACAACTTAATGCCACTCTCCCCTGTCCTACTGAATACAGAAATAGGGGGAGCTCAGGGAAGCCGGACAAGCTACAGCCCATACACCCTCCTCTTCCAAAGTCAGCTGCGGATCATCCTGGAATCCTCCTCCCCTCAACCACTTCATTCCAACGTTAGAAATGGGCCGGAATCCAAGTCTTCCCAAAGCAATATTCTCCTGAGACAGGCAGTGCTGCTCGCCCTCTGCTGACACAACCCGCAGCAATGCTGTTTTAAGGCAGGGATGGAGAAAGGAGTGCAGCAAATCACGCTTTCAGAAGAATAATTGCATCACGGTGCCTCTCTTCAGCCCCGCACAGCAAACCTGGTTTTGCTTCTTTGCACGCCAGTCAGGCCAGCTGGAGCCTCACAATGTGCCTTTGGCACTGGGGGGAGCAGAGACAGAAGGATCACAGCAGGAATTCCTGCTCAGAAATCGGCCCCAGTTTGTGAGAGGAGAGGGCTCAGGAACTAGGGCTGGGCAGAGAACGGGGCTGCTCTGTTTAACACCCATCAATCACCCGATGTTCCCATCATGGATGTGCAGCAACGAGATTACTGCGAAGGGGAAGGGAAGTAAATAGGAACAGGGCTTGGAAACAATAGACTACATTCTGGAATTCCTGCGTGCTTCCCTCGGATGCAGTCCATGTGAGAATTAAAGGGACAACATTCATGTGATGCGAGCTGAAAGAGACAGCACAACCAGCCCAGGCAAACCAGGTGAGAAAAACATACAGATGAGACTGGGAAGCGTGGGGGAAGCTCTAAATGGGGACTTTCCTCCAGTTTCCCCAACTCAGAGTCACGTTATGAACACCATTACGCAGATATTTGGGTACTGCAGTCATAAAGCCAACCAATGTGTGTGCAAACAGAGAGGCTTAAGCACTTCTGAAGTACAACTGTGACCCAGCTGATCCCCCTAAAGTAAAGGGCTGCTTTAGAAAACTTGACTTTCTGCTTACAATGGCTCCCTCCATTGAGGGAAATAATGCTCTCAGAGCCCAGACGCAAATGACAGGGAAAGTTATTTTGATCTAATTCAACTTAACGAGGAAGAACAAAGTGATGACTCAAGTGCACAACGTGAACCAGGTGTGCTAACAACACACAGACAACCAATTAAACAAAGTCAATGAACTGAAGCTGGAAAGCAAATCCCACTTAAGCCGTATTAACTTAGATTGACAGCAAAGATTTAGAGGGGAAAAATGGATATTAGTGCATAAAATTGAGAATATCCACGGCTGCATTCCCAGTTTACATTCCCCGAATGCATGAGGTTATCTCCACACTCAAACTTCAAGCCCTGAATTGGTAACATTATGATAAATTACTTCCCAGGTTATTTCCTGGCCACGTTCACACACCATTCAGTGTGGGCCAGGCCCAGAACAAGCTCCGTTTCCAAAATAGAGCCTGGCTGCATTGGCACCAGTGGCTCCTACTCCCAGTGTCAGTCAATCCCAGTTCCCCCCCCATTGGGACAGGGATCAGAGAGCCCTAAGAGCTGAGGATGTTCTCAATCATATGGAGCTGGGTTTGAAACAAGGAGAGCGAGGGCAGCTCCTGGCCGTGCCTCACATCCCTTTATATACACCTGGATGGGCAAAAGCCACCAGAACTTGTTCTGATTTGTATTCTTTCATTTCTCTGCATCTCAGCTCCCTGCCTGTGGAATGGGAGCACCTCAGAGTACGTGAAAAATGCGCAGTGTTCAGATACTGGGCTGCTTTAAATCTCTGTCCCTCATTGCCACGTGCAGCAACATGCTGCAGGATGCCCTGGTTCACACGTGACCAATTACACTGCAGTGTTTTATTTTATATTCTCTTTTTCCAAACCTCCAGCCCAAACAAAGGCAACACCAAACTTCTGCAGCCAGCATCAGTGGGGTCAGATAGTCTGGAAGTCACCTTGGAGACACGGGAGAGCCAGAGGGGAACACGATGGGTGTCTGATCCTGCAGGACGCCCAGTCCATCTGTCTGTCTTTATTTTGAGATGCTTTCATTTCCTGATTTCTGTCTTCCTCCAAAAGAGGATATGAGCACAAAAGGAACAGCACTTTATTGATGATTCGAAAACCCCGGTGCCAAAACTGTGTGTGTCAGATTGGGACCGTGCAAATCCTCAAATAAGCGGCCCAGTTTTTAAAGGCACATCGGCACACAGCTGCTCAGCAAGAACTGCACTACGGACACCGACCCTTCCCCTGACAGCCCTGCATGATGTAGCTGTCCTTTCTCTCACTGTAAATGCTGTTCCAGAAAGGCTGAGCTCTACAGGTGAGCGAGCACAAACCTCAGACATCACTGAGCAAGGGAACAGGCACGGGGTGTCCAAGGTGCTGCTCATACTGGAGCCAGAGCTCGAAGTCACGCTGGTTTCAGTAGGAGCAGACCTACAGGGAAAGCAGCAAAGTCACAAAGTACCAAAGTCAAACTCTGACAGCAGGGACAGCGAGAGGGAAGCAGCTGACAGCTGCAGATGTGGAGGCTGCAGTGTTTCATCCCCACTCCCTGCCCCTAACACAAGCTTTGCTCAGCAACCTGACCAGCCATGGGAAACCCCCTGCTGCTGGCACACCCCTCACAGCCTCTCTGCAGGCTTTCTAGTTACCACCAGAGAAAGGTAGAGCCTCCCGGAATAGAGAAGCAGCCAGCTTACTGATCATGGTGGTGCCCCCAGCCAGCGCAGCCTTGGTGCCTTGGAAGAAGTCATCAGCAGAAGTCATCCCCTGCTCCGGCATCTGGAAGCGGGTGTGAACATCAATCCCTCCAGGAATCACCATCCTGCCGTGGGCTTCGATGGTTTTCACTCCTCCGGGCACGATGAGATTCTCTCCTATTTGCCTGGTACACAGGTTGCAAACAGGTCAGACAGACAGCAGACGAGGCACACGCTCTGCAAACACACACCCTGCGCTGCTTAACCCAGCCACTGTTTTCCTTTTCCATATAAAGCAAAGCACAGGGCCGGCAGGCCCAGCTGATACAGTTTTATTCTTCCCCTTGAAGCAGCTGCGTAACTGAGAGCAAAGCACGCAATTACTTTGGGACCTGGGGGAAACATTAGGTTTAAAAGGAAGGAAAAGCTGGAGCCACACTGGCAGCCAGCTGGAGAAGGGACCAAGCACAACAAGCAAGCAGCTCTACTAGGACAGGAGTGGGTCACCAGTGGCAACGCAACACCCAGTGCTGGTTATCCATCAGCAAGATGGATGTTAACACAGGTTTGGAAGTACAGACAGAACTTTGGCCTCTGTGCTCTCCTTCCATGCATAAGTATTAGGCAGCTCCTGCACAAACAGGAAGGATACACAGTGCTGGTGGGAGCTCCTCTCACCCACTGGTTGTGAAAAACGCAATGGTGGGTGACATGGGGCAATTAATGAGCTGCTTGTGGCTGGCTCCTCTAACTTCTAACCTTGATGAACAAAGCACATGTGCTGCCTGTGAGAGCCAGAACAGGAAAACTCCTTGTTTGTAACCCCTGGCTCGGCTGCTTTTTTCCTAAGTGTAATTTTCCTAAGAAACCTCTGATCTATTTAACGTGCCAGAAATGCATGTTTTGGGAATGCAAACACAGAAGTGCGCTGGGAAGAGTATGTCCACACAACAACAGCACCCTTATTATCTCAAAGGGATTTCGGACTGATCCCTGCACCACTGAACTGCAAAAAACAGCACTGCAAGAGACCCCGAGAGGTCACCTCAGTCCAATTTCCTGCCCTAAAACAGAATTAAAGGCATCCGGGTACTGAATCCTGCATTCAAAATGCCTTCAGTCACAACTCAGCTCACTGTACAACACAGATAACTCCAAACATATGTGCCATCTCAGCATGGGGCTGTTCACATGGCTAAAATTAAGCACATTTAAAGCACCTCCTTCAAACTACACTCGAATGCCAGATCAGTTTGGTTGTGTTTCTAAGGTTCCTGCATTGATCAGTGTGTGTGCGTGGAATACTCACTTCTCTCGGCAACCCAACCCAACGCACTGAGGGTCCAAGCAGTGCCTTTCCCCAATCACAGCACACCATCACGTTCACTTACTTGATGAGCCCATCTTCCATGTAGATGTCTGCATAGAAAGACTGGTCGTCATTGACGATCTTCCCACCTTTGATCAGAAGACGATCGCTCTGCAACAAAGAAGCACACAGCAATTCCTAATTACACTGACAGTCTGCAGTGTCACTCCTGAGATGAAAGAGGAGGGCTGGAAAGAAGCCCTGCATTATTCAGGAGTCAGAACGCAGCTCCATCCATCGCCGTGCTTTCAACTGCAGAGATAAAAATGCTTTGTTTCAGCACAAGTCCTTTCATCGTGCAAACGATCCCAAGGAATCAGAAGGGAAAAAGGCGTTGGGTTGAGGCTTGGCAGCTTCACTCAGCCCTGCAGCACCACCATCACCTGCAGCAAAAGCAGTGCACAGTGCTCTCTGGGGATGCGTAATGGCCACCGTGCCGCTGCTTCCAATGCCTCGGTCGCATGCGAAGTTTCCCATGTGCACCCACAGGCTGCAGCCACCACTCGGCCAACTGTGAGTCAACGGCTGTCAGGGAAATGGCCCACAAGTCTGTTGCCAGGGGTTACACCACACAAACAAACCCCGTTTGTCCAACGCGGGGACGTTTGGGCGCAGCGGATGCTTTTACTGCCTGTCCAGATCACTAGCACATGATCGGATGGAAAACAAGCCCAGATGAGCAAAGCAGGCTGAAAAGAAGGGCTTTAAGCACGGCCTCATTAAAACACCCACAGATTGGGAGGCAGCTTGGCAGGAACAGAAAGGTAGCTGTGACAAGGCACTGTTTGATACACCACCAGGTCACCTCCTGTCTTCCCAGCCAGGGCAGCTCCAAAGCAAATCCGCCCTTTTTTGCAGCAGCTGTGAGCCACAGCAGAGCAGGCGCTGCAGAGCTGTGCTTGGGGACACAAGCTGGAAGTGACTTCTGCTCTGCTGGCTCCTCCACCCCTGCTATGACCTACGCTTCAATCACAGCGCACACAGAGATGCAGCACTGCATTCAATCTGCACTTGGCCTCAGTGCAGCACTCTGTCCCTGTCCCCCCATATGACAAAGCTGCAGCACAGCGTGGTGATGCCAAAAGTGACTGCAAGAAAGGGCAGAAAGCAGAACAGGAACTCAGAGCTGCCTCAAACTTAAGCAAATGGATGCATGACAGCGCAGCTCAGAGCCCTTATTCTGAATTAGGTCTGACAGAAGAAAGGAATCCAGCATCCTCCCAAGGAGCTCATAAGCTGGAGAGCCACATTTTCAGCAGTCTGAGCGCTAAAACTGCACCAGCTCCTAACTGACACCCTTAGATCCATCCTTTACGCAGCAACTCTAGCACACATTAAATGCTTCTCCTTCCCCCTCCCTTTTTCTCCCCCTGCTGCAATGGAGAGCTTCCCCAGCACTGCCTGCTTATGAAAACCAACACACCAAAACCAAAGGAAAACCTGAGATTTAAACACAGGAGCTGCTACAAACACCAACAGGGCCGAACAAATTAACTCAGGGCGTGACAAGCCGCCCACCTCCCAGTGCCAGGCAACAGAGCACTGCCCTACACGCTCTCCATTCCCAGAAGCATTGCAGTGTCGGTGCCCACCTCCAATGCAGGCTCCCCGTGCTGCTACAAAGGCTGCAGCTACGGGGACGGGTTGAGCTTTGGCCATCTGTGTCACAGGCAGCAGAAAGCCCAACATATGCCAGCAGTGAGGGCCCAAAGCACATCACGGACCGCTCGCTTGGAGGATGCTCTGCTGCTAACCGGGGCTCAGAAGGCTCTGAAAGGAGCACGGATCCTTCTGCTCGTCTCGGCCGCCCCGAGACAAAAGCAGAACGCAGCACCTGCACGCATGGATGCGGTCTGCAGCAAAACGACGGGAACGGGGCCGGGCTGCTGCCCCGCACGGCGCATCCAGCACGGAAATCTGAGCGTTCCGTCATCACAAAAATGCGTCAGGCGGCTCCCGGCCCACGGGAACCATCGCCACACCGTTACGTCCCCGCGGGCATCCCGCCGTGCGGGTCGGAAAGCTCCGATCCGCGCCTAAGAAAACCTCGACGGGAGCCGGGGGCAGCGCCGCTGTCACAGCTCGGAAGGCGCCGGCGCTGGGTGTGTCCGTGGGGGGGGAGCCGACGGAACGGCCGATGTCCGCAGCGGTCCGACGAGGGGAGCGCCCACCTTACGTAAGGAAAAGTTGGGGCCGCGATACCTGCCCTACATCGGCTCCCGCAACGGGGGGGAAGCGAGGGAGGGGCTTTACATAACGGCGCCGGCCGCGCTCCCCCAGGATCGCGTTGCGAGAAGCTTCTGGGCACGGGAAGGAGGGACCCGCCGGGCTGGGGGCTGCGTGGCCCCGTCCGTCCCCCGGCGCAGGAAGGGCCGCGCACGGCGCTGATCTCATTACCCGGCCCCGAGCCCCGGCTGCCGGCACACAAAGGGCTTTAATCCCCGCGCACCCCTCC
>JAOWBP010004587.1:871182-894004 GCA_028571105.1 Tragopan temminckii
CTTTCTCCTCACAGCTCTCGCGCCGTTTTTCGCAGCGCGCGCGCGGCGCCCACCGGCAGCCGTGACGTCACTGCCGGCTCTGGGCGCGCGCCGCGCTGTGGCGGGAAAGTTTGGCGGGGAAAAATCATGGCGCTGCCGCCCCGCCCCCCCCGGCGCTCACTGCACACCCCGGCCCGGCTCCTTTTACCTGGCTGCAGCTTCAACTCAATGCTAACGTGTGTGCTGCAGGCGTAGAGCTTGGCGGCAGCGGGCTGGAGGGTTTGTGCACCTAGAAGGGTTTAGTGGTAACGTGTAGGAATAATGCCAAACACGCAAATTCTGTGATTTCAGACAGCTCGTTAGGTGTGCTTTAACGCTGATAGGTCATGGGGGGGTGTCCATACTCTAATCTGTAGTGATTTGCCTTTTGTCCCCTAGCATGTCTAAAATACTGAAGTGTGCTGGAAATGAAGACATCATAACTCTCAGAGCAGAAGACAATGCGGATACGTTGGCTCTAGTGTTTGAAGCACCAAGTGAGTGGTGTTTGTGACGCTGTGTGCTACCAGAAAACAAAGACAGTCTTCACAGACCAAGCAGTGCATGGTGGTTGTGAAGAGTGGGAGGAATTGTATGATATTTAAACGCTTAAAATACTTTGGAGGTGTAAAAATCAACCTAACATTGCTTGTAAGAAAATCATCCCTGAGCAACGTGAAAATCCTCACAGGCTCATCTTGGCAGCCTGCTTTCCTCTAGTAGCCTCCAGAAGGCTCTTTAGGTCACCAAGTAAGGTGAATCCTGTTATCAAATTAAGGCCTTCTTTTGGAAGAAAAACTGTGGACAAAACTTAAACTCAGTGATAATTTCTCTGAAACACTTGGTCAAACTATGCTTTGTTTCCTTAGATCAGGAAAAGGTTTCTGATTATGAGATGAAGCTTATGGACCTCGATGTGGAGCAGCTTGGAATTCCAGTAAGTAGTTGTTTGAATGACTGCACACACTCTTAGGACAGCATGTTTTCCTCATGTACAAACCTAGAATTCAAAAGTCTTAAAGCTCCTTGGTATAAGTTTATCACTTCCTTTCCAGGAACAGGAATACAGTTGTGTAGTGAAAATGCCTTCTGCTGAATTTGCACGCATCTGTAGAGACCTCAGCCACATTGGTGATGCTGTTGTCATCTCCTGTGCAAAAGACGGTGTGAAATTTTCAGCTAATGGAGAGTTAGGAAATGGAAACATCAAGCTGTCACAGACCAGTAATGTGGACAAAGAGGAAGAAGCTGTAAGTTGAATGTTAATGGTTACTGTGGTGTCTTCTGTGCTGAGGTTTCCACTGATGTGACTGTTGGGGGTAAAGTAGATCACTGGATCCAGTATTTCTCTGATCTATAGAACCAAGTGAATGAATCCTTGCTGGCACTTTCTTAGCTGTGGGGTTTGCAAGCAGCCCTGCACAGAGCAGAGTGGAGGTTAGCACTGTCTGTATGTGAGGAGTCTAGGTCTGTGATGCTGAATTGTTTGCGAAGTTTGGGGGAGCTCATTGCAACTTGCCTTTACTAAACTTTGATCTGGCTGATGTTGTTCCAGGTTACGATAGAAATGAATGAGCCAGTCCAGTTGACTTTTGCTCTGAGGTATTTGAACTTTTTTACCAAAGCCACCCCCCTGTCACCTACAGTAACGCTGAGCATGTCTGCAGATGTTCCTCTGGGTAAGTAGAAGCAGCTCTCCTTGAAAACCTTGTAAAAGAATCTCCCTTAGAATCACAGAATGGTCTGGATTGAAAAGGACCACAAGGCTCATCTCATTCCAACTCCCTGCTAAGTGCAGAGCTGCCAACCAGCAGACCAGGCTGCCCAGAGCCACATCCAGCCTGGCCTTGAATGCCTGCAGGGATGGGGCATCCACAGCCTCCTTGGGCAATCTGTTCCAGTGCATCACCACCCTCTGTGTGAAAAACTTCCTCCTAAAATCCAACCTAAACCTCCCCCGCCTCAGTTTAAAACCATTCCTCCTGATCCTACCACTATCCAAACTCTATTAGGAATGTATTTAACTGCTTTTATGAAGAACCTTCTGAATGCCCTTTTTTCTTTACCAGTTGTGGAGTACAAGATCGCTGATATGGGACACTTAAAATACTACCTGGCTCCAAAGATTGAAGACCAGCAAGAAGGCTCTTAACTGCACTTGGACTGAGAGGGAGATCTGCTTAGCTCTTGGGGGGACACAACCAGCTTGGAGACGAAGTCTGCTGTCTTCCACGTTACTAGAAGTGTCAGTGCATTGCAGCATTGCATCAGCATTGTTATGAATGTTCTGTAGATATATCTGTAAATATTTTTCAACTTACTGTTTTGCTATACTGATGTCATTTGAAATAGGAATTTTTTTTTCTAGCCTATGCCTATACTTGCAGTAATCTCTTAGATGCTGTCTTTAGGTGAAATACTCCTCTTAACGTGTGTTAAAGGAGTGCAATATTTAATTTCAGTAAAGATGGTTCCTAGATTTTCACCTGTGGAACTGTAGTTGGTTAGGGTTGCTGTTTAATTATGCCACAAGTTTATTTTTCCCTTCATTTATTTTTGAAGCTGGTATTCTAACTGAAATGTGGAAATAAAAAATAACTTCATGGTTTTATCCTACTTCAATGTGAGCAGATCAATCACTGCTTTGTCAAATGGTGCTGATGTACAGTCCCTCTGTTAAAGCATTAAATTGAAGGAGGTAGGAAATCTCAGATAACTAATTTGCCAGTGATGCTGCTGCTTTAAGCTAGTGAGGTTTAGAATCACAGAATGGCCTGGGTTGCAAAGGACCGCAATGCTCATCCAGTTCCAACCCCCTGCTATGTGCAGGGTCACCAACCAGCAGACCAGGCTGCCCAGAGCCACATCCAGCCTGGCCTTGAATGCCTGCAGGGATGGGGCATCCACAGCCTCCTTGGGCAGCCTGTTCTAGTGGAACAGATTTGTGAAATGTGTTGTCTTTAAAATACACTGAAGATTTGCATATTGAAGACCCACCTGTTACAGCATGGGCTGATCCTGTAGCTGCCACCTGTGCTTTAAATGAAGTCAGTATGTAGATAAACGCTGTGTCATAGTGCCTTAAACCTGGGCTGGGAAGCCTTGCTTTTGGCTCTGCTGTTCCCGCTCTCTTGATGTTAAGCCATTCCTCAGCAGCTCTGTGCATGTTCTGTTCTTGTGTCTTTGCCCCACATGTGACAAATGTGCTGCAGTCACGTACACTGAGAATGCTTTACTTAAGTTACCATTCATGGAGATGAGTGTGCTTTGTGGCAGTGTGCTTTGTGGCTTGATGGTGGAAACTCGGTTTGAGAAGTTCTGAGTAGCCACTGTTTTTATTTAGTAACTACATTGCTAATATCCATTTAAATCCTTACCCTTCATCCTCAGTCAGTGACTCCACCACAAATGAAGATAGAGAAACACAAGCAATTCTGTTGGCTCGATCAGTATTAAGTACTTGCAGTCTTAATACTGTGTTCATTGTTGTTATAGAAGGTGCTGTATTTCCCACTGATCATCCACAAGAGTATCCTGTGTGCAAACTGCCCTAGGCAGGGCAGCTGGGTGACTGATGGAGCAGAAGACCTTCACGAGGTGGCAGTGCTGATCAGCCAACCAATTCTGCTGTGTCACAATGACAGGGCTGCTCGCTGAAAGCAGCCCCAGCTCGAAGGCTGCTGGTGGGAATTCCTCATGCCCCTCGCCCTTCATTCTAAACTTACAGCGACACATCTTTTTCAGTAGAAAATGTTTTAGATCTCATATTGAGCTTCCTTGTATCTTTAGAGTATGCCTCATTTATTCTCTTAAATGTCGAGGTTGCTGACCTTTCAGGAAACACCTGAAAGCAACACCTGGCCTAAAACTGCAGCAGCAGTTCAGTTGGTGCATAGGAATTGTCCATAGGAGGGATGGGTTTTTTAACTCCAAATGTAATGCTGCTCATGTTGGGTTGCTGTTGTACCGCCAAGTGCAATTAAGTGCTTCAGTGGGGAATTAAAGATCCACGATGGAAATTGGGAGGATTCAGTGTCAGTGATGTGCTGCATTAGAAGCAAATAGCTTTTTGTGCCGGCTCCTGCTGCAGTGGGGTCACTGACCTTATTTCTGCTGTTCTACCCATAAATACATAAAAATAAGCCACGTGGTTTCATTACTTATTGCTGTAACAATGAGATTGAGTAGTTTCTCATAGTAGGAAACACCTTTTAGCATCATCTGTGCGCTTCTGTTTCAGTCGTGGCTGTGCCTTCTGCTAAACCCTTGTATCAGCTTAATGTATGAATATTCACTTTGCCATTGCCACAACTGTGCTGAAAAACCAACAGCTGCTCCCTCTTAAAAATAAATGGGGAGGTGCAGTAAAATGCTGTTTGTTTCTCTCTGTTGGAGGAGGGAAACTTTTGAGGCCTTTGTTTGCAAAAAATGTCTGATTTAGGAAAAGAAGGAGATGGAGGATCCTTTGCAGTTTCAGGAGAAATCAATTTTCAGATGGCAAATCAGTGCACGTTTGTTGACTCACAGGAATTGGAACCACGCTCAGCTTCCTTTTTGGGAGCGGTTGGATGGAGTAAATCCCAGCTGTGATTCCTCCCAATTAATACAGATGCTTTTAATAACGTTTGGCTCTGGCTTGCCTGTTAGATGTGTCTGACTGACAGAGGGCTGTGCTGTGTCTGCAGTTCTGTGATACCCAGTGCTTCCTTTTTATACGCAGGGCAATGCGCAGCGGATTGCATGGAGCAGTGCCCACACTGCCTGCCCACAGCTCCCTGAGCCCTCTGGCTGCTACCCCTGAGCTCCAGGCTCGGAATAACCCTGCAGAGCTGAGCCAGCAAAGCTGCTGCCATAACCTGGAAGGAAACAGCCGTCATCAAAATAAACTTCCTGGGTTGGTGCGGCCGGGAAGCGGCGCTGGCAGCGATGGCTCTGAGCAGCAGCGTGAGCCGTAGGTAACTCTTTGCTCGTTATAACCTCGCAGACCTCAGAGATTTTGGGGGATTTGATGGGCGTGATGTGGGTTTAGCAGCAGGGAATCCATCTGGGGGCTGTAGGGGGTTGGTTGGGTGTATTGCGTCTGCGTTGAGCTCTGCGCGGGGCAGGAAATGACATCTGCTCCCCTCCCTGACATGGGCACTGAGGGTAGAAGTGTGTATTGTGGATTTCTGGGGGAGAAATAGGACTTTGGCCTGAAGTGCTACGTTTGCTTGCGCTTGAATATAGCCCCTAATGTGGAGTCTGAGAGAGTGTTGTGCATTCGTCCTTACTACGTGAGGTACGGCGAGCGCAGGGACGGTCTGTGTAAATCAGCAGTAATCCCTGGGAGGCCACTGGGAATCAGCCCATGAGCAGTGAGACAAGGAGTATAAACAATCCCAGGGCACAACAGGGCCGAGTGGGGATATTTGTTAAGTTTGGATGTGCTGTTCTCTTCTGTCTGCTTCCCTTTTTGCACTTCCACCCCGTGGGCACGTGGGAGTCTCTGAGGGCACTTGGGCACAATGAGGAAAAAAAGGGATGGATAAGAGCTAAAAAAGGGATGGGTAAGGAGCTGGGGAGGGGTGTTACTGCCCCATAGGTGGGCGATATTCCCACTCTCAATGGGGATGCATATGCATATTTTTTTCCCCTCCATAAGAAGCAAAATAAGTTCATATTAAAGAGGTGGGAGGGTTTAAGCTCAGAGTGTTGGGTTTTTGTTATTTCTTTTTAATTTATTATTTTTTAAAAAAGTTGCATTAAAGGGGGATTTACCAAAGCATAGTGAGCAGAGAGGATTGCAAAAAGAATTTCTGTTAGCACTGAGGGAGACGAAGGATTTATTTTGTTCCAGTGGAGAGCGTGCTTTGAGGAGATGCTATTTCATGGGATATCAAGTACTATTGCAGAAAGGGCACCTTTATCATCTGGGATATATGCTCATGGGGTTGTAGTTTTTTTTTTTATTATTATTATTATTATTTCACGCTTTTCCAGAAATCAGAAGTTATTGAATTGGTGCAGTGAGTGAAATAGTACCTCTCTTTGGGAAGGCAGTGGGTTCAGGGTGAGCGCTGCCCCATGCACAGATCCTGCATGGAAGCTGCAGGACTTCCCACTGAGGGGCTCTGCACTGAGTCAGGGCTGCGTGAGGTCGGATCCACATTCAGTGCCCAGAAGAGGAGCGCTGGCTCTGCCCACCTCCCTGCTCCAATCAGCAGTGCTGTCACTGCTGGTAGCAAAACCACGGCCTGGCTGCACACAGGGTGAAACTGCAGGGTACAGCTCTGCTGCAACTCCGTGAAGTACAGCCCTGAATGCTTCCTGCCTTGCAGCTGGATAGAGGAGTGACCTATGGTTTGTAGCCCCTTCCTGCATTTTGGTTGCTTCACCCACTGCCCACCCAATCATGCTCCCTCTGACTCAAGCCTCAAGCTATTCCAATGATGATAGCTCCATTTCACGTTGGTTTTATTTTTTTTTAACTTTTTTTTTTTTTTTTTTTTTTAACAGAATGGATTTATTGCAAAATATCCGTCTGGTTGAAAAGCTGCTCTGTTCAGTTCTGGTTTGGGTTTGTTTGCTAATGACCCTGTTTAGAAATAGGTAGACCTCAGACATCCTGCAGCAGGAAGCGTGATCTCCTTGTGCAGTAGAGCCAATTTACACAAGGGATATTATTCTGGAACGTGTATGAGGTTTGAAACACATCCTACATTAATTTTGTTTTCAAATATTGACAAATCCAAATTTGCCTCTTGCATTTATAATAGAATCCAGAGAATGGTTTGGGTTGGAAGGGACCTCTAAGATCATCAAGTTCCAACCCCTTGCTATAGGCAGGGACACCTCCCTCCAGAGCAGGCTGCTCACAGCCCCATCCAGCCTGGCCTTGAGTGTTTCCAGGGAGGAAGCATATCCATGCCTTTGTATTTTAGGCTTAGATACAAAGCTTTGTTTGAAAAGATGTAATTTATGAAAATGAATTTCTTTTGGTTGGTATAAGCTTGACACTCTTTGTGCTTGCCATAAGAAACATAATCCACATCTGACCCTATCATCCAGTTTGCTCTGATTTTTTTTTTTTTTGTCTATTTCTGTTTTCCAGGTTCTAGCTGATGCCCACACCTCACTGTAATGATGCCTTCAAGAACGAATCTCTCTGCTGGGATTCCCAGTAGCAAAGTCAAATATTCCAAGCTCGCCAGCACTGATGATGGGTATATTGACCTGCAGGTAAAATGTGGGGAAAAAAACTGCTTTGTTCTGCAAGTAAATTCCTACTGTCAACCCATCATCACCATGCCCACTCATAGAATCATAAAGGTATCAAGACCAACCTCACCGTGTTTAATCACAGAATTTCAACCCTTCTGCTCCAGAAAATCCACAGAGTTCAACTGGAAATAAGACTGCTTGTTTAATAAATAGAGTCAGCTTCATTTATTTGGAGGGGGATGAAAATCAAAGCAATAGGTGTAAATGCAGCCCCAGACAGCAGAGGATGCATGGACAGGATTCACTGTAGGGAGGCTGCAGCAGTGGTTTCTCTTGTCCTCTGCCGGCTGTGATATTCACATCTCTACCATGGTTATAGGGGAACAACACTGAGATGAGCTGCTTAACATTTGGGTTTTTTCCATCCAGTTCAAGAAGAGCCCACCAAAAATCCCCTACAAGGCAATTGCATTGGCTGTTGTGCTCTTCATGATTGGAACTTTTCTCATTATCATCGGAGCCCTCCTCTTGGCAGGATACATTAGCAAAGGCGTAAGTGGATTGATTACATCTCTCTTCTAGTTCTGTATTGTTTGCCCCTCCCAAAGCCTGCCATGAACCATAATTTCAGTGCAGAAACTTGGCACAAAAGGTCTATAAGCAAGAAAGTAATTCCCTCTACTACCGCAGCAGTGTTTGCTGATAGCTCTATTTAGAATCATGGAATCAACCTTAGAATCATTCAGGTTGGAAAAGACCCCTAAGATCATCAAGTCCAATCCCAAAACCATTCCACCATGCTGCTGACCATGTCCTTCAGTGCCGCATCTCCACAGTTCTTGGACACCTCCAGGGACCCCACCACCTCACTATGCTCATGCTTGCCCACTCTTTCTGAGAAGAAATTTCCTAATATCCAACCCTTGAGGTCTCTAGTTAGCTTGTGTTTGGAGCTCCAGGCTGGATAGGATATCTGTCAGGATGGGCTGAGTTCCTATGTCCTGCTTGGTAGTGTGGTTTCATTTTAATGCCACATTGCTGTCTGGGTGGAAATAACACTCAGATCATCACATTTCTAATAATGATCTAATGCTTTCTGTAGGGGATACCTGATCACCATGCAGGACACAGCACTATTTATCTCCTCTCTACATTTATGACCCACTGAAAGCAGATCTGATACTTGCCACTGGCGCTGTGCTTGGCATACTTCACCTCTTGCCTTGTGCAGGATGGAATTGCTTTACAGTTGGCAGCTGCTGCTTATCAGTGTGGAAGCAGCAGCATTTTGGCCGTATCGGAAGCAGTCCAGGCACTGATAGGAGAGCTGATCTTAGCCAAGTGCTCAGCACCCAGCCTGTGGTTGGCAGTTTTGTAATGTGATAGTGTCAGCAGGAGCCACCCCTCCTACCCAAAGGAAAAGTTCAGTTGAGGTTTCCTGTAGCAAGGAGCAGACAGGAAGGGTATCAGAGCATAGCATGATAAAGCTTGAGAGACTTCTGACTTGAGATGAATTTTTTGGGCCAGGAAACCCATATGGGAATGAATAAGAAAAAGACCTCGATACAGATCCCTCCTCATGGCACTTACATCGCTCTTCTGTCTGCTGCAGGGAACAGACCGTGCCATTCCCGTGCTCATCATTGGGATCCTCGTATTCCTCCCAGGCTTCTACCACCTGCGCATTGCATACTATGCTTCCAAAGGCTACCGGGGCTATTCCTACGATGATATCCCAGATTTTGATGACTGAATCATGTTCTGGACAGCATTACCATTAGGTTAGTGTTAAGAGCTGCTAGTGATCCTAAATATTGGAGAGAGCCTTTAAGATTGTAAATGGAGCATGTCAGTCACCAGATGCATCGTCCTGGTTTTGGAAATGCTGTGGAGAGGCTTGGAAAGCTTTCAGCTGGTGGGGATGGGGGGTTAAATGTGGAAGTGACCAAAAGGATTGCAAAATTAGGTGGGAAGAACATGTGATTTATTGTATTTTTCCTCTTGGTATATGATGCCGGTTGCTTGTAAGAAGTTCCTCAGCAAAGCAATTCTAGCCATTCTCCAAAAATAGATAAGCCAGACAGTTCCATCAGTAAAGATATTTGTTTTTCTATACTGTTTCAAAGAGTTTTGTTGTTTGTTTGTTTGTTTTTTGAGAGACTGTGGCCACCCTTGGGTTTAGTGTCGCGAACGCTTTGCATCTCTTTATTTTTTTTGCTCTCTGCCCATCCAAAATTCTTCCAATTTACTTGTGTTGTGCTTGTCTGGAGTAATGGAAGTCAAATGCAAACTGCACTTGCACGAGATAACTTGCACATATTGCATTTGCTGTGCGACTCATCATTACACCGACCAATCCTATTTGTTCAGCAAACATTTTTCAGAAGCAGGCTGTTCTCCATGCCACTCTTACTTATGGCAAAATCAACTTGTTATCCTCTAAAAGGACTTACTATGTCTGGATTTTACTCATTATTTTAAAGCAAATAGAGACGTGGAGAAGAATTGGGATCTGGACCAGAACTTGAAGAGTCTGAATATCTAAACCTTGGTTTTGATTGGTGTGTGGGTATTGCAGACACTTGAATTCTAACTGTATTTATATTCGGGATTATTTTGTCCTTCTCTAGATGATATGTTGCTAATAACTCCCTAGGCCAGCAAAAAGCAAGTCTGTATAGTTTGTACTGGATAAATCTTGTTTGTGTTGTATTGCTAGCTTCAGCCATAGGTTGTTCAGGGGAAATAGACGGGTCGATCTGTACTTGATGCAGTCAAAGCTCGCTGTCTCTGAAGTGGGACTGAACCAAGTATCCTGAAGATCAACTATGTGACAAGACACAGAAATGCAAGATGCAAGTATATGTGTTTAACACAAATAAACTTCTCTATCTTCTGTGTACAAGTCATAAGTTCATCTTTTTCACCTTCACAGATTTCAGGGTAGTCTAAAAATGGTTCTGGGCAATGAGCTGAATATGCTGTTGCTTACTGCTTCCAGTTTCTGATGCAGTTGCTACAATCAGCAATAAGCTTTGCTGAGCCAGCAGCTTCACAACAGCTCCAACTGCTCTGCAGGACCCCTGGCTCACTTGAATCAGTAATTACCCTCTGTAGAGCAGCAGTGCAGTGCCCTAGGTGTGGCATGAGTCTGTGCTTCATCATGTTGCCCAAAGAAGCTGTGGGTGCCCAAGGCCAGCTTGGATGGGGCTCTGGGCAGCCTGAAGTGGGTGGCAACTCTGGCAGAGGGGTTGGATCTAGATAATCTTTCAGGTCTCTTTCAACCCTGGACCATTTTGTGATTTGGAGGGCCAAGATTCACTTTTTTCTTCCTCACTTTGCCATTCTTCCTCCAGCGCTCTAGGTCAAACCCAGAGCCTGAGCCAAGGTCTTCTTTTTTTTAAATTCCATCTATTCCCTGGGTTGACTTGATTCATTGCCCTGTGCGCGCCCTGGTGCCATGCTCTGAGGAATAACTGATTGAATTCAGGATCTCCCTTTTCCCTTCCCTCCTCCCAAGGCAACAGCTACGCATGTTCCCTGCTCTGCTGCGTCACGCCGGCCTTGGCCACCACCAGTCTTGTGTTCCCGATGGCAGCCCGGCTTCCCAGATGTCACCACCACTTAACAGCAGCTGAAATCCCTCAGTTAGAGCTGGGTCTGGCCAGAAACGCTGCTGCTGACGCAAAATCATGAATCAGCCTTTATAAGGGGATAAGAATGTGAGTTTGTTTGGTCTGGGGAAACGGGAGAGGAAGGGGAAGGGAAGTTTAGTTGGAAAAGAAGGAGCAGAGGGGAGCTGAGGGGCAGCAGAAAGTTGGGAAGCCTGGGGCTGCTAGAAAGGGATAGGGAATGTAGGGAGCAGGCAAAGAACATGCTGACTTCTCTGGAGGGACAACAATTTATTTGTCATTTGACAGAAGCACAGTGCAAATAAGATCAGTCCCTTTCGGGGCTGTCTGTATGAGGGAGGGACACGTGGAAAATTTCCTCTGCGTGGGGATATTTTATATCTATTTATGGGGAAAAAGATATATTTACTACTCAAAAAATGTAGGTCCTGACTACCTCATTCTGTGTGTTCATATATTGTATTCTAAGCATGGCTTTCCTCCAGAGTATAAATTTCCTTATGCTCAAACTTCTGTGGTCTGGCTGCAGTGCAGTAATACCTGCTGCTCATTTTTTTTTTTTTTTTTTTCTCAGAAAACAAACTGACTTTACATTTTGGAAAATCTGGAAGAATTACTGCAAGCATTTGTTTCCATGATGAGCACGGTTCTTTCATACAGCAGTGATGCTCCTTTGGTGTAGCTTTGAGGACAGTCGGTGCTGGCAGCTCATATTTTTGTTCAAGCATTGCATGAAGGCATTATAGTTTTCCATCTAGATGAGGCTGTTCCTCATATACTGTTGTTCTGGTGCCTGAGTGCTGGGATATGACAACAGCCTCATTACTGTGAAGAAATTTCTGGTTCTAGAGCAGAGCTTGACCAATGAGCAAGGCACAGGCTGAGCACTGATGGATGAGGATAATACCAAATTGCTGTCTCCTATATTGAGCATCATCCATTCTGGGCGAGGCAGCTGTCTTAGATAAAAATAGTTGGCATTTATATGGCTCAGTGGGGTATTGTTATACACAAGAACTGCAGCAAGAGCACGCACCCAGAGTTAAGGCTTTTCTCTATTTTATGAGTGCCTGAATTATATCCTCAGTGATGTTCTATTGCTGTGTGTGGTGCATTTATATGACTGTTTGACTCTAGAGTCTCCCGGAGGCCTGAGCTTCAAAGAAGTCACAAAGAAATTCCACCAAATGTATTCTTTATAAAAGCAAAGACTCCTTTTCAATCAGTCTCATGACTTTTATTTGTCTGGAGTGAGCACAGCTTAATGCAAATTCCTGAGCATAATCACATCAGAGGAAATTTCCCTGAAGCAGACAAAGCACCCCATCCAACCTGGCCTTGAGCACCTCCGAAGATGGGGCATCCACAGCTTCTTTGGGCAGTTTGGGCAAGGGGCTATTTGTATCAAATGGCAAAGACAGGAGACAGATGCTCAGCAGTGGAAAGGGGCAATAGGAAAAGCTACAGTTATCCAAAGCTTTACGCAAACGGTTCTCTGCTTGAGAGAAGAGGGAGAAATGGTGCTTCTGTAGGTTGGTTAGTGCGATAAAGGGATGGTGAGGTGCCTGCGTCCAAGTGAGAGCACAGTTGTGCAGAATTCATCACCCTATGGTGTTCCCTCAGTTCCTCTTTGTTTTAAGGGTAGAGGAGCCAGCAGTGCTGAGCTCCTTACAGACACAGCAATTTTGGATCTCTCCATACAGAGAGCTTTGTAGGGGGGCATTGTGCTGTGAGGAGGTGACTGATAATTCCTCTTCTCCCATGCTTCCCCTAAAAGACCCTAAATGACAGGCAAGTTTTTGATTCATCCAGTCTTTACTCACCAACCTTCAGCAGCAGCTCACCTGGGACAGCTCTACAGGGAACATCCTGGGAAACAGGGTGCCAGTACCCTGAGCAGCAGTTTTCCTTGCACTGTATTTGTATGTTTCTTGGCACTGTTGCTGATCAGTCTCTCTGAGCTTCCCCATGTGTTTGATAGGAGAGGTTCATGGGATGGGAAGAAGAGCAGGGCTCACTGCTGGTTCTACAGTGATGGAGAAAAGTGGGAGCTTGGGTTTCTTGTTTGTCCTTGTTGGGTTCACCTTGATTCTCTTCTCTCAGCAGTGATATTATGTCCTCATTGATAAGCTGACCCTCGAGGCCTGCCTGGATGCTGTGCTGGTTGAGGGCTGAGGACTATCTGCAGAGAGGAGTGGTTGTCACTGATTCTAGTCCTGAAAATATATTAGCAGAAATCGTGTGAAACATCTGTGGAGATGAGGGAGAGAGAATGTGATGACTCACTTGGAGCATGTTAGGTACAACCAATGTGCTCTAAATATAGCTTTAAAATGAGTGTTTTGTTTGTTCAAACATCACAATTGACAGTGGCATCTTGAGTGCTTTTCTGGTACCCATCACTCAGATTAGACCCTGCGGTTGGGGTCTGCTTTTCCTTCTGCCAACTGCAGTTAGCCAAATTCAGCAACGTTTGCCACTGAGAGGCTCAGTGCTATAATGCTACTTTTATGGCAATATGGATTTTGCTTAGCATAAAAGACGACATGAAAACCCTGCAGGGCAGGAAGAAATGACTCGGCACTACAGTTCTGTCCCATCTAATCAGATTTGTGCTATACTCCACTTATGCTGAGATCTAAACGAGTTTCTCCACACTCCTCCCCCTCATGCTCAGTCCTTAAATGTCCCTGACATCAGCTCATTCATACAACCACTCCTCACATCTTCTGCCTCTCCCTAAGCTGCTACCATAAGCTTTTTCCTCACCCTTCCCTTTGGGCATCTGTCCTGCTCCTCCCAGCAAGATCTCCACCTGCGAAGCACCTCCAAATCTCCTTGACTTCTGCCTTTCCACTGGGCAGATTTCCCATTGCTGTGCTCTGGAGCTGCAGCTCATCATTTTAGTGGGTAAGTGCAAGCTGTCCATTTTCCCCTTTCTTTATCTACTGAAAACTGCAGGCAAACTGTTCTTTCTCCTAGAGCCCTGCGTTCAACCCCATATGGCATGCTGTGTTCTGTGTTTGCCATGTGAAATGATGTGTGTGGTCACAGCGCTTCCTTGCTCCCTCCTTAATACACAAGCAGCTTGAGATTTTTAGGAATGCTGTGTTTAACTAAAAATAGTCCAGACAGTTCAGTGGACCATGAGAGATTCCTCCCTCACAAGAAAATTGGCTTTGTTCTGAGATGGAGTCAAAGGTCAAGGTAAAAGGAAAAAAAATCTTGGAAAAAAAAGGGTTGATTGTGGATTATAAATGATTGTTTTCAAATAATTTCATTGACCTTTTGCTGCTCTCGTTTGAGTGTTTTTCTTCTCCAGTCTCAGGCTTTGTTTTGTGCTGGTTGGGTACAGGTTATGCTGAGGTTTTTGCCTTCCTGCTTTGACCTCTGTCTATGAAGGTGTAAAGAAAAATCTTTTAATTGGAAGTAAGGCTATTATTAAGGCCATTATTTCTGTGGCCATGGGCAGAGCTTAATTATGACAAGAATCAGGAAGCAAACATTTCCTCTACATTGTACTTGTGTTGGACACTGAGCCATTGATGTCTCTCTGATGGTAACACAGACCTACAGGATTCATCTGTAACTTTTCCAGTTCTGCTACAAGTACTGTAAGGAACAACACTGCAATGCATTGCCTTTGAGAAGGCACCTTCTACTCCTGCAAAATGGCAGTTTTGGCACTGGAAGCATAAATTCTGAGGAGGAATCACCATTTAAGCCTGGGCTTGCAAAACAAAGAAGAAAATCCACCAGTCACCACTAATTAATTTTATTTTGAAATATTTACTTGGACTGCAGTAGTAGCTGCACTTAAGCCTTTAAAGGATTAGCTGTCTGCTACTCGTTTGTGCCTGCAACCATTTATTTAAGCTGTTCCTGCAAATCATGCTGTTAACCTGTCAACCAAGGATTTAACCTTTCTGTCCTTGGTGAGAAATGTGTGGTACACAAAGTCTTGCTGACGTGATAGGGAACTTCCAGAGGAGCCCAGTGGAAGGCCACAAAGATGATCAGGGACATGGAGCGTGTCTCTTATAAGGAAAGGCTGAGAGACCTGGGGCTTGGCGTTCATCTCAGTGCTTTTCCATGTGCTCTCACCCGAGGCAAATACCTCCTTTCTCTCTCATTGACCCATCAGATGAGGTGCAGCATTTTCAGTGCACTGCATCCTGACATTCAGTTGTATTTGTCATACGTTGCATCGTGTTCAATGCAAGTGGTCAAACCACTCGACCAAAAGTCAGCTACCAGGGAAGGGTTCAGTCATGTGAGAGCATCAGCCTCTGAGCCAAAAACTGCATTCAGCAAAGGAAGTCAGGTGGATTTAGAAAATCTTGCAGAAAGCTGATATAAATGCTGGGACAAATTCTTTGCTGACAGCAACTAACTTCAGTTAGAGAGAGGGATCAGTGTGATAACAGACCATCTGCATACGGGGTTTGGACAAGAGACTTCTAGCCTGCTCAATTCCTTATATTGCAATCTCACCTCAGCTTACACACCTAAGTGTATGTAGTATGAAAGTAAAAGATCTCAGGCCCTTAAACAAGCGAATACTTATTAGCATCATTATACCATTTTCTGTAAGTTATTTCCATTAAAATTGCTATTAAAAAGTTTACCAGCTTCTACAATATGATTTTTATTGCCTCTCAGCACTAACAGTACAAGTAGAAGCAAGACTTCTTCACCACTGTGTTAAGTGGTTCTTTTCCAGACAGGTATCTCGTTTTCTCTGTACTTATACTGTAAGTCAAGTGACTCTTCTCTGTATTTTACTGCATGAGAACAGGGGCAGGATTGCAATGCAGGATTTCAAATACTTGGCTGCAAATAGCCCAGCGGATGGTCTCCAACCTCAAGTACTAGATTAGTGCAAAGAAACTAGATTTGCAAAGGTTTTCTCTTTGTTGTGTGACCACATTTCCAATTGCTGAGAAGATACTGCAAAGCTCAACTTACAAACAGCTCCTGTTTTAATCCTCACATGAAACAAAGGAGATCGTCTGTCTTTGACTCACATCCACAGCTGTCTGAGGCAGTGAATTCTTGAAGCTGATAGCCTGCTGCTCTCCAGGGGGTTTATCATTCCTTGAGCAGAGTCAGCGCACCAGGACACTTCCCATCCTTCTTTCATTGGGATGGAAGCATTGAACCAGGAGGGAACACAGGCTGGGTGCACGTCCCTTCACCGCGTCTGCCGGAGGGAAAATAATTTAACAGTGGGAAGACAGGTCAGAACTTGCAAAACCTCCTCTTCCTGACGTATCAAACTGGCACTAATTATGATGAGTAGTGGAGAGGTCGGACTTGAGGCAGGGAAGGAGTTAACCAGAGGAAGGGCAGTGTGCTGGGGAGAAGTTGGAGTTCATTGTTCAAGGCTCCGCTGTGGATTTCCTTTTTGTCCTTTCATCTCCTGAGTCTTGGCTCTCATCACAAGAAGCTGCTTCTCCTTCCTTTTTCTAATTTTATCTGGACTGTGAGCCCTTCAAGGCATGGACTGTACCTTACTCTGTGTGCAGAGTGGCACAGTGGGAAAACTCCCTCAGTAGGAAACTATAAATAGCGAGCCCATCCAGCCTTGTGGCATCCACGCTTGCTGTAATTGCCTACTTTGCACTCCTGTGACAAGTGTTAGTTCAGCTGTCGGGGAAAGAAGGGACTGAAAAATACTGCCACAGTTTCCAGCTCTCCATTTGCCCAGTGAGCCCTGGTTTGGGCCCAGCAATCCCTCCTGTCTCAGGGAGTTCTTCTAGCCAAGTGAGTGACGATTCCCATAAAGCATCCTCTCAGCGTGGTTCGGACAGTTCCAGTTCAGAAGAAGCTTTTAGAGGGCTTGTTGTGGTGCTGTTTTCATCTCTGACTCATGCCTCAGTGCTACACTCATTTATTTTGTCTTCTGCCACTTGCTAGAGGGGATTGATTCCGCAACAATCACTTTTCTATCATTCCTGACATCACTGCTTGTTTTTGTTACCATGCGTTCATGTGATGATCTAAATGAGTCACAGGCAGATCGCAGATAAAAGCAATGACACCATCCCAGACCATCCTTCCTCCCTGAACAGACTGTGGAAGTAATGAAAAGGTTAAAACAGGGACTGTCTGCCATCAATTCTCTGAGATATGAGTAAACAACCACAAAAGTGCTGCTGACTTTTACAAAGCAAAGGATCTTCATTTGAATTCCCAGTGGAGGTGACTTAACATAACCTATTTCACACTGTGCTGCAAAACTCCTCTAATGGACTTCCAAATGATTTTCACATAGCACAATGTCCACACCCTTTTGGAAGTGAGTTAAGTAAGAATAAGTCACTTTTTGGCCTGGTTCTGTCCATACACATTTGTCAACAGAAGCTCCATTTACTGCTACAGCTTTGAACAGCGGCCAGTCACGAACTTGATCTAAGATGGCAAAACTCAGCATGTCTCCTGCCTGGACATCATTGCTCCCAGTGACACAGGCTTCATCTGATGGGTGGCTGCAAGCAAAATGCCAGTGTGAATGTGGACCAGCAAAGCAAAAATGTCCAGAGCTGTTAGCCACATGCTTCTTCAGTTCTTCTTCTGCTGCCATGAAATCTCAGAGTCAGAGACATGGCTCCAGCAATTCAGCAGTATTGGCAGCTGGAACCTGATAGAAAAAGGGAACAGGGAGGATAAAGGCATGCTGTTTTCCTGCTTTTACTCTCCCCAGTGTGTAAGGACTCCCCGTTGTTTGTGACAAGAGGACTAGGAGTGAGCTCTGAGATGTGGCTAAGTCTATCTTCTCCATCCTCAGGCCTTACACATGACTCAGAAAGTTCAGTCCCATCTCTTTGGTACAGCCCCTGAGGTACCAGACACAACAGCATCAAGAAAATTAGCTTCTCATCCAGAGCATGAGCTGTCTGGTTGAGTTAGTGTTACTGTAAGCATTCCCTATTACTTGCACTTCCCCACATTTGCCAACAACGTTTTGATGCACATTGTGCGTTCCATGCAGCAATGTGATCTGACCAGCCCTACTATGAGAAGCATGGGAAGCTCTTCTGGATTGTTTTGCCAGAATCTGGACTCCATTTGCAGAATATACGCATGCACAAAAGCCAAGGAGGGTCTCCTCTCTCTGAAAGCTATCAGAGGGAAGACCATCTTGATGAGAACAGTAGGGATCCAAAAATTTTGCAGCTATGCAGAATTTTTCTTCTCTTTGCTTATTGATTTATTACGTGAATTCTGCCAACTGTAACTTTGCAGTCCCGGCTATTTATCTTTCTATATAGCAAGCACAGCAGTACATCTCCCTCTTGGATCGCTGGCTGAAGCCTCAGTAATTTGAGTACTTGGACCAAGCAATCTGAGGTCCTTGGACCAAAAAGACCTATTGGTATTAAGAGCACTTTGCACTAATTAAACCTCATAAAACTTATCCTGGGTCTTAGAATCTCCATTTTGCAGATGACAAAATTGAGGATTTAGCTCAGATCAGGAAGTATGTCGTTAAGTTTTTAAACACTTCTTAGAACAAATTTTTTTTGCTAGCTCTAATTCCATATAGCACTATGGGGGTGGAAAAAAAAAACAGTAATCAAGTCAGGACTGTCCACAAGATCAACTAAAAATCTATGTAGGTCAAGGAAAACTGAAGTGGTATTTTCCACTAGGTGGTGGTAGACAGTATTTCTAAAGGATTTTTTTTAACTTCTAAGATAGAAACCCAGGGTCTGCTCAGTTCAGTGTTGTCTTCACTTCATACTCCAGAAGAAGAAAAACTCACAGCTGGTGACCTACAAACTGCCTTTTCTCAGGCTCCTTTCTCCTCATAGGCAGCTGTGGAAATACCAGGGGGTTTGTTTTTATTTTGTGTAATCCAGTAGAGAGATGTCTATTCATTGTCCATGTATATGTTCCATGCTGGGTTGTTCTAAACTCCTGAACACCACCTGTGGGATCCATAGAAAATACTGTTAATGTGATTGAGGCAAACTTCTTTTTTATTATTATTATTTTTTTATTTTTTAATTTTCTTGCTTTTTTTTTTTTTTTTTTTTTTTTTTTGGACAAAATAAGTTATAAAGTTGGAAAATTACTAAAGATACCAGCTACAAAAAAACCATCTCTGGATATAACTGGATCTGAGGTGTAACTTACTCTTTTGGAGATCCTGTATTCAGATCAATGACTCATGTCCAAATGGAGGTGACGTTTCAGTTTAAACTGGGAATTTTGAGTAAACAGAGGAGATGCCAGCCAGAAAGACTTCAGCATTTAAATTTATGCCAGTAACCTACGCACTGCATCTCAAGAAAGCCCTGACCTTCTGTAGTCCTGTCCTTACCACTTTATTTTTACAGAGCCATGAAGAAACAAACAAAATAAAACTGGCATGCTTGGGGAACATACTCATTAGTTACCCAGGCTATCACAGTAATATTGCATTCTCTGGCTGCAGAGGACACCCAGCTCAGCAGACTAATAGTTTGACATGGGCACAACCTCACCACAAAATCAAGTCCCTACTTGCATGCTGTTGTTGAGGCGTTCCAGTGATTCAAGCTGGCAAAAATCACAACGCACTCTTTGCTCATGTACTCCCTACTTGCTACTACTGTGATTACATTAATACTATAATATTTATCCTGCATTATGAAAGCAAGCGTAATGACCGATTAGCACAAACCACAGAGGGAGGAATCGTGACTGCAGGACTGTTAATCTTAGTTGAGGAACTGAGCATTTTAAGAGTACTTATAGGAATTTAGGCAGTTAGGGCAATTGCAGGAGGAATTCAGGAGATGTACTGTAGATGGACAGGTATTTCACACTGGTTTAATTGGGACAATGGACATAAGCATTCTGTGGCGACTTGGTGTCTGGATGCAGCAACACTTCTCCTGTTCAGGTAAATCCAGGTGAGCTCTGAGGACCTCACATCTCTCCCCTTCTGATAATCTCCTAGTTTACGTATAAAGGAAAACTACAGAAGGAAGCTCAGTCCTTTAAGATCTCAAAGATCTGCACACTAAATGATTAATGGCTGCTAATTTCCCTTTATACTTGCTGTTGTTATGGAGGACACATAAATGCACATCCTGTATCTCTGCTCCCTGCAACTTGTTTATGGTCCCACGAATCACTCAGACTGAAAGTGTTTATAAAGACCTCATTTTAATAATGAAGAATGATACAATCCCAGCAAGACAACTTACACTTCAGCAACAGGGCAGTGTGACCACACCAAGTGGGCTCCGGCTCCCTGACCAACAGGAATGTTGGGGTATTTTCTGAAATTTGACAACACAGAAAGCCACCTGGAAGGTAATTTGTCTATTTCATAGGAACAAAGGCCTGAAAGTGCTTTTGCTGGGTTTGAGCCCATGGATCCATGAGATCTAATGGTGTCTCACTCAATTTTTAGAGCACTAAATGTACGTTTATCATCCTTTCTTTGCTTGTCCTTGTAATTATTTAGACCTTGAGGTCTCTATCTGTTAAATTTGAGGCTGACTCATGAACTTCCCACTTGCAGATCTCTTGTTGGCTTACCTATATTTCACTCTGCAATCTTCAACTGAGGGATGCCACGTTGGCAAAATTAGAATTTATTTGTGAATTTGGATTTAAAAGAAATCATAGAGTTGTGGCTCTGACAATGATTTCTGAACATGAGAAATCCTCATAGGGAGACTGAATCACTGGATACATACAATCCATCTTCCTATACAAACTCCTGTCAGCAGTGAAACTGCTGCAGTCTCAATCAATCTTACAGTACTAAAATGTCTCTTTTATCATGGCTGCACGCTCTTCTGCCCTAACAAACAAAGTCTATTAATGTTTAAAAGCTGCAATTAAATATATGTATATGTTTGGGTTAAAGCCAAGCACTGAGTAATGCTTAGGGATCGATACCCATAGTCAAGAGCATACAAAGCAGAAAAGATGCTTTGTGACTTATCTGTGTCCTGTATAGTCCTCCATATGGTTAATTTGAAAGCCTTTTAGAAGCTTAACAAGGAGAGTACCTCAGTGAATGTGGAACTGAATGATGCACAAGGATAAGAAACACAAATGCTCCAGGGGCCTCATAGAGTCTATGGTCTTAAAATAAGCTCCTGGGTTTTAGTGGGATCCGATGAAACCTTCTTTACACGGGCAGTAGATGGAAGGGGTCAGACAGCTGGTGAGCAAATACTCAGTAAACACTCCGAGCAGCTGAACTCTGCAAACAGCAACTATTAAGGCAAAGACCTGGAAGATCAACAGAGAATTGCAGGTCTGGGTGAAATGATGCAATGGATTACAATTAGTGTCACTGGTCCAGAGAGCAGAGGTTTTCCTATTGACTTGGTTTCCAGTTACAGCTACAAGGCACCTTAATAAAATAACAAAGCGGGCTGGTTTTGGGAGAAAGCTCAGCATCAGTCAGTATTATCTCAAGGACACCTACTGTAAGTTAGCACTGCTGCTTGAAGCAGAGCTTTGTTGTGGGAGAAAAAGTAGGAATTACTGGAGACGGCATTGGGCTGTGCCTTCCCAGAAGGGCAGCAGGATGTAAAAGGTAGAGTGAGCCAATGGGCCCCAGCATGTCTGAGAAGTGTATATACTTGAAAAGGGCAGAAGACAAATTAATCACAGAACCACAGAACGGCTTAGGTTGGAGGGGACCTTAAAGATCTTTAGCTCCAACCTGCTCGCCATGGGAAGCTTTGCCAACCACTGGATCAGGCTGCCCAGAGCCCCATCCAGAGACTGGGGCATCCACAACCTCTCTGGGCAAAATTAAAGCAAGTTACCAGTATCAAAATCAATTAGGAATGTCAATTTTTTTTATTTTTATTTTTTGCCAACAGACTTGGAGAGAAAGCGTATGTCTGTTCCAACGTGGGTTATTGGAGCAGCAGGGATCTGCCATGGGTCTGAAACACACAGCTCTGTGCTCCAGGAGCCGATCTGCCGCGTGGTGATGTGCCCATCACTGCTCAAGCTGAAAACTCTGAAAATCTGAGAAAAATTGAGATTTTAGCGAGACTTTAAGCCAGAGATTGCAGTTTATGTGGTAGGGGGCATCTTATATTGAGGGTACCCACTTCCTTGGAGGGAAGAAAGAATGTCACTATTCCCATTCACTTCTCTTATAAGAAAAGCTGCACTTATTTATTTATTCATTTATTTATGTATTTTTGATCCTTTGGGTCCCTTCCAACCCAAGCCATTCTGTGAACTCCCCCCCAAAAGAAGCACGGGCTGGGTGCACCCCGTACCCGCACCAACACCATTTTCCATAGCGATGCACGTCGGGAGGACTCGCCTCGCCTCAAGATCGCCTCATAACTCGGCACCCGCAACCGCCGCCCGCCCGCCGCGGGGCCGCCATGGCGGGCAGGCGCTGAGGGAAGGCGGCGGGCGCCATCTTGTCGGGGGCGGAGCGGGGTCCGGCCCGCCCCGTGCTCTGCCTGGCGGGGCGGCCCCGGCCCCGCTCTACTCCCCGCTGCCGACCGAGGGGTGCGGAGTCTGGCGCGTTCTCCGTCGCTACCGCAGCTTCCATCGCCCTTGCCGTCCGCTATGGCAGGTGAGCGCGTCCTCCTCCGCCTGCCGCGCTGGGGCAGCGGCCCGGCGGGCGCCTCCCCCATGGCGCCGTCCGCTCGGCCGCCCGCTGTCACCTCCATGCGCTGCCCTCCGTCTCCTCTCCCCCCCCATCCTCTCCTCCTGCCGCCTACCGGGGAGCCTCCACCATGTTGCGGGGCTGCGCCTCACCTTGGCCTGGCGGCGGCTGTGCCACCCGCGTCCCCTTTTTCTGGTTTCAGCCCTTCCACGCTCTCCCCTCTCCGAGCGGGGGCTGCCCTGCGGAGGGGCTGCGTGAGGCGGGCACCTGCACCTGCCGGGGCGTGGGTGTTATTTTACGGAGATCATCGTGTCACGCGTCTTTTTTTTTTTTTTTTAATTATGTCATTACTGGAAACAAAATGGGTGGCAGAGCC
>JAOWBP010004587.1:894104-953730 GCA_028571105.1 Tragopan temminckii
CCCTTCCCTTCCCTTCCCTTCCCTTCCCTTCCCTTCCCTTCCCTTCCCTTCTTTTCCTTTTTGCCCTCCCTCTTTCCTTCCCTCTTCCCTTTCCCTTTCTAACATTCCAGTTTTAATATATTGCCACACTTCTCTTTCCCCACTCTTTCTTTTAGTTCTATCTTTTCAATTTCCAGCGCCATCTGAAACCAGAACAAAGCACTGCTGGGAACTGCCCATTTATGGAGAGGAAATCCAGAGCAGCCATGAACTGAGGCATACAGCAATGACTTGGGCAGATGCAGGAATGGAAACTAATTTTAGTTATTCCATTGCAAGCTCATCACACTGTCAGTGTCACACTCTTCTTTATCTCCCATATCACGTCCAACAGTTGCCTCATGCCACAGCTATCTCCTGACAGAGACCATTGTGGGGCATATTTGTAACAATTTTGTGGCAGTATTTTGGAAAATTTCAGATCACATGTTGGGATGATTGCTAAAGCACATTAGCTTGCATCACTCTCCTACTTCCCTCAAATGGCATTCTTGTCTATGGTGTCTTGATTAGAGAGCAGCTTTGAATCTCAAACCCAGCCTTTATACAGATTTTGGAAGAGGCTGAAGATTTGCTCCATAGGAATTTTGACAGCTCTGAACAAGATGTCTCGCTGTTGGTTCAGTATAAATGCTGAGATCAGATCAGAAGTGCTGTGTCAGAGATATGTTACACCTCTAAACATGGTGTGGTGGAAAAATATGTGGCTTTTTTTAGGTCTGTCTCTGTTTTTAAGGACTGATTAATGTCACCAAAGGCTCTCTTGATTTTCCATTAAAACATACCTTTTTCTCTTTTACTAAAGATGAATTACTTATGGACAAAAGAAGTCATGGCTGAGAATGAGAACTCTCTGAGTCATGTAGAAGACATTCTCAGGCTTGACACTTTTTTTCCCAAATATTTCAGCAAATAAACAAAGGTTACCATGTGCTATAGTGCAAATCTCTTGCAGGAACGGTGGAGGAGTGAATATTTTCTCGTGGTGCAGCAGGGCATTGCACGTTGAATTCCAGCAATGCAAGTGTGGCTCAAAGTGGCTTGATCCATTTTCTGTTATGAAAGAGGGATACATCTCTTTTGTTCTCCTCTCTTTTCTTTGTATATAATACACATTCCTGAGGGATATAATTTGTTTTTTTCTTATATATCGCATATGCAAAGATGTAATTGTGATTTGACAAATAAGCATGAATTTAAATGAAGACTGTAAAGATTTGAGGTCAAGGGATACTGAAAAAGTCCCCCAGTGTTTGTTCAGTTTCCTTGTCTTTAAAAAATGGATTTTAAAATCTTATTAGAATTTGCTAAGGTACGCATTACTGAACCCAAATCCACCTGACTGAGTTTACTCATGGAGAAATCACACATGGGTAATTAACTGGAAAGCTTTCTGTTTGTTCTCTGGAAAACCATTTCCATCACAAAAGCCCACGTGAGCAACTGTTAATCACTCCTTCCTGGAAAAAATCCCACAGCCCAATGCTCTCTGCCTGCGTTGGTGGGAGCAGGTGTGCTTCCATGTTGAAAATCAGCCAAAGGAAGGAGGAGGATGCTCAAAAAGCACTTCACATTCTTTCTCCTCACTTCCTCTTTCCCAGAGGAGCATCACACCTTTTCAATCATGGTAGATTGTCGACCTTGGCACTTCGTAGAGCCCTGCTTCGCTTTCTGGCCTTTCAGCACCAAGCTTGCTTCACACATTCCTACTCAAACCCGTGCTCTTCTGCTGCCTCTTGACAGAAGAAGCCGTGGAGGCATTGGCTTGGAGGAAGTTGCATGGTGCCCGAGATTAGAGTCTATTTTGGAGCCCTGCAATCTTCAGGACTGACCCTTTCGACAGCTGAGCTGTTCCCAGGGGTTACTTCATAGCCTTGGCCATGTCAACCGCACTTGTGGTCCTGCCCCAGCTCAGTGCTGGAAGTGGGAACAGACCACTCTCTGTGCTCAAGGATAATGTTCCCCTTTGGTTCTCACCATGGCATAGGAATAAACAGTGTCCAATCCTCCACCAGAAGCCAGATCTGATAGAAAGACCATGACATGAGTTAAACCTGAAAGGAGGTTGTAGTAAGATGGGTGCAGACTTCTTCTCCCAAGTTGCTTGTGATAGGAAAAGAGGTAATGGCCTTAAGCTGCTGCAGGTTGGGTATTAGGTTAAACTTCTTTTCAGTGATGCATTGGCACAGGCTGCTCAGGAAGATGATGGAGTCACTGTCCCTGGAGATGTTCCAGAACTGTGGAAATGTGGCACTGAGTGACATGGTTAGCGGGCATGATGGGGATGTGTTGGGGTTGGACTTCAAGATGTTAGTGGTTTTTTCCAACCTTAATAATTCTACAACTCCAAACAGTGCCCTGCATGTGCAGAGTGCTGTTCTTGATGCTGTAGGGATTAGTGCTGAGGCTTATGCTTTCATTAGCTGCATTTTCCCATTGTGCAAGTGCAAGTTCACTGGGGAAATGAACACAAACTTCCTAGGAATAAGGATCAAGAAACCTTTCTATAACTCTGCCTGATAAGCCATTTATTCCTAATAATATAGGATCTTCATATCATAGAATCATAGAATGGTTTGGGTTGGAAGGGTCATTAAAGTCCATAGAATCACAGGATGGTTGGGCTGGGAGAGACCTTAAAGGTCATAGAATCACAGAACCACAGGATGGCTTGGATTGGAAGAAAACACAAACTCACCCGGTCCCAAATGCCTGGCATGAGCTTGTGCCTCCCACCAGATCAGGCTGCCCAGGACCCCATCCAGCCTGGCCTTGGTCACCTCCAGGGATGAGGCCCCCACAGCTTCTCTGGGCAATCTGTTCATTTAGGCTATAAAATTAATAACAATTAAATACTGTTATCTATTAAACTCCCTCTTCATTAACTGAATTACCCTTCAATATGCTGTTGTTCACAGAGTTATCAAAACAAGAGTAGAAATACAAAGACAATTGGAATGTCTAAGCAGTAATTGTGCTTCTCATGAGCACCTGGAAAAACATTTCTGGCTCTGGAACTGTTCATCAGGAATAACAATAGTGAGAGGAGATGTCTACGCCATGCTTAATTAATGGTTTAGTGGACATGGTGATGATGGGTTGATAATTGGACTAGATGATCTTAATGGTCTTTTCCAATCATAATGATTCTGTGATTCTGTGATTCTAATGGCCAGGTACAACCCTGAGAATCACCAGTGTGTACAAATACACAAAAATTGCTTTTAAATGCAAAGCTTTCAGCCCTAAACCTTGTAAGAATCAAGCCATGCAACACTATAGATCTCAGTGCCTACAGGCTCTGAAAGGCATATCTCTGCATGCTTTTGCCTTTGCATTCAATCTGTTATTTATGCTTGTCTGAGGAGAAAAACCAGATATGAACAAGCACTAAGGATAAGGCTCTAAGTGCTGAGAAGATGCGGCACCTGTTGCCTTCCAAAAAGCAGGAGCTCTTCCAGCACGCTTACATTCTTCATGGAAAAATAAATATATTTATGTATATGAAGTCAGTGCACTTCTGAAAATAATGTTTAAACATAACAAAGACCTCTTTAAACCATTTCTATAGGTATTACAGCAAATCTACTACTCACTCATTTGCTGATGAGAAGTAAACTGGAAAAACGTCCTTTACAGGAGCCAGTAATTATGCTACAGAAGAGTGAGCACTGTGTGCCCTCAGTCTTTTCTCACAGTTTTCAATGTTTATATCCCCTCCTGTAACCATAGGACCTTGGCTCAGCATGGTCAGATGATGAATCACAAGCAAAAAGATTGTGTTTTTCTTATTAGGTTAACATAAGTGACCTCAGCTCCAGAATTTCCCTAAGTTTTTTCTAAGCTTAGCTCCAGAAAGCCACAATGTTCAGAGATGAGTCTTTGATAAGGCTAAAGAGATATCAGATATCTCCTTCCAATGTAGTGTAGTAGTAACTTTGATAAACTGTTCTGCTTTTCTTATCAACTTCCCATATTTATAAGAGGAAAAGATGAATGAAATAACATTGAAGGCCATACTGATGTCTGTGACATCAGTACCACATGTGATTTCCACAAAGATATTTCTAATTAAAAAAAAAAAAAAAAAAAAAAAAAAAAAAGCCCAGAGGAGAAATTTAAACAGCCGTAGGTTGAGTATCAATCTAATTATGTCAACTGGAGTTGAGGTCATTTGTGAGAGTGATGGGTCTTGAAGAAGAAAGATATGATAGATATTGAAGAAGATACTGAATATCTGTGAAGGAAGAAAGTTGCAGAGATGAGGAAGAAATCCCTGGATATGCTTAGCTGCTTAGCCACAATGGAAAAGAAGGATTTGCAAAAATCAACAGACCAGTTTAGATTTGCTCTTTGGGTAAAGCTCTTAGTGTTTGCAAAGGGGAACTCTCCAACAACTAAATCAAGAATTACTACAAGTTCTTACCTGCTAAGTATATAAGATATGAAAGGAAGTGAAGATTTTCTTTACTCTTTCCGTTTCTGAGCACTTGTACGGCACACAGCACTGAGCATGAGCACTCAACCCGTGCTAATGTTCAGATCACATTAAAGGAATTATTCTTTGCCCTTGGTGCAAAATTCGTAGATTTCAGTAGAAGCTCTATCAAATTTACGTTTCCTCTATATCTGCATGGATGGAATTGTTCACACATGCTGAAGGAGGCAGAAAGAAAGAGCAGTTCCTCTCCAAGGAACAGTCCTATCTTCTCGTGTCCTAGCGCAGAATGTTTACAAAAAGCTCATTAAGGGAAAGGGGATTGCAAGATAGCAACAAATCTGGTGAACAGCTTACACTACACGAGATAAGAGAGGCTAGGCGACCATAGAAGAGAGCAAGCCCTATCCAATTACTGCGACCTGGCTTTGGGGAGGGGGAAGGGAGAGAGGACGGATCACAAGTTTCAATCCAAACTTGTCATCTCTCTGTGACACAAGGGGATAAAACCGCCACTTAGCCCACACGAGAGCTAGAGCTAGTTGAGTGTGGTTAGAGGCCGGAGCGAAGCCATGGATTCCATAGTCCTCCAGCTGTGGGCTGGCCTCTGCCTCTTGGTTCACCTTGCCGCTTGCAGTCCCATCCTGAGCTTGGAGCACTCTTCCTTGGAGGAAGGTGAGCCTCTTTTCGATGAATTCCTGTCCGAGCAGGATGGCGTTGATTTCAACACATTGCTTCAGAATATGAAGAACGAGTTCCTGAAGACGTTGAACCTCTCCGACATTCCTCTGCACGAATCGGCCAAAGTGGACCCACCAGAGTACATGCTAGAGCTGTACAACAAGTTTGCCACTGATAGGACATCTATGCCATCTGCAAATATCATTAGGAGCTTCAAAAATGAAGGTAAGATATGTGCATCTCTAAAAATGGTCACCCTTGTAGTCAACGTGAAGTATATATATATGTATATACAGTCAAGCAGGCATTGAGCACACAATAGGGAGTAAAGGCCTTTCAGTGAGAGCACCGTTAGCAACAGACAATTAATACTGCTTGTACTAATGTCACTCGCTATGAGATGGATTCCTTGTCCTTTGCTTTCGAGATTGCAAGTTTTCAGAGAAATATGATATTCCTCTAGTGTTTAAGAGAATAATTTGAGTGCATTGTTTTCATTGTCCCCAGAATGACACTTGTTGTTTGTTATTATCTGCCTGATTTTCAAATGGAAACCCTTAGTATTATTCGAATTTAAGGCAAGAAATCATTTTACTTATTGTTCGAAGTTGCAGTATTTTCTGATTGTGAGTGTAACAAAATGTGGATTTCAGTTAATAGCCTCTCACTTTTGATCCTCATGGGATTTGTAATACTTTTTTCCTTTGATATCTGAGCACGATCTAGACAATATGTAGAATTTTGTATCACACAACTTTTTTTTTTTTTGAGAAATAGGATATTTCATGTTAAAAATTATATTAGAAAAAGGAAGCTTATTCATGACCTTACATAGTTCCCTATGTTTCTGTTTCAACATTTCCCCTCATTTCAGCAAAGACAAGATTAGCTTCAGTGATAATATCCAACAATTTCTTAACAGTCATTTGCACCAATGTGGGATTTATGTTAAAAATGTTTTTCAACCAATCGTTTTGGTCTTCTGGTCAAATACCAGTCATTCCACTTGGCAAGTACAAGTGCTTCCATTCTTTTTAGCTCTTCAGAGATACATGCAACTATTCAGATTGCTGCAAGACTTCTCCACGAAACCCTATGTAACGTATAACAGCCATTATTGCATTTTTATCGCTCTGCTCAGTCCTACCAGGCCTAGATACTCTTTATTGGCAATGCGTTTCTGGTTTGTGATTTAAATCTCCTTTACATATCCTTTCCTCCAGAGTGGGAGAATTTATTGAATGGTTGATGGCAAACCAGCTAGACCCATGGGTGAACAGTTATTCATCTCAATATAAATGCAGACATATGCAGGAATGCCTGTTGTTCTTTTCTCACTGTGCACTATGCAGGAGAAATGAACACAACGAAATTTGTTGAGTACATCATGCCAACCAATAAAACACAGTTTAGTGACGTAAATCTGGAATCATTCCACTGGCAAAATGAGCAAAAATGGAACAAATGAAACTTTTTGCCAGTATTAAGAGCAGGGTTCACAGCTCTGTGCCTTTCTGTGTGATGCTCCATCTCTTCTTCATCACTGCAAAAATTCTGTACTGAGATAGGGCAAATTTGGTGTAACTTGCCATCATTTCGGTTTTCCTCTCACCTCTGCTGATCCCAAACAGCAGGATACAAGGTGGGACTACTGATGTTAACACAGCTTCACAAGCACATGATTATACAATTGTTTGCGTTTTCTTTATGCCTTTAAAATCCATGAAACGAAGAATCAGCCATTTCATGCCAAAATCACTCTTTTTGATATGGAAATTAATTACATGTAACCTTCAAGGCAGTAGAAACAGATCCTTTTGCTCACCTGAAAATTAGTGGTAATGGTAGTTTCATTGCTATTCATTAAGCCCTTTATTAAATTTGTAATTGCTATAAAGATATTATAGAAATGCAACATGAGGCACAGCTGAAGTAGGTCTGAGTATAATGCGTCTATTGCAAACAGAACTGCAGTGCTCTATGAGTGAAGGTCCTCAGGGAAATTTCCATTTTCCTATGGATTTCAGATCACCCTTCCTGACCCTGCCAGGGATGTACTGGTAGCAGTAAGGTATCCAGCCCATGGACTTTGTAGTTGAAGTGCAAAGTCACATCTTGACTTAGAAATGAACACTTTTCTTGCCCTGTTAGTGCTGACCCAGCTTGTTACATATCATATAGTCATGGTGTAGTGAATTCCTTGTGCCTGTTTTCTCAATGATCAGGTGATATTTCTCCATTCTGTAGGCATCTCACAGAATCATTAAGGTTGGACAAGACCACTCCGATCACTCAGATCATGGCTAAGCATTCCTGTGCTTGAACAGCAGTATTTTTCACCTCTCAGCACTCCTACGCTGGTGCTGTGTGGAATATAATCAGCTCCCATCTGATCAATTCATGGGCAGGGAGATTCAAGCTCCTTATTTTTTAATTTATGAACTGATGGAATTGCTAAAGCAGAAAAAAAAAAAAAATAGAAAAAAAAGAAGAAAGGCAGGTGCCTCAAAACCTACTTCATGGCAGTAGGAAATCTCATGTGCTTAAGTGAGCTGCTTGCTTAAGTGCATGGATGGAGTTTGGCCAATGCTTGCAGTTTTATCAGTGTCCGTTTTCTACAAAGATATCAAAATTGGAGAAGTCAGAGATGAAGATAATAACAGGTCCCAAGCAGTTTGCTTCTGCAGAAAGTTTACATGTAGTCTCTATGTCTAAGTCTGTCTTCTAAGTTACAAGTAGACAGCATAGTAATTCAGTAACACATATACAATCATTAGGATTGTAAGATTCCTACATTGCATGAAGGAATGCATATTGCTATGTATAAACAAGCAACACAGGCAGGACAGACAGCCTGAATGACAAGCAGACATTGTGTGCTTCTTATATGTTTTACTAACCAAAGCTGCCAAAAGTGCCTGAATACAGCTGTCTGACTGCTCGCATGAAACTCACTGACTCTGTGGCAGCATTCCTATTGACTGATGGTTCACACTGGATGTTCACTGCCTGCTCTTCCTAACCTGGAGCCTTTACAGCTTCTCAGGCAACTTTTCCTTCTGTCATGCTTGGTGCTCTGCATTGCTGAGCATGTTTCAGCAGGAGGAAATACTTGCTAGCATGAAAACACACAGCAGACACAGATAGAGACTGTTATTCTTGCATATGCAGCCTATGTGTCATCTGTTTCATGTTCAGTCCAGTGCCATATCTTTCTTCCCTTCCTTTGCTACACTGACTGTTTTTGTCTCATTTTTTTAATAATTACGGAGAAGCTATTTCATTTTGGTATTAGATCACATATGTTTAACAGGTAGTCCTTCCAGGTGACTAAGAAGCCCTTGAAGCCATGAAAGTAGTAGGAAAACCCTTAAGTCCAGATTTACAGTCTTCATCTTATGTGGGATCTCACTGTCCTTAGACATCTCTAATAAAGTTGTGGGTTTTTTTTTCCAAGGACAATGGAGAAAACACTCTCCTGAAACTGCTGGACTGAAACCATGCAATGCAAAACATGTCAGGTGAACTTCAGTGCACGTGTTATTAGATATATTCCATATACATATTGGAGATGTTCTAAAATATCTGATCTTTGTTATTTCCAGACCTTGCTTCCCACCCTGTTGGTGTCATAGGAGTTCGGAAATATCCCCTTCTGTTCAATGTCTCCATCCCTCATCATGAAGAAATCACCATGGCGGAGCTGAGGCTCTACACCTTGGTGGAGAGGGACCAGATGCTTTATGACGGGCTCGACCGAAAGGTCACCATTTTTGAAGTGCTGGAAAATGACCATATGGGGGTAGGAGAAGAAAGAAAGATTGTGGCACTGGCATCCAGACAGATCTATGGCACAAGCAGCGAGTGGGAGAGCTTTGAGGTGACAGAAGCCATCAGGCGTTGGCGAAGGGCAGGGCTGACCACGCACCGGCTGGAGGTTCACATTGAGAGCAGGGAAGGGGAGGAGCAGAATGGAGAGGGGAAACTCGATATCGACATCAACTCTGAGGCTAAGCACGTGCCCCTGTTGATTGTGTTCTCTGATGACCAAAGCAATGATAAGAAAGAGGAGAAGCAAGAGCTGAACGAAATGATAGACCACGAACAGCTCCTGGACTTGGAGAACCTGGAGGTTGGCAATTTCCACGGACATCCTGGTGAGGAGGCTCTGCTCCAGATGCGTTCCAACATCATTTATGACTCTACTGCTCGAATCCGAAGGAACGCAAAAGGCAACTACTGCAAAAAGACTCCACTCTACATAGATTTCAAGGAGATTGGCTGGGATTCCTGGATCATCGCTCCAGCAGGATATGAAGCTTATGAGTGCCATGGAGTATGCGCCTACCCCTTAACAGAGCATGTCACCCCAACAAAACATGCCATTGTCCAGACTTTGGTTCACTTGAAGAATCCCCAGAAAGCCTCCAAGGCCTGCTGCGTGCCCACCAAACTCGATCCTATCTCAATTCTCTACATGGATGCAGGCGTGGTCACCTACAAGTTCAAATATGAAGGCATGGTGGTATCAGAGTGTGGCTGCAGATAGTAGCAGGGAACACATGCACAGGGGAGTGCACGAGGGAAGTATTTAATGATTCAGTCTGTAAATTTGTACATTTTGGATTTCCTATTTAATAAGGTTATTTAATGAGGCATGTACAGATAATTGTATGTTTCCTGTCATGGGGAATGGGCAAGTCATATGACCGTAGGGAATGTATATTTTGTTCCATTGCTTGCTTCTTGCTATTCTGTTCAAATTATGACTTCATACCTGAGCATAGGACAGATCACTGGATTGTTTGGGTGGGCTTTTCATGCCAGAAGGGGCACATTCAAATTCACAGGAATAAAGGCATCTTTCTGTGCTTTGTAAATGGTAATTGGCATCTGTAGAGATTTCCAGAGTGACTGAAACTATGGGCAATACATGCCTAGATTGTTTAGTTGTAGTGTAAAATCTTTATAAAGATCTTTACATGCTCAGATATTTCTTTGAAAATTTATCTCTGTAGCTCTGAAATCCCAACAAAAGATTTAGAATGGTACCAGTTTATACCAGCTTAGAAACTGGTCCCCCCAGTCAGTCCAGTAAGCTACGTCCCATACATCCACATTACCCAATTCAGATGGCCGAATAGTATTGCATTTAGTCTGCATAGAAATAGACAGAAAAGGAAACCCCACTGTGCCAGCTAGATAGAGAGGATCTTTCCTTTACGTATGTGCTGAAGTTGTCAATTCATAAAGGTACTGCCCCCCCTTAAATGATATATGATGGAGTCACATGCCAATGTTTCCGCCACTCTTCTGCAACAAATCGCAGTGATAAGAAGGTGTCGGAGCTGAGAAACAATAGACCCGTCACTTTATTTATACTAAGCTGCAAATTTGTCAGATTCTTGGGAAAGTGTAAGTGACGCTGACTCTTTAGCCTGTACCAGAGCCTACTGTACTGTCCCTGCATCTGTTTTACACTTTTAAGGGAAAGTTATCTTCACTGGAAGTGATAAGGGCCTTTGAAAGAATCACTCTAACACTTCATGGGAATGAACACAAAAGACTTTATCATGCACCAACTAAAACCAGTCTCACCTATTTTCACACATACTCTTCTGTGCTTCCCATAATTTATTGATCTATTTATTGACTGCCTGCCTTTGTAATATAATGTAGAATACAGAATGTTTTATTTTTGTGCTTGTATGTAACCCCACTTGGATAAAACCTTGTACCAACCCTCCTGGATGTGGACTCTCTCTGTTGAGTTGTGCCGTGTGGAGATTGGGATTGACAATGTTTTTCTGCCCTGGATACTTGTAAATACTGTACCCCATGGCTATCTCCATTGCTTACAGAACTATTCACCCCAGTGGTTTATTTAAACAGCATTCTGGTGAGCATTTGGTGTTGCCCACTCTGTGACCACTGTGTGGTTCCCAGTAGCAAGTTGGGCCATGGGTCTGTATTGCTTCACTCCTCCCGATGTAGCTGGCACTGCTCACAGGCCTTTCCCTACAGCCACACTGCAATCTCAGTCTGTCCTTAATGGCACGCTGCAGGAATTTACAGGAGGTGTGATATCTCCCTCTGCTGACATGAACCGCCACGGCCAATGGTTGAAGTGTCACCACGCAAATCCTTTCAAAACTCTCCTCAATTCTTATGAAGCCATTTGCCAGGACAAACCATTCACCTTGTTAGGAGTGATAATCCAGCATTAGGGAGATAATCCGACATTTGCTTTTATCGGCTCTTTTCTGCAACTGTTCCTGTGGCAGTGATCTACCCAACATGCTTCTGCACTGCTGTCCTTTATCGAACAGCACCAACACTTCTGCTCACCAATTAAGAGGATCTATGCCTTAGAAACAATATATGACCCAACAGAACCACCCTCTACCATTATACGTTTCCAAGGGACACACAGCATATCAGGGCGGCTGCCTTCGCACTCTCTTACTGTTCTAATAGAGGAGATGAGATACAAGAGTACTGCAGTTCTAGTGTGGGTAGCCCTGTAGTTCTATCAGTAATTAAACCTGCACATATGGATATTCACAAGTAGAAATCAGCAGATGTATCTACAGTACCTGTGTAGGATTACATGCCAGCCCATTTTTTGGTATTAGTAACTTCTCTTTGTAATAAAACGAGCATGGATTGGACGAGATGACCTTTAAAGGTTCCTTCCAACTCAAATGATTTCATGATTGGGAATTTCAGACAGAAGCTGTGTTGAAAACTGTTGGAGCATGAGATAATACCTGGGTATTATGTTATTTCAGGAGAAAACTAAGCATCTCTTGAATCCTTGAGCTGCAACTATGCTTTTCATAATTGGATATGAGAACTATTGAGAACAGTATTTCATTTATTAATGTGTGCCTGTTAGGCATTCCTGCATTCCTGCTTTGTTAGCAAAACCTTACCTTGACTTCATCTTGGAAAATAAACAGGCAAAGACATGCTGGAGTTAGACAGCAGAGATCAAGCAAAATAGCACAGAAAAATTGGAAGAGTTGTTTTATAAAGTGTTTTCCTTAGGTAGTAAATTAAGGCTGCAAAGTCAGAAGTGCCTGGCTTTCAACACACCTGTCCGTATAGATATGACACTCACAAATAACATGGTGAGAGCATGACAAGAGCCAGTGCTATCAAGCTGTACGTGCTGGAGAAATCGGTGACAAGTCCCTGAAAGAGTATTCTAGTGCATGCTTTCTTTTTCTTTGTTTCTTTAGTCCTTCCTTCCTCCCCCTCCTATTCATCCACATTAGCATCATGACTTCTGTTTCTAAAAGAGTTTATTTTTCACATTAAGTAGTAATGTGCTTTTCCTTTCATTTATGATGTATATAATATCGATATGATCCCTATCTTAAGCTCTCTGCATGTGGACCCAAACTTCTTCAACATTTTCATGACCATTTTAACCCTATAACTCTTCCCAACGCCCATTGATCTTTGGAGCCAAAGCCATGAGGTTCAGTCTCCCCAAAACTGAGGAAAAACCATCTCCCAGAGCAACCAAAATCTGCAGCCAAAGCCTTCTCCCTACCTTTAGATACTGCATTGTCCATTTTACATTGGCATTTTGGTGCCTGGATTACCTACCAGACCAATGGAAGGGACTCAGTGAAGTATTTTCTGACCTCAGCACCAAGTCAAACACCAACAAAATCTATCACTTATTAAAAAACAAAACAGAACAAAACAATTTAAAAAAAAAAAAAAGAGAGAAGGAGGATTTCCTGGCACTTGAACATCTGCTTCAAGAATTTGAAAAACTACAGCCCAGGGTTAATTTAAACTTCCTTATAACCCAGTTCAACATTTGGAGTGCAAACACTGTTAATAGGATGGGAACTGGGGTGGTGGTGGGTTGCTTACTATGCTGGGAAACAAAGCCAGAACAAAACTAGCATGAGATAGAGGTTTTGTTTATATTGCTGACCCATCTGTCTTCATTAATGCACTATTTACAGGAAAAGTTACAAAATTAGCTTCTGCTCCTTCTTCAATTACAACAGCAACAAATAAAGGCAGAATGGCTTGTTTGCCCTCAACTAAAAATGGAAATTCTTATCAACACCCCTTGGAAGAAGAAGTTTATTATATGGAGCATATTATTGTTGAATATTAGTGTTGGGCTCAGGCATTTTGGATGGAGCTGTGCATTTCTGGCACAGGCAATATCAGGAGTGAAGAGTGGTCAAGGAAGTGGTATTGCTGCAGAGAGCCTCAAATGTTGGCCCATGCTTTGCCCTAAAATTCTAAGACTAAGGTAGAAATAATGTGGTTTTTCTCTCATTTCTAGAATGTAGATGTCTAAATGCAGACAGATGAAAGCCCAAATACACACACCCTGAACCTCCTTCAGCCAAAATGAAGCCAATTTGTGGCCACAAGTTAACAAGCTGCCATGCAAAGCACAGCCATAACCCAGTGAGGACTTGAGTTTGTGGCCTAACATTCCTGGACACTTCCTAATGAAAACAGACCATCAAAACTACTGCTGTGTTGAGCTTTCTTAAAATCATCTTCTCATTGAAAAGAAGAAAGCCACAGGGGTTGGAATTCAATGATCTTTAAGGTCCCTTCCAACCTAAGCCATTCTGTGATGGGTTGACAGTTGAACTTGATGATCTTAGTGACATTTTCCAACCTTAATGATTCTATGATTCTATGCTTTACACTCCAAGCCCAATGAAATAGAGACATGCATAAAAAGAAGAAAAAAAAAGCAAAGAAAACAGAGATCCTTCCTTTCTGTAAAGCCCAAAGGCAGTAATTTCCAGTGGGCAGGCAGGTTTGTCAGGGTTACATCTCACTTGCACGTCCCAATAGAAGGAGAAGCTTCCAAATGACCTCAAGACCTTGGGAACAAATCCAGCTGTTGAGTGCCCTGCCTCCCTTTTCTTCATCCACTCATTGCCTTGCTCTTCCTCATGACCCTCAGCACTGCCCACCCACTTTTGCTCAGACCAGACACGTGTTTTCTAAGACTGCATCGCTGCAAGCTGTTCCCTGGGGAGTAGGACATGAGGCACGTAGTGTGCCTGCTGTGCGTGCACAGCAGTGTGGGGAAACACAACCAAAAGTGGTGGAGAGAGCAGCTGTTAGAGTTACTGTTGCTTTTTCTGGATGGAAATAGAGGAAAAACTCCACCTTTTGATACCATTGTCAAGAAGATGAATAGTGGACGGTGATACATGCTGAGGTCTTGCTAAGAGCTCCTGCAGCAACAAAGCACATTTGCTTTCAGGTACATGCTGTATGCATGCCAACTGACTGCCCTGCCTCACTTTGGGCATCAGTAAAAGCAGAATTTCAGCCAGCAATGACCTGTGAAATTTTCTGCATCTACCCCCTCCACTGAGCAGATTGCTAACAAAACCCTTCAGGATACAGTTGCATTACTCCTGCAAATGGAGCTACTTTTTGGAAAGGACAAACTCAGAAATAGACTTGTTAATGTATGCACTGCAATAGTATATCACCAGTGGGTGATAAATCACATCCAACTAAATGAGCATACATTGGGAATAGGAAATTAGCATGTTTGTTTAACACTGCTGGATGTGTGCCCAACATGATTCCGTGTGCAAGACAAATTGATCAGCACCCTGCTCAGCATAGCAAGGGCTTTGCGGGACCTTTGATTGCATTTTTTAAGTAAACAAAGGAAATGCGGGGGATAAAAGCAATCAACATGGTTGCAATAAAGGAAATGATATGAGAGGAATGGATTTCCGTGACCAGAGCAATGCTTCTGGAAAAGAAGTGCATTTTTTTTTTCTCCCTAGGTCTAAATACTACAAATTTTCTGTGAGATAGGACCAATGAAAACAATATGCAGTGTTTTATTTTAAAGGAGCAGATGCATACCATGAATCCAACATCAGCACAACCACATTTTGCAGGAGCTGCTGCCCGCAGTGACTTTGGGGCAAGGGATGCTCAACGTGATGCAGAGCTCCCAACGTCCTTCAGCTCCGTGCAGCTGATGCTGTCCAGGATGGTGCTGAAAAGATACGTGTGAAGTGAGAAGGTTTAAACACAGGGTGGTCCCTGGAATCAAGCACAGCTTGCTAACTAGCAACAGAGGCTAAACAACAACCCAACCTTCCATAGCGCTCAGGTTTATGTTGGCTTTGCTATAGCAACTCCTTATCACCCCGGTGATTAGAGCATTTCAGATCAGTTGTTGTGAGATTTGGTGGAATCCATTTCCTGAGCTGTCACCACTGGGCTAATCAGGCAGAGTTGAAATGCAAAGGTGGGAAAACGAAACTAATTGTCATGCAATACTGGATATGCTTTTATGATTGCCAGATTTTAGATGTTTGGCTTTGGATGCTGATACAGAGAGCGCTATGGCCTGAACTGTAACCCAGCTGAGCTGTGCAGAGCGAATATCTTCTTGTAGGAAAAATGATTTCTTCCTAGCATTTATACTTATTATTGCTTGTTGTGCTTGCTCTGCACCAGATCTACCCTAGGACATCCCAATTTAAACTCCTCCAAAAATGGGAGTGGGGGTCCGTGGGAAGCTGAGGCACATTTAGGGGACCCAAGGGCTGATTCAGCGGTGGAGACATTGCAGTGGTTTATGTTGGCTTACACCAGCTGGTTGCTGCTGGAGTAGGCACAAAGTAGCACGGCACCACTTCAGTCCAAATTCCTATTTAGAATTTCATTTATAGGCTTGCACCAATTTTGAAATCATTCTTGCTGAAAAAGCAGTGATACACTCTGTTTCCTCCCTGGGATTTCTCCAGCTTGCATTGCTTTTTTTCACCCTCCTTTGCCAATCAATGGCTGACAACAGATTTAGCCTAATAATATAGATTGCATGTCTTGTGCTTCCTCTGTCCACTCTAATTAGTGCAATAGAGATAAGCGATGTGCCCTGCGCTACAAGCTAACAGACTGTGCTTAGCTGGGCATGCATCTCCTGGCACAGCCTGGGGGGGGCTAACAAGCTCCAGGACAGGCAGGAAGGGTTGTCTGGCAAGTCTGGCAATCTGGTTATTATTCCAAATATTTATGGAAGATGTCGGAATCCAAGACTCGTAAGTCTGGCTCTGCTTCTGTGTTGCAAACATTTTCAAAGACTTCTGTGTTGGAAAACAAAAATCTGTGGTCCCAATGGCTTGACTTTTGTCAAGGCAGAAGAACTCATGATTTTGATTCAAATGTTGAGCACTGAGTCATCTGCTGTAACCTTCTTTGCCTTTCCTGGCCAAGGCACTGCAAGACTTGCACTGGTGCAGGCTCAGCTTAATGGCAATGGGCTCCTTGCTCACTGGCATCCAAGATAAAATAGGGTCATAGATTCATAGAATGGCTTTGGTTGGCAGGGACCTTAAATGGATGGACTGCTATGGTATGTGGAAGGTCAAGCAAAAAGCATTGTAATCACTTGAGCCCGACGTCAGTGTCCTAAAAAGACAGTGTAGATGCCCATGGGTCCATGTTTTGATGGGATGCCAAGGGGCTTTGCCTTGGTTGGTGTTCCTGCATAGGATTTCTGAGTATCCTGATATAATGGAACAGAGGCTTTTCTATGATTTATTCCTAAAAGCAATTCTGCTTGCCATTATTAGCAAAGCTTTATATTTGAGTGAGCAGAAGCAGGTCAGAGTGGATGACAGCAATTTAATCTCCTGGAGCTTTTTTGTAACTTCTTGTGCTATCCCTGACCCTAAGCCAACTCCCTCTCACTGCCAGCTAGGGGAAAGATCCAGTCCCATTGCAACAATAAGTTTGTAAGCCTGTATACTGTGCAGCCTGTAAATGCTATTTATCCACATTTCAGACTTGTTCACACTGGATAGGAGCAAGGCAGTGAGAGATAACGATTCTCCCACTCCACCTACGTGTGTGAAAGCACCACAGTTTCCATGGACAGTTGACATTTTGCTCATGGGTTTTGCTTGAAGCTGTTGTGTTGGGGATAGCTCAAGGGATGTGGATACCCATCCCTGGAGGTGCTCAAGGCCAGGCTGGATGGGGCAATCTGATCAGGTGCCTGATTTAGTCCATGGCAGTGGGGCTGGAACTGGAGGATCTTCGAGGTCCCTTACAACCCAAGTCATTCTGTGATTCTTTTCCTATGATTCTAACTGTCCTTGGGGTACTTAGTCCTTGTCACTGAGGAAGCTGAGGAAGGAAACAAGGCAACACTACTGTGGAAAGAAAGCAAAAAATTGACATCTCACATGCTTGGAAAGCAGATGCCAAACCAATCTCAACTTCTTTAACAAGAGGTCAAAGCCTGTCCCCACCTCTCTGGCTGCTTCCAAGATGCTCTCATTTGGAAATATCTCCCCGGACGTGGCAAACAGCACCACGGCCAGCTGACGACATTAAAGGAACGTCCCTCTGTTCCCAGTTCCTGTTATCAGTGTGTGGTGTGAAGAGGGCTGAAATATCACGTTGTGTTTTTATGTGAGATAAAGCAAATTTTCAGAAGGTGTTGATGGCACCTAGGCACCCTTTTGGGCACGGCTATGCATGAAAAATGGCTTTTTTGGAAGACTCCTCACACAGTGAGGGGTAAGTAAGATGCTGCCTCCTTGCTGAGCTCTCTGCTTATTGGGGTTTTCATCTTGGTGGATTTGCTGTGTGCTGAAGGTTGAGCCTAACAGTTAGGAAAACTGCACCCAAATTAGCATCACTCAGGCTGTGTATTTGGCTGAAATTAAGAGCTGGCTTCTTCTTAAAATCAACTTGCTTTGGGGGTATCATGTATGTGCAGGAAGGACATACAATGGTCTCTCATTCCTGGAGAGAACAACATGTTCTCACTGCTTTCCTTTCCTCTGCACAAGCCATCCTAAAGAATGGCTGACACATTTCCCACATGTCTACTTCACCTCCCACTGCAACTTGCTATTTTCTGCAGTAGCCAATCCAAAAAAAGTTACTATCATGCCAAAAACGTGATTTTGATAAAATATGAGGGGACAAGTCAGCATAAGCGTGACTGGCTTGGGATCCAGAAGGAAGAGTGTGGGAAGGATAATTTTACTTTCTTGCCTCTCACGCCTACTAAATGCCAGGATACAACAAAGTGAATTACTAAATGAATGCAATAAATCCCAAAGAAAAGCAAAACAGATTTTTGCTATAGTGCAAAGAATGCTAGATAATAAGAGCAGGGCTAAAATATGTCATATAAGATGTCACATCTCTGCTCCATAATGCATGATATAGGGAAAAAAATCTCAGAAAGAGTGGTGATGCATTGACACTTATTGCCCAGCAAGGTGGTGGAGATGTGACACTTGGGGACATGGTTAGTGGGCGTGGTGGGGATGGGTTGGGTTGGACTTGGGGATCTTAGAGGTCTTTTCCAACCTTTATGATTCTATGATTTAGTAGATTGAGGTGCACTGGGATCTGTGGGTTTAGTTGCTTTAATTTGGAAGTCTCTTTCTTATAGAGAAAGAAAAGGCCCATGGGTGTTTTGTAGGCTATCTCACAAGCTTTCCCATCGTCTTGTAAGGGATGCTCTTATGCCCTGTGGCTGTGCAATGTGGTGGCTAAGAGACTGAAAAAGCCTTTTTGGTGATGCAACATTCTAACTCTGTGATGCCCAGGATAAGACTGATCTGTGTACAGGGATTATTATTTATTCTCTTGTAAATAAAAATAATGTATTTTTATGTGACAGTAGCAGCTCTGAAACATAGGCCATAAATCAGTCAGTTTTTAGACACCTCCTGTCCTGCTGTCTACAGCAGAAGATCTGGAAGTGCATTACATCCAGAGGAGGACTTGGGCATGGCCAACGTTCAGGCTTTGAGTGGAGAGATGTACCCATGGGGCTGCAAAATTTCTATCTGTCAGTCATGGGCAGACCCATGCTTCTCTAAAACCATTGCTGTCTCTCTCTCCAAAAAAAGACCAACAAACCAAAACACTTCTTTTTCTTAAAAAGGAAAACCCTCCTTATCCCACAGAACCCAGGAGCACCATCAGCTCACATGATGCCCATGCTGCTCCCAGAAGCTGCTCGCTCCCCCCATGCACTTAGGAATTTCCAGGCCACCTGACCTCCATTGGAAAGTCTATCTTTTAAATATGACCACTGTAAACACTCCACATTTTAATGGGCAGAATATCTTCAAAGAAGCTACTCTGCTCCTCAGAAACAGCTGTGGTTTGATAGAGGTTATTTTGCCTATCTGCAACGGAAATGGGGGAATGCACAGTTTATACTAAATTAACGTGCACTTGTCCTAATCGCAGCCTTCTGAGCTGCAGCCAAGCCTTCCCACGTCATCGTGCTTTGCTGTGGGCCATGGAGGAATTATTTGCCTCTTCACACTTTTGATCTGCACAGAAAAGAGCGTGTGACATTTCCAGCCCACGTGCTCACAATGTTTCTCCTGGACCTGATGGAGAAACATCTCCCTACATGACTCCCAGGCCTCATGAATAGATCACAGAACCAGGAATGTTGGAAAAGACCTCTAAAATCATCTGGTCCAACCATCAACCCACCCCATCATGCCACTAACCACGTCCCTCAGTGCCACATCTCCACAGTTCTTGAGCGCCTCCAAGGATGGTAACCCCACCACCTCCCTGGGCAGCTGTGACAGTGCATTACCACTCTTCCTGGCAAGAAATTTGCCTAATATCCAAAGTAAACCTCCCTCAGCAAAACCTAAGGCCATCACCTCTCACCTTATTGCTGTTACCTGGGAGCAGAGGCCAATCCCCTCCTCACCACTACCTCCTTCCAGGAAGTTGTATGGACTGATAAGGTCTGCTCTGAGTTTCCTCTTCCCCAGGCTAAACAATCAAATTTCCCTTCTTAACAAGCTCTCTGTAAAGGCAAAATGTTATTTAAATGCTGAAGTAGCACTCCTGAAGTCATCTGAAATCTCACAGAAAAGAATGAGAGCAAGATGCTCTGTGGGCTCAAGGTCCTTTCCAACCCAAACCCTTCTGTGATTCCATGATTTCTGAATTACTGAGTTTCAGACCTGAAACATATTGATCAGAGGGTTGATAGCAGAGGACCTTATCTATGGCTTGGTTTGCACTGGGCACCCTCCACTGCGAGGCGAGCACTGTGATTTTGCAGCACCTCCATGCATGAATTACTCGAGTTGGGCAATGAGAGGCTTTGTAACCTATGGGGACCCTAAGGCAAGGAAAACCACACAGAGTCTGAGTTTATCATGGGAATGTTCTGTTTATGGGTCAGGCTCCTAAACGCAGCTCAACTCTTACACACATTTCCTTTACCTGGATTTTCCAACCATGGCTGAGCAAGGACAGATTCAATACACGCACTATGTCTGAGCTTGAGCCTAAGGAGTTGTCAGCTTCAGGGCTACAGAACTCCCCCACAGCAAGTGCTATATACCCAATATTGGCTTTTATTCTCTATGAACACTTTCCCACTCCCACCTTTCTCTTTTCTGCAGTCTCTTCTGCATCTCTTTCCCTCTCCAGTCCTTTTTTTCTTTGCAGATCTCTGCCAAGCAGGTCTGCAGCCTGTCTGGTGCTGAGCTTTCACTTCAAGTCCTCAGTAACAGCAATCCATTTGCATTAACTCCACTGTGCTTGGCACAGAAGAGTGCATTTAGTTCTACAAGTCTTTGTTGATAACTCCTGCTGATCCCCTTTCTGTACCCATAGAGGCTGTGCTGAGGCTGTGGGTTGTGGGTCACCCTTCTGAATATCAATGAGTGAAAGGTTTCAGGGTCTTGTTCTATTTTTCCTACACCAAAAGCTTCAGCAGCATCGTGGTGACTCATTGGCAGGCAGTGTGAAAGCAAGCAGACAAAGCAACACGTTTACAATTAGCCACGTTGATTAGTCCTCCTGCCAATGGCAGCAAGTGATGGGCAGAGACCCAGCATCATCACTGGTTGCAAACCCAGGTTTCCACCAAGGTGGCCAAGAGAATCCTGATGAAATAATGAAAGATAGAGAGCTCCATGAATGGGTGCGTGAAACTCCAAAGCCTCAACAGCAACCATGCTGGGTTTATATACACATGGCTGTAAGGATCAGCAAGTTAAAACAAGTGAAGAGAAATTCAACTGAAGAAGTTGTGATTTTTGTGATTTCACAGCTGGAGCCTTGCACAGCACAACAAGGGATGGGGCTCGACGTTTCTTGATGGACCCAACAAGCTGTCTGGGCTTCTCTTGCTCTATAAGAGCAATAACCAAGTGCATACATTGATGCAAATGTCTCAGTTGTGTTGCTGAAAGCATTTGCAGCCTGGCATCCAGGCATGCTCTGAGATGGGCTGTGCCACCCAAGACCTTGGGGGTTTTCCACCTCCCCAGCTCCAGGATTTAGGGATGCTCTGGTTCCATTCAGAAGCACTGCCGGTGTCTCTAATACAGAGCCAGCTGGGTGGCAGGAAGGACTCTTGTTGCTTTGGGTTTTTTGTGTGCAAGATGTTCTGATTGAGCAGCAAGAGGTATCGGCCTGTTCTACAGGTAACTTCAGCAGCTGAAAGAGGACTTGAAAAAACACACAAGAAAAAGCTAAATAGTATTTTGGAAATTTCCTGTTTCAGAGCATAAACCAGCCTCTAAATTCCAGGCTCCTTCCTCCGCACAAGCCCACAGCCAGTCGCAGGGCATTGGACAACACAAGTCCCTGATTCTGGTCCTGCTTGGCAATTCCTTTGGATTTATGCAGCTGCATTTTATGTTTGTGCACAGCTGGATGTCTTCTCCTAGTTGGTTTTGGCATCACTTTTGCTCCTGGATTTAGCAGTGGTTTTTATCTCCTCCTCAAGCATCTTGTTTTTCTTCTCCAAGTCCTCCTGCAAGCGCTCCATGTTCTTCAGCTTCAGCTCCAGCTCCTCAGACTTCTTCTTCTCCCTCTCAATGTCCTGGTTCAGCCTCACCACTTTGGCCCAAACGTCGTAGTTTTCCTTCTCGAGGCTGCAGAGAGAAACAGAACACAAAAGGTTTGGAGCAGAAGAGAGCTGGGAAGTGAGAATTTGACTCCCCAGGACTCTGACCTCTGTTGTTAAGCAGTAAAGCAAGCTGGAGGTGCTGTCCTGATCCCCTGGTCATCACTGGATGCATCACAGTGCAAGAAATCAACATCTGTGGTATATAATGATATGATAACAGTATGTGAAGCTGTAGTAACAGTGATGGCTACAAACACTGGATGCAGTAATAATACTGCTATTGAATTCTGGATAGTGCAATAAGGGCAGTGAGGCACTGGCACAGGTTGCCAGAGATGTGGTGCATGCCCATTCATGGAGACACCCAAAATCAGTCTGGACATGGCTCTGAGCAACTGATCGAGCTGTGGGTGTCCCTATTCATTGCAGGGGTTTGGAGGAGATGACCTTTTAGTGTCCCTTCCAACTCAAACAGTTCAATGATTCTATAATAGTATAATAATGATAAATATGACTGTAATTATTGCAGAAATATTATAGTATCATACAAGGATGTAATAAGAACTACAGAGTGTAAACAATGCAGTAACACACTACTAAACACAGCATACAAGAATTGAATTTGAGATAATGTACTGTAATGCTGTATTTTATCATCAGTCATTGCTATTATGTGCTGTAGGGTATTACTGGTAAATAATCCTATGCAGTTCTGCTGCTGCAATAAAGATGTTATCAACCCTTGGAGCAGCGCACGGCAGCACGTTACCTTTTAATCTGCTCCTCGTAGGTCTCTTTTTGCACATCCATTTCTCTCTGCAGCTTCAGGACCATGCTTTGCAGGGACTCCTTGCTCTCTGGAGCAGGCTGGAACACCTCGGAAGGGCTGCTGGCAGGGCTGGTTGGCTCCTGGGGCTGATGGCAGGGGCTAGGGCAGGGCTGGAATTCCTTATCGGAGCAGCTGCTGGCAGGACTGGGGCTGGAGCTGCTGCTTTCCACATGGGAGGTGGGCATGTTGTCATAAGTTGAAGCCCGGTGAAGGTCGAGCAGCTTGAAAAGATCATGAGATAACGTTCTCTTATGTCCTTCAGTGAGCACAGAACGTGGGTTGCTCTGCGTGGAGCCTTTCCAAAAGTCACTGTTAAATATGTCGTTCCTGTCATTGCTGCCTTTCTCCCCTGGAGATGCAGCAGTCAGGAAGGATTTTCTGTTAGGTAAAGTCTGAGTCCTTTTCCTTGCTTGCATTTTCCACATTCCCAGTGTATCTTTGGATGGTTGCATGCCAGTATCTTCGCTGGGTGCCCGTGGGTTCACAGCCAGCCCAGGAGCACGGCTGGCACTCGGGTTGTCTTTCTGCAAAACAGAGTGGAAGCATTAGGACCATCTCATTTTGCTCATGGGCAGTGACTGCAGAGACCTCAATATTGACAAAGGGCATGTGGACTCACACAGCAGGAATGGCCACAGCTTGTCTGTAAGAATTGATATTTACAGCCGGTAAGGCCCTGGCACTGCTGCCCAGAGAAGTTCTGGCTGCCCCATCTCTGGAGGTGCCCAGGGCCAGGCCGGATGGGGCCCTGGGCAACCTGATCTGGCTGGGGGCAACCAGCCCATGGCAGGGGTTGAAACTGGGTGGGCTTTGAGGTCCCTCCCAACCCAAGGCACTCCATGACTCCATTTTGGATTACATTGCATTTTCCATTAAGAAGAATTCTCTGCTGAGATTCTTTCTTTCTGAGAAAAGACTTTACCCCTCAATGTTTTCACATCACCAACACGAATGGAAAAAGCTTCATCTCTTCTGGCTTTTAACTAAAAAAACTTTAGGTAAAAGAATCATTTTTCCAAGAACAGTAAGTTTTCCAGAGGAAAGAGCTTGTTTTCCAGACCTGTTTCCAGGGATGACAGTTACAGTTCTTTACCCTATAAATAGCAAGCCCTTATATGGCTTGCTGACCCATTCGATCCCATAATCATTAACCAGCCATTTACTGGGCTCCTGTTTTATTCCCTAAGGTACTACCCTTACCATTTGCCTTTGGACTGAGCTCTCTGCCCTGGGCAATGTGGAGTCCTCTGCAGAGTCCCAGCCCACGGAGCTGCGCAGGATGGGGGTTTTCTTGTCATTCTGTTGGGCTGTTGGGGAAGGCGGCACGTCCTTGGACGGGGGAAAGAGGTCTGCATGGTTGCTGATCATCACGGTCATCACCTTCTGGATTGGCAGTGTGCCTGGAAGAAATCAGAGACTCTCTGAGTTTCACTTGTTTTTCTAAGTATTTCACACCTCTCTACTCTAAGCAAAAGAAAAGTGACTTCACCAAATTCCTAAATTGCATGAAATCCATGGAAGGAATACACAAGGCAATTCCTTAGGTTAGAAAATATTTAATTTCAGGTTTTTAATTTTCAAGCTTGTGGGTGCAAATTTGTACTTCAGTATATCAGATAGACATCAATTATTCCAGGAGTCACTTTTACCTCTCATAATAGTTGCAGGATCCTCTATCTTGGGTCTGATGAGGTTCACTCCAATCACTGTTGCCAGGTTATCCACACTCATCTTGTTGACACCAGAATTCAGCTGTACTTCATATAGAAACCTATCAGGACCCAAGGGCAAGCATTTCCAATCAGAGATAGAACACTGTACAAAAGCCTTAGATACCTTAGATATCCAATTACTCTGTTCTCATCCTTTAATTCCCAAGGATAGAAGAATGTAAGTGCCTTACAAACGTATGCTGGAGCTGGGCCTCACTGGTGGCAGTAAGAAAACCACCATGTGATGACCAACACACCCCCCCCAAAAAACAGAAAAAAGGGGAAAAATCCATCCAATATTTAACAACCAGAGAAAAATCACACATCACTCAGGGTGAAAGCTGGCTGCTTCATTGTGCAAGGCTCTGTGTTAAAAAAAGCTATGCTGGCTTTTATTCTCGGGAGTTCATAAGTGAGTTTGTATGCATTCACACTCAGATATCTTTGAGGTGTTCAGCCCAATGGTGGAAACTCCCTTAAAAGTCAGGATTTAGTGCTGGTGGGGAGTCAACCTCAGTCTTTAGGGTGATATTCCTCCTCACCAACATCTAATTGGAGCTGTTTGTATCTGATGCAAAGGACTGACCTGCAGATGTAGCTGAGGAGGTTGTAGTTGTCTCTGGGAAGAAGGGACAGCTGCTTCAGGAGGTCCTGATGCCCCTAAATGCAAGTTAAGGAACAGCTTTGAGAAGATGCACAGATGTACATAGGTTGGAGAGAGGCTCTGTGTTGCTCCAGCCATCCCTGTGTGGTGTCACCTCTTGGCATTTGCTTGCAACTGTGGCAATGCCATTCCTTAGGGAGACCCAGCACAGACTTGGGATGCTCTCTGTCCCATTTTCATGTGCATAGGAGCAGTGTCCATGAGTATCTTCTTGCTTTTCCACCCAAACACAGCACTAGAACAGGGCAGCTCTCATTGCATCTCATTCATCTGACTCTCACCCATACCCCTGCTCCCATCCTTGCTGCTACCTGGAGCCCTCCACCACAGGACAGCAGCTGCAGGATGCTGTCATGCTCTTAGATCTGCTATGGAAACCCAAGCTTTCATTTTATGTCCAGGAGAGAAACAAATGCACCTCTGTACCTTTTTCTGGTCCACGTCCAGCGTTTGGCCACAGAGCAGGAAATCTTCGTACTGTATCCATGGCACAACTGGCTCAGGCAGCTCCCGTAGGTACAGCTTCAGCAGAGAGGCCACAGTGTGCACATCCGTGTCCCTGCAAAGCCATAGGTGAGACCCAAACCCAGCTGGTGAGCAACCCCTGCCCTGCTCCGTGCTTTGTGTATAGATGCATGAGGTGCAGAACTGTAAACAGGGAGCAACAAAAAGCCAGGAGTAGCTCACAGGGCACCCCAAGTCACGGAATGGCCCCAGTTAGCAAAACAATCTGCTTGGTGAAGATTTTCCCTGCTGCATGTTCCCCAGCCCTCGCTGAATTTTGCATGCAAACTCAGTCTGCAGGCATTCACACGTTTGGCAGAAGCTCCCCACTCTGCATTGCCTGGGGTTTGGAAGATTAACAGCAATTACTGAAGATGTTCTGCTGGGCCAGATGTTTGCAGCTTTGCATACCATGTAGTTTACATTATGTCAAAAGGACACTGTCAAGACAGTAAGTCTCTCATTTGACCTACCTTGAAGTTGCTTAAACTCTTATAAACTTCTAGCAAAAATCCCCCAGGTCATTTATTTTTAGGATTGGTTGGGGTTTTTAAACGAACCCACAGAATCACAGAGGAATTTTTTCAGAGCTATATTTTTGTAGGGCCTAGCAATAGATATCCTGGATGCCTAGGCTGCACCAGCAGTTTTCTAAGGCTCCCCACCCAGTCACGCTGTGCTTTGTGTGTGCCAGTGCAAACCCAAACTGGCCGCAAACCCAGCACCTTGCAGTATTCACGTTTCCGGAAACCCCTTTACTGGCCTTGCTGAAGATATATATTATGTGAAGTGCACAGGGGGTGCTGCAGTGATGCTCATCTGAGCCCTGTAGGGTTAATGTGGCAGGGTGTGAGGAGCAGTGCCAACTTCCCTTGCTGCAAAACACCATTATGCAAAAAAAATAAAAGCTTCACCTTCCTATGACCCCCCTACAGGTTGTAACAGGACCTGGGGACACAGAAGGCAAGAAATATTCAGCTGCAAAATGAAGGGTTGGGATTGTTATGCTTCGAAAGCAGCAAATACCCCTCCCCAGAGCCTCCCTGGGGGATATAGGCAGCACCAGGGGGCTCTCTTGGCTTTAGGGGATTTGCTTTTCCCTCTCAGCCCGGCAGAGGAAGGGATTTGGGAGGAGGCAACTTTTGAGCAGCCAAAATCTCTCTCTTATTTCTCTGTGGGAAAGGCAGCAGGGGGAAAGTTCCAAGTCAATGGGCTATCAGGGTAAGAAATTACTTCTGTGAGGTTTAGGGTATTCTCTGAACGTATTTGCACTCCTCTTCTTGCTCTTCTTTCCCTCAACCTCTGTCCTTAGCTGATGTGTTTTGCAGGCTCTTCCCTTTGCCTTCTTTGCTGTCTGGAGCAACTCATTGTGTGGCTCTCAGGTGTCCCTAAACTCCTCCCACAGATCTGCATCCGTCTCTCATCATAATCCTTTTGGGGGGTTTCTGCTGAGCCCCTCTCTGTGTGCTGAGCCCTTCTGGTGGCCCCAAGTCTCCATCAGTGCACTGCTGAGTGCCTTCAGGGGGGTGAGGCGTCTTTTCCCCAGATTTTGGGGTGCAAGCTGAGTAGGAAAGAGGGAATCAACATTACCTGTCAAACGATGGCCTTTCCCCAGCATCAAAGGCATCCCTGAGCTGCTTCACCAGGTTGTCCTGGCCGGGGAGGCGGAAGATGCCCTCCTCACTCACCCCGTGCTCCCGGATGAACTCGGCACATTTCTGCACCAGGATGGGCACCTGGTGCTGCCCAAACTTCTGCTCGTAGGCCATGGTCTCTGCCAAGCGTTGGCCAAACACCGCTAGGGAGAGGACACTGGGGTTAGAGGAGCCCAACAGCTTTGCTTGATGTGCTCAGCGCTGTGTGCAAAGGGACAGCAGCACTTCTTCCTAAAAGTGAGAGCTTCCGAAAGCTGTGCAAGCTGAGGGTGGGAAGAGAACTGCTCCCAGAGAAATAATAGCAAAATGGGACATCCTCCAAACAATTACATTCCCGAAATGATTAAATTGTATAATTATGGAATCATTAAGGTTGCAAAGACCAGCAGGGTCTCCAAGTCCAACCCCAACCCATCCGCACTATTGATCATGTCCCCAGGTGCCACATCTCCACAGCTCCTGACCATCTCCCTGGGCAGCCTGTGCCAGCGCCCTACCACTCTTTTAGAGAAGAAATTGTTCCTAATACTCAACCCGAACCTCCCCTTTCCCCCTCAGTGCACTAAAGCAATGTTCTGCAGCAGGTAATACCTTTCCTTTGGAGCAAAGGCTTTTTCCTCCTGAACTCACAGCAAAAGAAGAGCTCAAAGGTGGGGAGGTAGCAGTCTGCATCCCAGCTCTTCCTCCTTGGAGCCCCATGCATGGTTACAGAACAAGAATCCCAGCTTGTCCTGGCTCTGGGGTAATGACAAATGGTCCTGTGGTCTTCTACTATGGTTTTTCAGTGCATTCACTGCACACTCTGAAGGCTGAAATGGTTCCTGTGCTTCTTCCAGACCAGGAAACTGCAAGTATGCACCCTCATCTGGAACCACAAACTTGTCTGCACCTGCCTGGCTGTGGGGGGTTTTGTAAGGGACCTGCTTACAATTTTAAATCATGAATATAAATCTGTCACTGTGCACAATAGAAGTCTGATCCCTCCCTGACCACAACTGGAGATCTCATCACATGGGGCAGGTGATGGTGTGCCCAAGGCAGAGTCTGCAGAGAGAATGGAGGCAGGAGGACCGGGCAGAGAAAAGCAAAGGGAAAAGCAGAGAAGGAAAACTGGCGGGGAAAAGGTGAGATTTTTTTCAGTGCCTTATCACTGATTCATTGAATGTCATTGAACCATAGAATGTATTGAGTGAGAAGGGGAACGAGGAATAGGATCCTTTAATAGGAAGGAATTGGAGTTGTTCTCAAGAATGACAATTTCTAGAGTCAATGGGGCAATGAAGAAGCTCCCGAAAGAGGTTGAAAGCAGCAGGGAAATTTTCACTCATACCTGATGGCCATTTGCTTAACTCTGCAGCAGACCGACACCATGAGGTCCAGCCTCAAGGAAGGTCTCTAAAGCATTGCACGTCCCATTTTCTTGGAATTAGGAGCCCCGCTTTGAAACCCTTGCTCAGCAGCAGCATGGAGTGTGAGATGCTATGAAACCATCCCTCCAAGAGCTGATCCCACTGCCTGTTACCTCCTGAGGTTGAACCCAGCACCCGTCGGATGGATTTAACCCATTCCTCCATATCGGACTGGGAGCTGGCCATGAGCACACAGGTATCCTGCCCAGCCCGGTTCTGGTCTCCAGAGAGCCCTGCAAAAAGCATTTATAGACGATGTATAGTGAAGGTTGGGATAAGAATGGCAAATTCTTGTTGTCTTTGCTGAATATTTTTGGGTCCCAGTTTCCCTAATAACGTCTGCTTGGCTGTGAAAGGAAGCAGCTCTCTAATGTTTCAACCTCGCCAAAGCTTTAAGAAGGGAACAGAAAATGCTTAATGTGACAACATGGGATGTTCCAGCATGTGGATGTTGAAAGGAAGACATTGTTTTTTTTATGCAGTGCTGGGGGAGGTGTTGAAAAGAAATAGGAGGAAAAGGGCAGGCGCGATGACGTGCCCAAATGATTTGGGGCTACCAGCCCATCCCAACAAGCATGCAATGAAACAGAAGGAAGCGTTCTCACCTGGGATAATTTCAAAGATAAATTTCCCTCCTTCCTCTGGGTTGCTAGCCACCTCCTTGATGGTGCATCCCTGGAGAGACAGGCAGCCCTAGGACCAAGCAGAGCAGGAGCTGCCAATCCCCATGTCCCACCTCTGAGAGGTGACACGAGGTAGTGTCAGCCCTGGGCATCAGAGTCCCTTGTTTGAGACAGACTGCAGGAATTGGGTTTTTCATTGCAGTTTCTCTCATTAAAAATACATGTGTATATATATATATATATATAATCATCAAGGTTGGAAAAAAACACAAGATCATCCAGACCAACCCCAACAAACCCCCACCATACCCACTAAACCGCGTCCCCAAGTGCCACATCTACTCTTTTCCTGAACATCTCCTGGGATGGCAACTCCTTTATATATACGTATATATATCCTCAAAATAAATTAAAGGATGCATACATATACATATAAATACATATATACGTGTATCTCCTAAAAATGATTCAAGCAATAAGAAACACTTCTTAAATGCCAGTTTTTTCTGGTGAAGTTATTTTCAGAATGAGAACACTGTTTGATTTCCTCTTTCCTTTTTTCCTCCCCTCTCATGTTTTCCTCCTTTCTCATGTTTTTTTTAACCCCTGTTGGGGATAGAGGACGAAAGTGCAAAGGAGAAGGGACGCGACAATGCGTAGAGAGACTCTTTTTGCTGCACTGGAACAGGAAATTTCTTCATTTAACACAGTGCCACTTGAAAACAAAATGGAAAAAGTTTACAGGAGAGGAGCAGAGAAAAAATAAGAAAATTGAGAAGAAGAAAAGAAAAGAAAAATAAGCAAAGCAGAAAACAGCTGTTTCCTTTGGTTCTTCCTTTCACAAATGAACAGAGCCAACAGCTCGGTCACTGTGGGAGGGGATGGGTGGGGAGCAGACAAGGCGCGTGGGATGGAGTGGGTGTATGAGTCAGCATTGGCAGCCTACAGAGGCAGAAATAGTGATGTTTCTCCCTAATTTCAGGCTTCTGAAAGCTATTGGGTTCCTATGGGCAGTAAGGATTCAACCGTCAGCTCTCCGAGAGCCCCAAATGTGGTGGCATTGAGCTGAATGTTGGTGGGAGCGGCTTGAAGTGCAGTGTGCCGATGGGGAGGGCTGCTGAAAGCACTATCAGCAGCAATCAGCTTTGATACAGCACTTTCAGTTTCTACATTTCTATTTAGAGCTGGGGAAACAGCTCCTCCCAAACACCTCTGAGAGGGGAAAAAGCCATAAAAAGGGTATGCATCCCATCACCTCTGCCCCTTGTTTCACCCCCAGGGTCTGCTGATCACTTTCCCCTTTGGAATTTTGTTAGCTTGGGATTGTTTTTGCTACTGGCACCTCCTTTTCTGGCAAAAAGGAGGATCTTTCCCTCAGAACAAGAAGATGGTGGTGAAAATTCTCACAGTGTGGAGAATGCGGTTGAAATTATCCACATACATTGGGAAAACAGGCTGATTTCCTCCCAGCAATTGTATTCCAACACATCCCCTGAGCAATAGTTTGGGTGGGTGGCACAGAGGGCTCATTGCAGCCCCAAAAGAGACCCAAACACTGGTATGGCTGGCAGGACTGGAGACACTGGGTGTAGACACCCAAATCATGCCCCAGTGGGGATCACAGGCATTGTGCACAGGGTTACGTGCATGCTGTGATCTCTTGGAGATCCAAAAACCATCCAAAGACAGCAACTTTCAAGCCCTGAAAGGAGCAGGCAGTGGACAGGTTTCCTGCAGCTGTGCAGGGTGGAAGAGGGCCAAGGAACAAACCCCATCCACGTGGCCCAACCTCCTGCCAGGATGGGATGCGAACTGAAAGGTTGGAGAAAGAGTTCCTTCCCTTATCTCTCTCCTCAGAGGGGCCCCTCACTCCATCTCCCACCCCAGCCATGAGGTCTGTCAGGGCCGTCTCAAGACCAAAATATTGCTTGCTTTCTCCTACAAGCACCCCATGAGATGGGTCCAATCTCATGTGCCCTATGGGCCTGTGGGCACCATATGAATTTCAGCACATGGATGAAGACCCTCATGAGGACATCCCATCATTGTTACAACCCCAAGGCAACAAACCCCCTTTAAAACCAAACTCCAGCCCCATCCCCAAAGAGCAAAGCAAGTCCCCAGCCTACCTGCGGCTTGGTGTCATCCTCATCCTTGTAGTAGTAGAGCTGTTGGCCCCGCAGCACGAAGTATCGCTGCTGCCAGTTCTTGACGATGGAGCGCTGCTTCTTCAGCCATCCCAACTTCAGTGGCCGCTCCATGGCGCTTGGGGAGCCAGGCTGGGGGGTCACGGCCTCACCGCTCATCACACTCCTGGAGCGGGCTGTGGGGACAGGGTTGAGGGGATGGAGGGGATGGAGCTACCAGCCCAATTCAAGCAGCAAGAGCTCTCAGCCCCTCTGCTTGCACCCAGCAAACTGGCTAGCTAGTTGTAAAGGAAGTGGCTGCAGTATCTATCAGCCCGTGCTTCCTTTTTCCTGCGTGGGAGTCATTGTCTTGCAAGCAAGAAGAAAATCATAAGCTTTTTCTTTTTTTTCCTTTTTTTTTTTTTTTTCTTTCTCCCTAATGGGAGTGTGTGTTTTCTTATCCCCACCCCAAACAGGCTGCAGCTGTGAGATCAGAGTGATCCAGCCTGGCCTAAAAAAATACAAACCAGCAACAAAACTGCCTGGAAAATGAAGTTTTGCCTTTTGTGTGATGTTGCTGAAGGGGATGATCTCTTGCAATGAGACTGGAAATTTCCAAGGGAGGAAGGGGGGATTTGCTGGTGTCGCATCTGCTACTGCAGTGTCCCCATCTCCTATTGCATGGATGTTTCCCATGCATCTTATGCCATGGATCGGCACATGGCCCTTCTATAAAAGCTTCTGCATAGCTAATGCCTCAGGAAGAATCTTTTCTGGAAGGGATACTTTGGGTTTTACTCTGCACTGTAGGACCCCAGAGCCCACCCAGCCATGTAGGGGGAGCATTTAGGGTAGAACCAAGTGTGTGACTGCAGGGGAATTCAATTTCTCTGCTCTGCACATGGTGACTTCTGACATCTCCCCTGCTAAAGCTAATGGTGACGGTGATAAAGGGAAGCTGTGGCTGACCCAGTGCTCTGAACCCAAGTATGCTTTTCCCCTTGAGTCGGTCAGCAGAGCAGCAAAAGCAAGAGCTGCCAATGTTGGGGGATTCCTTGGCCTTGTGCAAAAGAAAGGCTTTAAAAAATGGAAAATTAACACTTAGCCATTGCAGCCTGGTGATATTTGGGATTGCACCTACACAGGCACCCACGAGGAGCATGAAGCTGCAAAATATTTTGCATTTATCACTGTGTGGTTAGCAAATCCATCAGGGATGATGCAGATCAGGATTGTGCCGTACTTCCCCTTCCAAAATCCCCTGGAGCAAGAAGCTCCACTGAGTTCTGTCATCATCCTCCAGAGCTCAGCATGGATGGGGCACTCCAAGCTCACCGCAGTATTGCAAATCCATTTCCAAAGAAGGATGGTGAATCCAAACATCAGCCTCCAGTGCTTGGTGAGGGTGCTGCTCGTATCTCATTGTGTGCTGATGTGGGATGCTGAGAGTAGGGACCTTCGAGAGGGATTTGCCACCCCCTCCTGAGCAATGAGTTTTGGGCCCATGCTCACAGCTGAGCTGATGGGAATTTGGGATGCAGTGGTGTTCAGGGTGATGCTGTTATCCCAACTGAGCTGTCTCTATCTGCCAGCTCTGTATTCATCTTCCCCAGCTCAGGTATTGCATTGACATGTTGCTTGCAAGGAAAAATCATGAAGAAGGGAACTTTTGATTACCTTTTCTTGATGATTTCAATCTCCCTCTCAGCCCATCACCACAGCATCAGTGCTCTGCTCTGCATCAAGGCAGTGACCTCGCTGCTGCTGCTACGCTGGCTTAAATTGCTGAACTAAAATTGCCCAGACCTTGCTGGAAATACGATTTGTTCCTATTTTCATCCTTCTTCCCTGATGCAGACAGAACAGTGCAGCACACTGTGTTCCCTTTGCTTTCTCATCAGCTCTTCCTAAACACCAGACCCAACATGCAACCATGTGTGGCCCAGCCATGATCCCTCACATACATGAGCATGACACATGCAGGTGTATTTTCCTTCTCCCTGTGCTCTGGGCTGACTTAAGACCAAAAGAGAGCTTTGCAGGCTTGTTTGTACCCACCTCATGAGCAGTCTTTGGCCGCAGGGTTCACACAGAGGTGTGCAATGGGAGCTGCTGCGGGGAGCTTGGCTTTGCAAGCAGTGTTGCTATTTTTTGCCTAGGAGAAAGTCCTCTGTTTAAACAAAACCAGAGCTACCGAGGCTGTGGTCCCTCTCTGACCACTTTTCCATATTTCCACCCCCTGTGGTCAGCACTGAAGATCTCACGTGGGGTTGAGGTGAAGTTATTCCCAAGGCAGCTCAGGGCTTGCAGCCTCCCCTGGATGCAGCCCTTCATCCCTGATAGGAAAGAGTTGCTGAGAGCAAACGCGGCGCTCCCCAAAGCATTTCCTGCAGTAACCGCCTCCGAAGCTGAATGTTTCCTCCAAAACAGCCTTTCTCCTCCTCCAGCCCTGGGCACTGCAGAGAGGAGCTCTGCCAAAGTGCTATTTGCAGGAGGCATTGCAGCAGGTGCCACTGAGGTGCCACATCACCACTGGTCCCTGCTCCAAATCCTCATCTCGTGCAAGCATCCCCGTCGGAGGGGATGAGGGGGATGTGCAATGAAACCCAACAGAAGCAAACCTACAGTAGGTTTTGCAATGAGAATTGCAAACAAAGCTTTCTCTATCATGGAAATAAATGGTGTGTGTTCATCTCAGCATGGCGAAGCACACAGCATTCAGCACTCCGTCCCAGGGCTCTCAAAGCTGTGGTCACCACTGGTGACATGCAGAGGGAAGTGCACAGAGCCAGGAGGCAGAGCAGAGGCAATGGCGACTCATTTGAGATGATTTTCCACCCGTGAGTCACATCCCTGCAGACGGAGGACCAGGCACCCCAAAGTGCGATGAGAGTAAGTGCAGAGAGCTGAGCCTGCTCTCAAGGTCCTGCACACACACCTCGTGTTGCAGTGCAGCTTTAAGTGACCAATGCTGCCTTGTCCAGGGCCATGTGCAGAGTAGTGCTTGGCAGCCCCAGCCAAAGTGGCTTCAGATAAAAGTCCCAACAGCCTTTGCAAGAAAATACAGCCAAGATGAGCTTGCAAGCTGATGTGCAATGTAGGACGAATTCAGAACTGCAGAGACTGCTTGGTCAATGAAGCCATCAAAGTGCACCTTGGCAATGTTTTAGCACCACTAAGAACCTTTGCTTTGCTGCCTGCACACACTCACGCACTCCTTTCTCACCCCTAAACTCTTTTCCTTGGCTGTTTGACCCAAATGCCATAGAGCCCAACATGGGGACCCCTCACTGCTTCCTGAGGATATTTCGAAGTAGTTTTCACGCTGCAATGGATCCCACAGTGGATGAAAGCTATGCAAAGCCTGGGCACAGTCAGGAAAGCATTCAGCAAAGCCACACAGGGCTCTTTACCTCTGGTGAGAGGAAATTGGTGACGTCAGGTGGGAGAAGAAACCTGAGCAAGGGCAAGGATGCTTCCTCCACCTGCACCGCTCCACCTCCTGCAAGACTTGCTCAGCAAAACGAGCAAATGGGCTTTGAGCAAAAGGAGCAAATGGCTCAAAACCTGGATTTCCAGTGGGCAGCAGCTCCACGCTGCCAGCGTCCCTCTGTCCCCAAACCCATAGGGCCACCCCAGCTGTGTTCCCACTGCACAGCAGTGCAGCTTTGCAAAGCAATTCTTGCAAAGTGATTCTTGCAAAGCATTTCTCACCAATCATTTGCAAACCATGTGCTGTCTCCAACACAGCCACCAGGGCCACGTCCCCATGCCGACACCCAGAGGGGGTTTGGGTTTGGACTGCAGCTGCAATGGCTGCAGGGCTTGAGTGCAAGCACCCCGCAGACCCCAAAAAGGCTGAAGAATGGCATAAAGAAGCACTCACGGTACCTATTTTGGCAGCATCCATTTTCAGGTTGAAATCCCAGTTCCGTGGCAGCTTGAGGGACATTGTGGATCAGGAAGAGTTTGGCGTTGGGTCTCCAGGGGGGGGCAGCTTTGGAGAAGGGCTGAAGTGGAGCTCGGATGGCCCCGTGGCTACCCTTTGCCTGGGGTCTGATCCCCCAGCGCAGCGTGAGGGCCCGCTGACGGCTGCTTTGCCAACGTACTTCCTCCTCCCTCCTCTGCAAGCAACCCCATAAAAGTCCTTTCCTGCCCCGCCAAGCTCTTGCCTTGCTTCCCCCTCTTGCCAAGGCGCTGCTTTTGCCTTAATTTTTGCTCCACTTTGCGTGGGGACGCAGTGCTGTGGCCCCAACCCACACCAGGAGCCCAGGGCTGCAGTTGGCTGAATTTGGGGAAGTGGCTGAACTCGGCGCAGCAGCAAAGCCCAGCATGGGGTTTTGGGAAATGCACTGCTGGACAGCAAAGCAAAGCAACCACAGCTGCAGGATAGCGTCCTTCAATGTCTGAATGCATCTCCAGGTGACAAGAGGGCCATTTCCCTGCAGGTGCCCCCAGGCTGTGGATGGAGCCCTGAGCAGACTGAGCTGATGAGGGGCAATCAGCCCACAGTAGGAGGTGGGGCTGGGTGGGCTGCAAGGTCCCTTCCAACCCAACCATGCTGTGATTCTATGACTCAGAAGTGGTTTAGGGTTTTGCACCTGGTTTGCAACAGCGGTGCCTGCAAAATGGAGCTGCTGCTTGGGGAAATGCTGTGGGTGTTGGGGAAGAAGGGGACGACGGGGGGCTGCAGCCTCCATCTTCTCCTGTATGGGGCCCTGTAAGAGGGGGAAGTTGCCCCAAGGAGAAGCAGAACGAGCAGTGTGGGGAGGTGGGGTGAAAGAGGATGCAGCCATCAGTTCTGTGCTGTCACATCCCCATTGGCCCACCCAGGGTGCACTGAGCTGCACACAGTTGCCATCACAGCCTCAATCCATGAGGAATTCACCGTCGAGAAAGGAGATGGAGCCTGGTTTCACAGCCCGATCAGGCAAATTTGGGTTAAATTCTGAAAAATGAATTTGCGGCTGGAGCCAGCTCAGCTTCTGCTGAGCTCAGAGAGCCCTGAATGTAGAGCATCATTTTTTCCTCCTCTTAATATTATCTGTAGAAAGCAATGGGAGCTTAAGGTAGTCGTGGAGTCATGCACTTTGATTTTTTTTTTCCTCTTTTCAATCTGTTTTTTTTACAAAAGCCCGGTGTGAACAGGATGCTGCACTGCACCTCCCTCCCCTCCGGAAAGGAAACAGCACAGCAAGTGCTTCAACCCAAACCTGTGCAATTCAACCCAACCCTCTGTGCCTGCAGGCAGCCCGCCACACACAGAGCCATCCTGCTGCCAGGTCCCATCAGGTATCAAAAAGCTCCGGGTTTGGGAATGCACATCAGAACTTGGTTTTGTTTGTTTCTCTTTTTTTATTTCTTTCCTCCTTAGGATCTGTTGGGAGCATCAGAAATAGGTCTGGAAGGAGCATTGCATGAGAGCTGCTTACAGCACAGACAGCTCTGGATTGAGGCTTTCCATCCCTGTAGGTACAGAGCACCAGGATGTGCACTGGGAATTGCCACTTTGGGCTGTTCAGTTCAATGAAATCCTGTTAACACACAAGAAAAGGGAGATTTCAGCCCATTTTCCAAGAGATTTAATACCGAGAGATCTTTCAAGACCTCTTGTTAACACGTGCAGTTGTTCCATATGAATATTGCACTGGGCTGTTCAGCAAATTCCTTTCTATCCATGGAAATCCTCCAAGGAAGATGTATCACAACAGAAGATTTGGCGCTTTAGAGTCGATTTTGCAGGTTTGCAAGAGAGGACATATTTTGGTGTTGCTGGAGGGTGAATTCGTCTCAGAATATGCGGAGAGTGTGACAGGAAACAAGCTACTGATTGCATGGTTTAGGTTAGTTGATAAGTCAAACAACAGACAAAATAACAGCAGAGCTAAAAATAGAGTATTTTGCCGGGGTACACAGAAGGATTCTGCCCTCCCAACCCAAACAAGTCAATACAAATGGCTGAAATGAAGCAATAGTTGATGCAAACTGGAATTCCAGCACTCCCAGTCAAAGCCTTAGGGCAAAATGAGTGGATGTGCAGCACATGGCAGTGCTGCATGGCAGGGATGGGGCTGTGATTTGATGGCAGCTCCCACTCCAAAGCATCCTGGGAAGGAAAACAAGAAATGGGGAATAGGAAAGTTATTGGAGAAGCAGATCAGACTGTTGTGAGCAAAGCAGGATCTCCCTTAGCAGTGCTGAATAAAACTCCACTATAGATAATGGAACTTATATTTATTTAACAGTAACATACAGTATATAAATAGGGTAAATACTTTAAAATATACAATATATCACATTCGGACATCCTGCCAAAGAAAGGCAACTCTACATGTGTAGCTAAAACATGAACTGAAAGAACGATGCACAGAGAAAGAAGCAGATGGAGGAATGCCAAGGTCAGGTCTGGAGAATAGGAGCATACAACCACTACAGGAGCACAGAATGCAGCTGGGGATGGTACAGAGGGCAGAACCATGGGAGCCTTCACATGATGCTTTCTGTGAGGCAGAGAGGTCTGGATGAGGTGTAGGGATGGTTCCACAGGTCTGTGCCTTCCTCCTATGGGATGAAGCGGTCAGAGGAGGAAGAGGAGGAGGAAGGAAGAGGGATGGGGGACATGCATCGCCATCAGAACGGACCTGGACATCTCTGACACTGGCAGTCCCCAACCTGGCACCAAGTGCTGGCTGATGCTGTGGGATTTGCAGCTTTGTGAGCCACATAAATACCCCTCCAGGTCAGCATCAGCAAGCCCCCGAGCCCATCACCACCAAGACCTAAATAGCACACAGAGGTGGGTACAGGATGTAACACCTCACACCACAACTAGGTGTCAATGTTTCACTGCCGGTCACACTGAGAATGCAGCCGAGCTGCAAGCTCATTCAGCCTACAGGCAGGCTCAGAAAAGAAAATTCCCACCCGAACTCACCCAGTGCTCAACCCCACAGCCCATCAATGCTGCAGAGCGCACCAGCATCTGGTCCTCTTCACTAGATAACCACCGTGGATGCGTGGAGTTCACCCCTGCTGCTCTGCTGCCCAAGAGGAGCAACAGCTCCACCTATGGAGCTCACTGAGAGCAAAACTGCTGTGCAATAACTTGAAACGTCGTCAGCAAACTAAAGCCATTCTCAGGCAGGAGTGGTGGGGCAATCCCACAAAATCCTGCTCTAAAACAGCAGCGCTGTCACTAGGAGCTGGACAGTACTATCCCCTACACCAGAACCGTTCCCTACACTCCCGCCAGTGGTGCAGAAACCAAGTGGGTTTACTAGCCACAGCTGCTTTGCTCACCACTATTATTCAGCCACACCAGTCTGCAGATCATCTAACCACCCTCCACCTCTCTCATTTCCTCCTCCATTTCCCAAATGAATGCAGCAGTCCCATTCAGTTATAACTAAACTTGAGTGCACCATTTCCATGTAGCTTTGCGCTCATCCTCTGCACTGCTGGGGAGGAAGGAAGAAGAAAGCTGTGAGCTCAGCAGAAAGCCACTCACATCAGTGCTGCTTCTCTCCGAGCAACACACAGCCATGAATGCAGCTGCTTTGCCCTCCAGTGTCCACATGCAGCACTGCACCATGAAAAAGGCCCAAATGCTACTTCAAACCAAAAGCATGCACTAAGATTTGGGTTTTTTGCCCCACTAATTACAACTAAAGATGGACAAAAGGTTTAAAGCAAGATGAGCAGGAGACTAGAGACCAGTGTGAAAAATGCATGGTTATAAAGAGCCGTACACTTTTGTTATATCTATCAACACTGTACCTTCTGAGGACAGACTTCAGCACAGTACAAGGGATTTTGGCAGGTGTTACTATCAGGCAGTGAGAATCCAGGAGAGCACCAGCTTGTCTGACCACAGGGAAAGCTGCTTTTGGAGACTACACAACACCCTGTTGCTTCCACATCTATTCCCAGTTCAAGTGCCCTCACCTGGTCTACCTAACTTCAGATAAATCATAGCAAAATGCAGCCCAAATTTATTCTCTGTGCAAAGCAAGATGGAAGCATTTTGATTCCCCCCTCTGCTTTTCTAATGCAGGGCTTTAGATGTTGGAACAACAACCCTCCAAGTCAACACAAAACAAATCCCTGCCTGTCTGAGGCTGGATAAGATCAGACTCCACAACTGATCTAGGGAAGCATCTATGCTGTTGGTGTTAATGAAACACAATCCTGAACTGATCCATACATCAGCCCTGACCCTGCCAGAAGATGGCAGCTTTGCCAGCACTGCTGTGGAAATAGTCCTTCCTTCTCCACAGTGCATGCTCTTGACCAACACCTGTATTTGCAGTGCAATGGCACACACTTCTGCCCCACAGCTCCTGTTTAGGGAGATGAAGCAGAATTTACGACACAGTATAGAAATAAGAGAGAGATTGGGATCTACTCATGTATTTACACAAGCACATTTGTGCTCTCCTGCCCACTCTTTCAGGGTGATCGAAAGCAAGAGCAGAATCAGAATATGATATGAGCATGAAATAGCTGCAGGTGTTTTACTTCCTGCTGATGCTTTGCTGGTTTGCAGCATGTACAAGTCATCCACGTGGGGGGAGTGTCTGTGTATAAGGTTTACGACAGCAATTATTTGAAAAAAAAAAAAAGTACTTTTGTATTATCTTTACCTGACACTTGCTCCCTGGGTTAAAATAAGGAAAAGTTTCTCTCTCTTGTGCACAAATTATGAGAATAAGTAAAATCAGTCATCTTCTCCATGAAGACATTGCATAAGATTTAGAATAAGTTGGGGATATTTTCACTATCTGGTCACAAAAAGAGAAAATAAGTTTTACAATTTTTAGGGCTCTTTAAAATAATTAAAGCATATGACAAAATAAAGGAAAATAGTTTGATAAAACCTCCAACTATTAAGTGCAACCTATAGATGACAAGATTCAGTAAGCAAAGCAGGACAGAAGCCTGCAGGTAAATGAACACAGACTGAAATGTAACCCAGACCATGGTAAAGCTCAGCAGCACAACATCTAGAACTCAAGTAACAAACAGGTGACAGCCATGATCCCTGAAAGAAAAATGAAATACCCAGCTGACAGCACCTGTGTGGTGCTGGAGCCCCAACCTGCACATTTCAGAAACAAAACCAAGTTGGGTAAAATGTCCCAGTGTAGGGTTTCCAACCTTCAGGAAATGGAAAAAAAAAAAAAAAAAAAAGTAAAAAAAAAAAGTGTGATTTGATGTTTCTTAAAGGTTATTTGAGTGAGAAAATACAAACCAAGTTATTTACAAGGTTGTTTTTACTTGGCAAGATTTACTCAATGAAAGCTTAGATGTTCTTTAAAACCTTTTTACTCAGTGCAGTTCTGAAGCAATCTGAACCTCCCACATTCCCATGAGCAACTACCAGCTTCTTAATTCCTTACCCCCAGTTAATTTCCAATTTAATAGGTTAAAAAAGATCTTATTAGCCAAAATATCGGCTAGAAGAGGAGAATGTGGGAAGCACTGGCAGAAACAGCAAGTGACAATAGAGACACATGCCCAACTGGGCAGAGGAACTATTGCTGGATTAGTACAAGGTCCTCTTCCAACTAATTGAGCCTTGTGCTTGCTGTGCAGAATGTCCAAGGGGCTGCACATAGGCATGTCTGTATGTGACCTTCTAGGAAAATGAACATTCACAGTCAGCACTGGAGAAAATTAAGGTGCCAGTGGTTAATGAGCTCTCCAGAGCTCATCACAAACACAGCCTGGCACAGCTCCCAGGGGAGCTGTATGGCTTCGTCTTTCCCGGCTGGCAGAGCTGGCTGTATGGACACTACAGTGTGTATTCCCTGCATAAAACCACTCACAGGAAAAGTTCAGTTCTGCCCACATCTGCACCGATGACTAAGAACTGACCACAAGAACAGTTGTACCCTCTTACTTCACCCAACTCCTTCCAAATCTTCATTCCTTTCCAGCTACAAACTCAGATTTGCTCATTTGAACCAAAGCTATATAAATATATTATTATATATTTAAAAAAAAAAAACAACACAAATGCAAACATTTACCAAGAAAGGAAGAAAAGTTACAGTGAAATGAGGCCTTGTTATTGTCTTAAATCAGGCAAGCCAGGAATTTCCATGGGGAGGCTTGTCTGTTTTCAGTCCTGTTCCAAATCACATGGCTGTCTATGCGTCCTCTGAGCCAACTAACACTCCCTTGTCAACCAGGTGTGCTTTTAGCGTGTTGAAGATGTGCAGCTGCTGGTCTGGCCTCAAGGTTAAGAACTGCTGGATCAGTTTGCTTGGGTTCGGACCTCTGAAACACAAAAGCATCGTTACCAGTGAGTCCCAGTGCTCTGGGAACCCAAATGCCTATTCATTCACAATAGTTTTATCCAGGAAATCCAATTTGAAGATGGGGAAATGGATTCAAAAGAGACAGCATGCTGAGCTGTAAACAAAACCAACAACAACCAAACCTAATCTGTTTCGATAGGATGCTGGATTTTGTTCAATTAACAGATGCTCCTTCTCTAGAATAAAAACACTCATGTAAATTCAGTTCCTCATCTCCTTCAGTACAGCTTCTGTGCATCCCTGGGCTTTCTTCTATTCTTGAACATCTGTATACTGCAGCAGAACTAAAATTTAGCTGCTTGATCAGCTCAGAGGAAACCCTGTTCAAGATTCACAGGAATGCTGAAGAGATATGCAAGAGTACTGGAGTAACAGACCTTAGGAAACTGATTGTGTTTCCAGCTCGATGTGACTGTTTTGAAAGACACTTCCCTTTTCAAGCCCCTATTCCTTCTCTTTCCTTGTCTTGTTTTTTTAAATATTTATCTCACAGGAATATCAACTGTCTCATATTGCAAACCTGTACTGCATGTCACTTGAGTTTGAGTAGGTCCCCAGACTTCACTGGAGAGCAATAAATACCTGATAAAGCTTGCGATGTACACATTCACAAAGGTAGCCATCAGATACTGACAGTCAAAGCGATCCATGATACCTCCATGCCCTGGAATTGTGTTGGCAAAGTCCTGTGCAAAGCAGAAGGGATTACATTAAAGTTTCAGACACTCATTACCTGTATTTACGTAAGTATATTTATGTGCCACTCTCATACCCCTCCTCTAATTCTTCCCAGAAGGCAGAAGTCAGACTAAGAAGAAATTTTGCTTGATCTCTCCCCTGGTTCTAAAAGTTTCTCCTTTATGAAGGCCACCAGTGCCTGACGACATCAAAGCTTAACTAAGATCTGTCACTCAGAGGTCAAGGAAGGCCAATGTTTATCACTTGCAAATGTGTCCTGCCTTTATCTTAGCTGCACAGAGACTGATTGTATCTAAAACCAGCCTGCAAGACATCAAGGCAAGCCTCAGACTGCAAAATATCCTGAGTCAGGATGCTTTATTCATCTACCTCCAGTTCTGCACCAAAGCAGTGTCTAGAATATTGCAGTTGAAATTTTAAGGTCTCTCCCCATATCCATTTAATAAAACTTAAAAAAAACAAAACAACAACAACAACAAAAAACACACAAAACTGAATCATGCCCCGCTGCTCTATTTGTTACTGAACAAACATTCTCTCCCTTCCCAAAGCTCCCAACTTGCCTCCTTGGAGAGACTGGTTAGAGTGGCACTAACCGTTCAGTCTTTACATTATCTACTGCAAACAACAGTACATATCCTCACCTTAATTTTGAAGGCTCTCTTAAATCCACTAGCAAAGAAGCCTCCAAATGGCCCAATAAGGGAGGCAAAAGTAGACAATGCAATGCTGTGGATTTGGAAGGGGTACATCCGGACTGTCTTCTGCAAGGAAAAAAAACCAACATGTCAGAGAAGGATTTCCACCTAGAATAGCACTGCTCACTTGTTGCCCATCTTTCTCTCTTCACCATGCTCTAGGCTAGCTGCTTTTCAAATGGGTTCATGTCCCACCAGACTTGGAATAGTTGCATTGGGTCTTTAATCCAAATGGAGCACCACTGAATTCCCCCCATTTTCTGGATGTACCATCATCCCTTGTTATGTTCCCTTGAATTCCACCAAAATAAAGCCCTAATTTCTTTTTCTCATGTTCCTATCATGTTCCTAAGGTCTCAATAAATAGAGAGAGTCCTACCCAGCCCACCACAGACTGCAGCACCAAGGGAATGTTGTACTCCTGTAGCTGGAACAGCTCTGATGGCTCACAGTCCACTGTGAAGCTGTTGGTGTCATTGTTGAACTCCACCGGACAAGTGAAGCACCGATACCCAGACATCACATAGGACAGCTTCAAAAGGAGAGAAATAAAGATGCAGTATGAGAAATTATGATTAACATCTTCCTCAGCAATGAGGCAGAGGGGCTCTTAAGGGAAAAGGCCACTCAAGGAGACATGGTGAGGAGAGAGCTACGCTGCCAGCTTCGCTAAGAAGATTACTTTCCTGAGAACAGTAATTGGCTGAAGGCAGAGTAAGCATTTCTGTTCAGTAATTGCATCTGTTCAACAAGCAGTGATCAGAGCCCTTTACAAACAAACCGAGACAGGTTGCACTATTTGGCTGAGCAGACGCATGCAACCACACACACAGATCAACACAAAACCAGGTACAAATATTCCAAGAGCACCGAGTTCCCCACACAGCCTTTGAAATAGGCATTTACCCAACAGCAGCCCCAGATGCTTTGGCTGTACCCATGTACAGCATCCGTGGAAATGCTGTAGTCTCTCCCCTTCAAGGTACAAGAGAGAATGTTTCAAGGATAACTAAAGAAATGGATGTGTCACAGGATCTGATGGGGACTAAAAACTTCCTGCAGTGTCCTGCTCCATCAGCAAGATCTGCACACAGTGCAAAGCAGAACCACAGACCAGTTCAAATCCAGGTCAGTAGGAAAAAGGTAAATTTTCCGAGAAGAACCAGTAGAGTTTAAAGTTTGTGTGCACTTTTTAGTCAAAACTCTGTCACCTTACATATGGAAGCCAAAGAAATAAGCAGCACGATTGCTACTTACCAGTAACCCAAACAAAACGGTGGCAAAAAACCCTCCAATAAAACCCTCCCAGGTCTTCTTTGGGGACAGCTGCCAGAGGGAGAGAAAGAAGGGGATCATTACAATCTGCACCTATGCTCACTGCAACACAGACTGGGGCACACACCAAGTTTCGTTTGGAGGCTTGCTTCAGACTTCTGAAAAGCCACAAAACTGGAGATCAGGGAACACAGGATTAATATCTGAAGAAGCAAAAATGCATCTTTTGTTCACCAAAGAATTACACACCTTGATTAGGGGGGTGCGGCCAAAGAAGAACCCAAACATGTATGCCATGATGTCATTGCAGATCACACAGGAAATCGGGACGATGAACCTATGTGGGAGAAGAGCAAAACCAATTGAAGTGTCAAATCAGTCAACTCCAAGGCTTTACGAAGCAGGCAGCTGCCTCTTAAAATGTTTTGCAGGACTATCACATGAATACCTCCCTATCCAATGCAGTCTCACACGTTAGGAGCAATGACTTGAAGCTCTCAGGACAATCTCAGAGGTTACTCCAGTGCTCTGGACTAAAGAGCGTGTTGTGTACCCAGAACAGATTGTTTTAAGCACATTTTCTTTTGTCACACGTGGCATGCTGTTAGGTAGCTGCCTTCTTTTCCCACAGAAAGGCTGCACTTCAGCTGTAAGCAGGCTGCTCAGAAAGCACTCTGGGCTGGCTGAGGAGCACACAGGAACATGCAATCTTCAGAGCAGCCAAAATTAGTTCCTGGCACTGCTGGCCTGGGGAAGATGGAGACGGAGAGCCCCATCCTGAAAAGGGCTTCCCCTCTGCACAGCAGCTGGAGTAAGCTGGGAAAGGCAGCAGGTTGCAATCTCCTTTCTTTCACATTGATGCTTTTAACATTATGCTGGCAGCGCTGCCCACAACCAAGTGCTTAGCAGCACTCTCCTGTCCATTTGCTAAAAATGGGTGGGCAGAGAAGGCACTGAAATGGGCCTAGCACTGCCTGTATTGTCCCTGCACCGCAATTTGCAGATGCTTTAATACAGCTCTCTGCACAAAGCAAGTCCTAAGTACCTGAGGAATTGCTCAATATTTTGTTTTTCTATTCTGAACAGGAAGCACTTTGTCCTTGGTCATTTGTTAAGAAAAATAATAATAATAAAAGTTTTTAACTCAAAATGTGGTAAGGGGTTCCAGGAAGATCCTATGGCCTAGCAGTATATAAAGGGGACTTATAAGAAAGATGGAGAAAAACTTTTTACCAGGGCTTGTAGTGACAGGACAAGGGACAACATTTTTAACTGAATAAGAGTAGATGTATGGAAGAAATATTTTACATGAGGATGGTAAGACACCAGAACAGGTTGTCCAGAGAATTTATGGGTGCCTTGTCATTGGAAGTGTTCAAGTGTTTGGACAGCATTTTAAGCAACCCAATCTTGGGAAAGATGTCCCTGCCCACAGCAGAAGGGTTGGAACAAGATGATCTTTAAGGGTCCCTTCCAACCCAAATCATTTCATGATTCTGTGATTATCTGTATGAGGCTGCAGAAATCAAAGCAACTCAGAACACACAGCAACTCACCATATCATTCCTTCAAACAGGTTGTGAATGATGAGGTGCGACTGGGTAACAACAATTAGCAAGGTCACATGGGTCCATCCAAACTGGAAGAGAAGACAGCATGCAGTCCAGCCTGCCTTGAGACACTGCTCACAGACATTGCTTGCAGAAATCAGATGCTGTTAGCTACCTCTCAGACTGAGAACAGCTCATGCACATGTGCTAGCATGCACCTTCACCATGAGAAACACCGAGAGGCATGAGGAACAGGGAACAGCCACCCCTAGTGATTTATGGCATATTCTTCAGCTCAAGCCCAGAGCTGATTTTCATTGAGTACAGTTCTGCCAGACCAAGTGCTCTTTAGCCCTTTCCTCTCCCATACATCTCACTCAGCCTTCTGACTAGCTGAGAAGTAAAAGGTTGATGGATATCCAAGCTCTTTCTCTGTGTGCTGATTAAACTGGAAAGCAACACTAACCACACTCATGGTCATAAGGAGCAATGCCTTTGACATCTGGGAAAAGGGAAACATAGCCAGTCAACCCCAGTGGCAATCTACCCTCAACACAAGAGTCATCAAATGCAGTCACCTCAGCTTGCAGAAAGTTTCTTAAAAGCATCCTCCAGTGTAGATAGAATTCACAATTGGAGGAAAATTTTGTCAGATTATTTCCCCAAATCTGCAGTCTGCTCACAATAACTTTCCTTTGGGGCAGCATTACAGCACACAGCCAGCACAGAAGTATGTATTTATCTACATAACATTTTTCAAGCAGCCTATATTATTTCATCATTCTGCCTTCAAGTGGGGGCAGTCAGCCCCTGTTTCACCATACCATGTAGAACTGGAGGCGATAGTGCTTCTTCACCAGGCTCAAAACAAACATGCAGAAACCTGTGGAGAGACAGAAAAAGAGTGAATGGATGAAACATTTCTTCAACAATAAATATTCCCCCCCCCACCCCACAAGAGATGGCACAATGCATAGTTCCTTAGGTTTCAATGTTCAGTACAGCATTACTATCTGGAAGTCACAAAATAATGTTGCCTACAAATTATACTTGTATAGTTAAACATCAAGCCTAACTGTCTCATAGAGTTTAGGGAGTTTTCTTCTACAGAACCTCATTTAAGGGATTTGTCACCCTGCGGTGAAGTTACAACATCACTAAGAACAGAAATAATTTGCTATAGATATTGAATTGTATACAATGCTCAGGACAAGAGTAGTTCAAGCAGACTTCAGTCTTCCAGCTCAGACAGGTTTAAAAACAGAAAATGTGGTCTCTACCTGTTAAGTAGAGGGCGAAAGAAATGAAGCGGTGGTATTTGCTGAGAATTCGCAGGGGCTCCTCCCTCTGAACCAGGGTGAAGAAATAATCTGTCACAGTCTCACCATAGAAAAAGTAGTTAACACAGAGTAAGAAGTACCTGTGGAGAAGGCAGATGCTTGTTAGCAGGACCCTAAAAGACTCCTAGAGAACACAGAAAGTGGCTTTGCATTTCCAAAGTCTTTATATTGCTTTTATACACTGCAAAGAGCCATCATCCTGCAAGTGATGGGCAGAACTTTAAATGAAGGTGACATTTCTAAATGGTGAGAAATAAACTAGTGGCAGCATCACTCAGCTCCACTCTGCAACGGATTGTACGGTTTGATTGTCTGCATTGTATGGTTTTGGCTTTGGCCTTCTGATGCACAAGGACCGCCCGCCTTTAGGTGGCACTCTTCAACAGGTCTCTGTGAACTCCTGCATACTAAAACCACCACCCATACACCCTAAAAGCACTGCTTCTGCTCTCTCTCAGCCTCTCTCTGGCAGCCAGAGCTGCTCAACACAGTTATGCCTCAATGTTGAGCCCTGCTTCACAATCACCTACCAAAATACCCATCCCAGCAACCATGTCTGTCACTTAGTGGTGACTGTCAAACATCCATGCTTCATAAACAATGGGATAAATTTTATCAGCACAAGTTCTATCAAAATAGATCACAATTTAGAGAAGGCTTTTCCCTTACAAGTGCTGCTAACATGTTACACTGGTCAACACACAGCAACCCCATAGTTTCTGGTTTGGAGCTACCTGTCTGCAATGAGGTGAAGCTGCACACAAACACTGGGAAAGGAGTAGTTTCCCTACTCACCAGCTGAGTGTCCTGAACCAAGGCAGGTCATATGAGTGATACACATTATAGCCAATAGTGATAATCTCATGGAAACATTTGATCTGGACACACATCACCTGCACAAAGAGACAGCGGCAAGATGTAACAGGTTGAAACACCTCCTTCCTCAAAATGGAAAAAACATTCCAAAATAGGAGGCTCTGAGCTGTCAGCCCCAGCAACTTTCTCCCCTGCTGCTGTGAACACTTACAATTGTCATTAAGACCATGGGTCCCAAGTAGATGATGATGAAGAAGAAGGTGATCATTGCCAGGGTGAGGATGCCTCTTACCCACCAATTCTTCCATCTAGGTCACAGAGAATGAAAGAAGTTAGAGAAAGCCAAAACAAAGTAAGGAAGCAGGATAGCACTTCTGTTCTCTGCATATCATGAAAGCAGGAAACTGAGCCCTGGAAACCTCAGATTTCTTCTTAGTGCTGCAGAGACCTTGTTCTACTGATCAAAGCCTGGCTGCAACAGCTGCAAGGTTACAGCTTAGTTCTTAGCAGGGAAGACTGAACACCACTAAATGTAGAAAATATTAGTCAGGCACAGAATATCTCAAAAGACACTGAAAGAGGCAGGGCATCTGTTCCTGTTCTGCTGCAGGTTTCCCACACCTTAGACAAGCTGGGAATCATTATCAAAACCTGCAGATCTTTTTCCAGAAGCAGCACAGGCTTTGGCATGTTGTACCCTTGTTAGTGTCCAACAAATCCTGTCTTGAGCATCTCCCATTCTCAGAGAACACCTGAGAGAGATGCTTTTTCCTGTGCCCCAAAGCAAACTGCAGAATATATTCCCAGCTTCTTCTCAAATCTTGTCCTTATCAGCATATTTTTCCCCACACACTCCTACACAAGTAGGTCACATTAGTGGTTAAAAGCCATCACAGCTGAGTGCTGAGAGTGATGCCAAAGCTGAACACAATATCTTCAGCCTCACCAAGGCCTCCCTTCACCTGTCAAGACTAAGCAGGCAGTGATGCTGCCCTCCTGGAGCACTCCTCTGCCCTGATCCCACACAGAGCAGCCCTGAGCACTGCACTCTGCTAGCCTTGCTAATGTTACCATCACTTTCTGCTGCCTGTGGCCTCAAGGACACCCTCCTGTTTGCATGTGAGAGAGGGAGAAGGCAGCACTACCAGAAGCTGCTCATTCAGCTTCCAGCAGCCATCACCACACTGCCAGGGCTTGGAAAGCCACATGGCAAATGCAGGGGCACTGGCAGCAGAGCAGAACAATGCTGAGTGAGGGCTACCTTGAGGACAGGTTGGAGAGAGCCCTGTTCAGGACCTCTGGAGTGTCATCTGATGTTGGCACTGGGGGCGATCCTCCAAATTCAGACTTGCTTTCGCTGTCTGATGCGGTCTCTCCATCCAGCTTGTTCTCAGATTCTGATTCCTGCAACTTAAAGAGAGAGAAAAGCTTTACTCAGTACAGCGACAACAATGAATTTGACCCAGAGAAGGAGCTATGGGTGCCCTATCCCTGGACATGCCCAAGGCTAGGCTGGATGGAACGTGGGGCAGCCTGAACTGGTGGGGGCAACCATCCCACAACAGTGGTGGGGAGCTGCAAGATCCCTTCCAATCACATGATTGTATGAGTGAAGAAACTCAGTGGTCCCCAGGATGCAACGCCTAGTGCCATTCTGCTTCTGTAAACAGGAGAGGAAGAGGACAGGAAAACAGTCACCTAAAGCACAAACGTTACATGTTTTTGGTGATTTCCACGATGCACTTTACTCTTTGGCATCCTCAGCAGTGACTACAGGAAAGGATCTGTTTCCTCTGAACAGTTAAAAACACTTCGCAGTTGATTAAGAAGCATCTCAAATACAGCAAATGCACAAGGGACACGAGCTTGTTAGCAGGAATTTTTACAAGGTCTCTCAATCCCCAGGCAGATCTCCAAGAATGCAGCACTGCCCAAATTAGACAGAAAGAAAGGCCTCCAAGTAGACAGGCTCAAGGCTTCCAGACAGACTTTTCAAGTGCTAACTTAATATGTGGGCACTAAAAATAACCCTGAGCCCATCCTCAGAAAGTTGAAGAGGAAGAGCATGGCTTATCACTCAGGCCCAGCCATCCTCTCTGGCCACAGGAGAAATGCGTAGAGGAAAGAGACAGCACCTGCTGTCCCTGCACCCTGTATTATTGCTCCAGAGCCCAGCACAAAGTCCTGCATATGGGGGTAAACAAATAAAGGTGAGGCAAGAGGTTACTGAAGACCAGTGGTAGAAAAAGGATTACAAGCAACTTCCCTCTCCCGAGCAGTTTTTCCTCTAGCCCAGCTCAGGAATAGAGGACAGACCCAAAAAGGCACATTTTGCCCCACATTTCAGCATCCTGCTCCTTGAAGCAAGGAAGGAGAATGCCAATCCCTGGGGAGCAACGAGCAGGTGGAGTCCAGGGCATTTAGCTTCAGAGCTACTTTAAACTCCTGGAAAAGAGGAGGAAAAGAACAGGAGGAAGCCTGGTGCTGGGGGCTCTGCAAACAACCCAACCTCATCCTTTTGGAATGCTGCAGCCCTCTGGCCTCTCCCACAGTCAGAAAGCAGAGACCCCACCAAAATAAATGCTGGGAGTGGTTTATTGTATCCAAATCAAGAGAGTATTTGTAGTTCACTGGAGCAGTGAGACTTGAGTGGCATTTTCCTTAGTTAAGGCAGGAAAGGATAACTGCTCCCCAGCTGTAAGGTAGCAGTGGCTGTAGGCCAGGTTCTTAGAACAGACAAGGACAGCTACATGCTGTCAGATGGAGGCAGCTAAAAATACAGTGGTGCTTCCGCAGGCATGTGAAGAGCCAGTACTGCACCCATCACATCCCACGATGCCTCTTCCTTGCTGGGCTCTGTGCTTGCTGCTTCCCATTCCCATGGGCTGAGGACAAGGAGGAGAGCTAAAACAAACACTTCTGCCTGCACTCGTGAGGGGATGAAGAAATACAGCTTGGCTTTAGTTCAGTTTCTCCTTCTGGACTCCTAAGTTACCTTTAGGAATAGGGATCTAGGAAAGAAAAATGAATGTGACTGATTCCATTTAAATAAGTACAGAAGTGCTTAGGTACTTAGAGCAACAGCCATTATCTGTGCATGCTAAAATCAAAAACTTTAAGTAGAGTTTTAATACAGTCCAAGTATTTATCAAATTGCACAAGTCACTGGCAATGTGATAAAAGGACTAAATGTTGAAATGAGAATGCAGATCCAAGCCAGCATTCCTGCATCTTATTCCCAAAGGGCTAAGTTGCAGGGCTAAGTGCAAGGCAGGCAAATTGTTCCTTGTCTGTGGTGCAGAGGATCAAAAGTTTCACAAAGTGCTCAGGGACCAAAAGAAAGGCAAAGAGCATGGATGTCTTTCTCTCTTCCACTCCTGGCCAAGAATAGGAAGGATAAAAGCAACTGCATAGCTCAACGGACAGAAGAATGGGATGCTGCAAAGAGCCAACCTAGCAGCTGTTAGGATGGGCAGAATGGATCTCTGCCATAGCCCAGATGATAATTTCCTATACAGACACTGATATTGCAGCTAAATGGGTGTAAACATCATTATCAGATCCACTGATTTGGGTGCAATGCTAAATCCATACCTTGCGATGTGAAATATTTGGGTTGCAGTCAGACAGTGCATGCATCCCACTTCATCTCCAGCAGTGGAAACTTGAGAGGTTGTACAACCAACATGCAGCACCCAAAGCTGCAACAAACATTGCCACCCTATTTCCAGAGAGTACAAAGAAGGCAGACAAGAGCCTGTCAGTACAAAGGGATGCTGTTAGGATGCAACATGACATGTAGAACTCATTCTTTGCACCTGTTTTGGTCGCTCCATGCAAGCCTGATGGAGCTGGAAGGAAATGTTTCTCCTGGTAGAAGCAATCACCGAAGCGATGGCTAACACACATTTTAACACCATCATTTTGAAAATAACTGAGCAGTGCTGGAAATCAGCTCCTTTCCCTCCTTAGATCTCTCTCAATGGGGTGCTGAGATTGTATAGGACATTGTGCCAGATACAGGCTATGGAAAGGACTCAATAATTGACACTATTTTTATGTCTTTTATGCAAATTGTAACCATCAGCCTACCGACCATCATTGTAAGCAGATGAGTGAGGTGCTAAACAACTTGTTTAAGGCTGAGTGTGATGCACCATGCCCTGGGCTACTTAATTTAGCTGTGACATTGCCCTGCTAACACCCTCAACCTGCTCCCACCACCAGCACATTGCTCATCAGACAGCAACACGTTCCACAAAGCGAATGCAACCGGGCATGGACAGCACTGTGTGATGCTCACCAAGGGCTTGGCTGGTGAAAATTCAAGCTCATTACAGAGTTGATGCCTACACGAAGAGGTTGTGACTGCGAGGAGTGGGTCAGATTGCAAACACAGCATGCAGTAATGCTGGCACAACCAGTGCTTCAGGGAAGCTGGGTCTAATAGATGGTTTCCTGCCATGTTCCTGATGCCTCTTCTGTGCTGTTCTCTCCTATTTCTGCAACTGAAACAAAAGCCTACAGACTTGGAGTGAGTTAACCCAGACATCCTGACATCTCCTTCCATAACCACTGGACTGTGCTCTCTCCTTGAACCTTCAAGAGACCTCTTTGGTGCAGATCTGCTTGGCCAGCATCACAAACAAGCCCAGCACTCGTTCAATTCATCAACTCGGACACCGAAAAGTTCCTTAAGAAACAGGAGAATAAATAATGCAGGGATAAAACGTTTGTGGACAAATATTTTACCACTCTAAAGATAAGAATCGTGGAGAAGTGAGTTGTCTTAGCTTCCCTTAAACAGCTTAACTCCTGTAAGCGAGAGATATGAAATTTGTGCTCACATTTCCAAAGGGTTTTCTCGCAGCAGAAGCTGTGAGCACTTTTTTCCCCCCCAAGTATCCGTGACATGATCTCAGTTGCCATAGAAACAAGTGAGCTATCTCCCTGCCAAACATTTTCTGCCCAGTACAGAGATACAGTTCAGTATTCAGTGCTGGTAGATTAAATTAATTGAAGAAATTTTGTGCACCTTCCTTGAAGCAAAGCACTGCTTTATTTAGACTTTCTGCCAAGCTAACAAAACACAGTGATCATTAAAGAAAAGACTACTGGCTGGGGCACAAAGCATCTCACGTCCTGGGCAGATCCAGGGGAATATGCTTGAATTTCTCATGTTGTGCAGTTGTCCTCAGAGCAATTAAATCCAAGTTTCTCGTGTTCCTCCATCAAAACACCCCACCAAGTTGGTGCCTGCTGGATCTTGTCCCAAAAACAAAACAAAACTCAGTGATGAAGGTCAGTTTTCATCTATGTTGATATGGGACTCCTTTCCCCATCCCCCCCCAAAAACATACTCCAGTGGAAAGCACGCACAGAAATTAGGGCATGCTTACACACTGAGACCAGTAGCAGATAACATCACAAAAAGGGTAAATGTTTGCACAGAGGCTGAAAGAACTAAGAAAACACCCACTGCCATCTCATGTTCCCAAAGCCACTCACTTTATTCTGAACACAAGCAAGCTCAGCTTGCCAGTGGGATGTGATCAGAGGTATGCATAGTTTGCATTTAGCAGAACAACTGTCTGACAGAAGAACCTGAGCTCAGTGTCAGCAAATATGATTGATGTAAAGTTGCACATCCCTGTGACTCATCTGGCTAATCCTCTGCCTGGTCCCCAGCTCAGCACACACTCTGGGCTCTGTATATTCCAGGAAATCAAGAAAGGTAAATGCAGCAGGCTTTGTGTCCTTTAGAGAAGCTACTGTACACAAAAGAGCACAAAAATAGGTTGTTAGCTCTGGCATTCCCCCAGAACTTCCTACTGTTAAGAATACAACCTGCCTCCTCCCTTGTAACACTTGAAGGGATGTTTTGGAGGCTTCAGTGCTGGGTTCTCCTGGCTCTAAGTGACATCACTCTCCTATCACGGCATTCATTGAGCCAGCAACCCTCACCATCCCTGCAGAGACAGAAACAAGACATAAATCTCCCAAGCACCTCTGGGATCCATTGTCTGAAAGCAGGCCTGCCCCACCTCGGAGCCACGTCTGCACACAAACATTTTGATCTCCTATTTGGAAGAGCTGTGAGAAATGAGAGAGAGAACAAACAGCTCTGCACCAACACGTACTCTATTTGCATCAGAAGTTTACTACAGGAAAAGTCTATTTTTGTCCTTTGAAATGAGAGCTTGCAATGGCTGATGGCTTCTGACCCTCAATTCCTTCAGAGTTAGACATGTTTTTCCAAGACCTAACCAGAAAAACGTCTTACCAGTCCAGTTAATTTGCTGCCTGTGATGCCATCTTGTTCCCATTCCTCTATCCATCCTCTACCCATCACTCCTGCTTGCTTTATTTGAAGTAATCAAAGAAAGGACTCAGCCCAGTCTACTTAAGTGTAATTCCAACAAACTTAAATTAACAGACTTCTGAAGACATGGCTACCATAAAGCAACAGGGCTGCAACACAACTTGTTCTAAAAGGAAATCATGGTCTTTCTAATCCTGGAAAACACAAACCAGAGAAAATTCACATGCAGGAGATCACCAGCAGGGACACAGACTAACACATTTGGAGCAGAAACAATATTGGTAGGCAGGATAATCATTTTTCACCCCAAATTTCTGCAGATGTGTCCTTGTTGATATAAAGGGAAGAGGCAGCGCTCTTTCTGTTAAGAAAGGAAATGTGTATTTGTGTCATGGTTTGCATGAAAATACTGCACCTTCGTGGAAGGTGATTTCCTAAGGGATTTGTCTGCATGTGCTGTCAGCACTGATCATTAAAAACAGCAGGAGGATAGGGTAGTTTTCTCAACACTAAATGTACAGTATGCAGTCAGTAAGCAGGGAAGTTGGTCTGTTTAGGGAAGGACACAGCCCCTCCAGGAGGGGAAACACAAGCACCTCATCACAGCTTCCCTCTTTGTCTGAGTGCTGAGCCCTGACCTCAACCTGTAAGCCAAAGACAGCACAAAAATCCATCCAAAGCCATGGGTGTGCCATGGGCTCCATCCATTCTGCTGTGCTTGCTCAGTCATGCACAAAGCTCCTTGTAGATGGGAAGGATTCACCCAATCCTTCAAGTGACAAACATCTTCCCAGGGGTTAAACTTCTCTGGCACCACTAGGAAGAGGGCTGTTTGGAGGAGAGCAAAAAGAAGCAGTGAAATGGCACCTGAAGGAAATCAAAGGCAGCCTGGAGTTGTTCCATCAGCTCCAGGGCAGGCCAGAAGCTGGCGAAGGTATTACAATTAACAGCCAGGAATAATGAGCTCCATTAAGAATGCAATCAGTCCAATTTCTCACTGCCACCATTAACAGTAAGAGATAACAAAGCACCCCTATTGACAGGCACTCATAAAACTGAGTATCAAACAGCAAGGAAAGCTGAAATATGTTCTCACATCACACCTGAGATTGCTGTCATTTAAAAAGAACAAATGAGGCTCATGCTTCAGCAGAAGTCAAGCAAATGGAAGCTCAGTATCAAGCCTAAAATATTAAGAGCTATTAAAAAAATAAGCCTTTGGGGTGGGTCTTAAAGACACCTTGTAGTTCAACGTCCCTTAAGCATGAACTGTGACAAAGAGAGGTGCTACAGCAGGGACTTTTTAGCTTCAGTTCTTCGAGAACATTGCCTTTGCTATCGCAAACTCCCAACACCCTGGGAGCTCTCCTGTGACATGGGAAATAATGGGTTTTGAAGCTGTCTGAACCTTCATGGCTCCTGCACTGTTATTTCTCTGCATCCTGCAACCCATCCTGAGCCAAATGCTGAACCCAGAGCTCCTGCAGCCCTCCCAGCACACAGCCCTTCACCCTCAGCACTGGCATTCCAATGCTCAGCATCTTTAGAACACTTTTGATCACAAGGGAAAGCTTGCAAAATGCCTGGAAGTGCAACAATCACGAGGCTTGGACAGCACAGCCCATTGCCTTTCATAACACAATACAGATGAAGCCAGACAAGAAGTCACCTCATCAGTCCACTGCTGGGTTGAGCTATGAAAAAGAACAAAAGTCCTCTTCATTGAACCTTTTCCTAAGTAAGGAAACCTTTTGTTCTTGCTCCTCAAGGCCTTGTGCCATCAAAACAACACTTCTTGCACTCACTATTTCTACAAGAAATGAGCATCCCTGGCTGCTGTGGGTGGAACACAGTATCCAAATGCCGCCCAAGAAATCCACCTGCATGGATCAGTACAGAAAAAATGCTTCTGCACAGATTGCCTTTTGCAGCTGCCACCCTCTGAAAAGAGACAGCATTTTCCAGCAAGACACTGACTGCCTGTGACAAAGAGGTGGGTAAACACAACCACAAGTGACGTAAGGGTGTGAGCTGCAGCCCAGATAAGCCTGCCTCTAAATAGCCCTGCCCTCTGCTCCTTCCATGGGAAAGATGTCCGAGATCCTCTCTGGATTTCAGGCAGCCACCACTGCAATGTCCTAGCAAAAGAGGGGAAAAAAAATAATGGGAAAACCTTCTGTTCTCAAGTCACTGCTGAGGAGCAATCTTAGAATGCTATCAGAAGAGCAGAAGTGTTTGGGGCTCCATTCATGCATCGTGAAATAATTTTCTTTTACACCCTTGCAATTAAATCTGGAAATTGGAAGATAAAAATGTGATTTCATGGGATGTGCACAACACAGGAGAGAAGGCTCTGACCTCCAGTTCTACATAAAGCGTGGGTCTGCCATGCAAAGGAATGAGTATGCAAAGTGAAGGGGTTTATCTAGTAACAAGAAACAGAACTTGTATCAATCATCTCCCAACAACATTAATGGCAACAGTTAACAGCACTTGTTTGGGCAAAAAGAATGGGCACCAAGCACAAGTTTCCCTGCTTTTTTAACTAGAGAGATCAGATGGAGTTCACTCATCAAACAGATGTTGCCTTGTTCATATTGAGACAAAGACTGTGTGCTGCACAACAGCTCTACAAAACTGATTTTAAAACGTTCTTGCACGACGGTCTCAACTGAAGCAACACTTTCAGCTTTATGCGCTGCTCTGTGTCAAAGGGGAGGACAACATCAAAGCTGTGACACTGTGCAAGGGCTATGGGATCAGAAAGTGAAACCACCCTCCTCCTTCCCGTTATCAAAACGGAGCAAAGTGAAAACGAGTCGAAAACACAACTTTCCAAGTCTACTCTTAAAACCAGCCTTGACATTTACATCTCCTTTTAACTTGTTTCTATCAAGAAGCTGAGAGTTCTTTTCAGCAGATAGGTTTCTGCAGAATACAATATGCGTGGCTGAATTAGTTTTTGTGGCAGTGCCAACTGAATGACAAAGCAGAAATTGGGGATCTCCTCTCCTGACAGCAATACCAGCACTGGGCACACAAAGCACACAAAATTCTGCTGTGGGCTTTATATCCACCATTATTCCCAGCCTCTGCCAGGCATTACCAAGCTCTAAAACAGAACAGTTTGATGTCATGGAAGACAAGCCTGGCACAGGAAGTGCAATGCTGTTCAGTTTTTCTAATACAGTATTGCTGTTACCAGGTAATCTCCTACCAGGCTTGCTGTAGCAGTTTGGGGAAATTCTCTGCCTCCTGCAGCTGCCTGCTATTGTTAGGAGACATCACGCTCAGCACCTCCAAAGAGCTACTCTTCACTAGCTGAAAACATCTTTTTTTTTTCCCTTGCAACTCATTTAAGCCGAGCAGCATGACACAGATATTACCCTCCCTCCTAAGGACACTTCAAGTTATCAACTCCAAGGTAATATTAGAGAAGCCCTTTAGGAGGCTCAATGTGTTTAAAAAGCGTACTTGCCTGAAGATAACAGGATTGCACTCAAAATAGCGGCCCTCTGACCTTCCTTAGGAACACATCACAAGCAGCTAAAGCAAGATCGCAGCTTGGCTGGGGGAGTTTGTTTGCATGCCAGTGAAGCAGCACTGGTACTTGCAGGCTTCTGAGGGACGCCTTCCAACTCCCACCAAAGTTCTGGAATATAAAAGTCCCTGAAGATTTTCTGCTGCAAAGTCACTTCTGAGTGAGACAAATGCACTTATCTAGAGGTTACGTTTTGCTCTGGGCACAGCAATGAAATAAGGGTCTTACGGAGATCTGGATGTTGGACAGCTACATGTAAGAGACAAAAAAAAAGGCAAAGCCTCAGATCTACACAAAGGAAATCCATTCTTGATGCTGTCTGTGTTCTCCATTCCAATACCCACTCTAAGCACATTGGAACCAGCAAGCTTACTCACACACAGCTACCAACAGGTGTTAACCTGACATTTAAAACAGTATTAAATGTAATATTTAGCAGCATTAAATGTAACGCTTTGATTGAAGAAGAGAGTTTTGCATGACGACTTCATGCTTCTCTGATGCTTCATGCATCAGCAGAGGAATCACGTCAACACAGTGCTGCTAAGGGCAAGCACTGGGCTGCCCCAAAACACCTGCATTGAACTGGAAGGCAGCAAAGAACTACTTTTTCCTCCAGTTGTGATTTTGTGGTCATAATCTGCACAGAGAAACCTTTTTTGGACTGCTTACTCCTCTTGTTCCTTTATACTTGAGTAAGGCACGTGAGTAAAGCGGAGGATCACAGCATGTCTGGGGTTGGAAGGGACCTTAAAAGTTGTAAAACTGAAATGGTTTGGGTCGGAACTCTCCTTAAAGATCACAGGACTTGAGTTTGGGTTGGAAGGGTATTAAAGATCAGAGAAACATGGAATGGGCTGGGGAGGTCCTGAAAGATCACACAGCCATGGGATGATGTCGCTTTGAGTCGGAAGGGTCCTTAAAGATCACAGAACCACAGCATCACAGCACGGTTGGGCTGGAAGGGACCCGAGAGCCCCCCACCAGCTCAGGGCCCCATCCAGAGCCTCGGGCACCTCCGCGGTGGGACAGCACAGCTCCCGTGGGCGATGCCAAGTCCGAGCACCGCGTTCGGGGTCGAAGCAGAACGGACACTACAGGAGAACCACCAGATTTCCCCTCCACGGCCGACCCTCAGCAAACCACCGCCGTTAAATCCCATTCAACTGCCGCTATTTCTGCTGAAGGAGGAGCCCCGCGGGCCCTCGCAGCTCGGGATGCTCTACGAAACGCCGAGCGAGGAACCGCGCGCACCCGAGGAGCTGCACCCGGCCCGGGCCTCCGCTCCCCGCCGGCCGCCTCAGGGGCTCCCGCTCAGCCCCCAGAGCCGAGGCCCGGCCCGCTGCACCCCGCCCCTCAGCAGAAGGCTTCGCCCCGCCGCCGTTGCCGTTGCCCACCTTCTCCTCAGGCTCCCGCTCCCCGCACAGCCGCTGCCGCAGCTCGCTCATCCCGACCCGCAGCTCCGCTCCGCGCA
>JAOWBP010004587.1:953830-978363 GCA_028571105.1 Tragopan temminckii
AATCTTCCCTCCCTCAACTTAAAACCATTTCCCCTTGTCCTGCTGTTATCTACCCTTTCAAAGAGTTGACTCCCCTCGCATTTGTAGGCTCCCTTTAGATACTGGAAGGCTGGGCTCAATGCTTCCTCTGTTTCAATCTGTTTGTAAAACCTCAATCTTGAAGTAGCAATATTAGCACCAATTAAGATTTCTTTGGACACAGCATTTATGTGATTTACTCATAGGCAGCGGATCCTTGTGAACAGAGAAAGACTAAATCTTTAACTATCAGGTAACAAATTCTAACACGTATACATGCAAATATATGATTAAAAATACTTACAGAGTCAATAATTCCCTGCAGGGCTTCAAAACCATCATTCACAGGAAAGACATGATCTTTACTGTCAGCAATTCTTGCCAGCTGACAGCGTGGTGTAAATAAAACAGAAATGCAAAGAATGAGATCAATTAGTCATCAGGCAGCACACGAAGAGTTAGTTCTTCAGACTCATTCACTTGCAAGTGAAAAAAAAAACAACCACCATAAGTGCTCTGCGTGGATTGTTAATGGATTGCCCTTCCTGTCAGGACAGGGATTGGACCATTTGTAGTTAATGTTGCATGTGAAATATAATTCATGGACACAGTAAATTTCATGAAATTTAGAAGTCTTTCTGTTGAGTTAATAGGAAAAGACAGTAAAATATTAGAGTCACTAACGAAGGTGATTATTTTTTTCCCACAAAAATGAAATATTGCCATAGAATTCTCTCTTTTTTTTTTTTTTCTTCCACTTTTCTTTCACAGAACTACACATTAAAAAGCAAAGTCCACACAATCTTCTGTCTACAGCTTACACCAGATGGATTTGATATTCCTCTGCCTTTTACCTGCTTTTCCTCAGCAATCATTGTGGCACATGGGCAGAGGGACAATTCTCTACAGAAGGAGGTGAAGGCAGAAGGGACTTAAAGTCAGCATCATGACCAACGCACTTCAGGTAGACACTTCAGACTGTCAAGCAGTCAGCAGAGTGAGGAAAGAGAAAGAGAGTCTGGATTTTGTGCCTGTGCCAAATGCGTTTGCCATATACCCCAGTAGACACAATAAGCATTTGTTTACCTGGGTTTCATTGAAGTCTTTCACACCAACACAATATACTGTTGCTCCCAGCTCTCTTGACCGATTGGCCTGGAATAAGGAAAGGAGGGATGACGTGAACACAAATGGATGTAGGTTTCTTAAAGACCTTACTTGTGAATTTAGGCTTTCTCCATAAAAAGAACAATGAGGTCTTGCTCAATAAAGAGCTTTTCTCCCTCCTTCTGCAGAAACAGATTTTATCTGCTATTAGAATGCTCTTTGCCTAGTAAAACAAAGCCCAGCATATTTTGTGTTTCTTTTTAAACCTAATTATCTCACCTTCCTATCTACTTCTACTTTCTTACGGTTGTTTATCAAACACACTCACGACAGACTAAATATTTTTTCTTTGCATTATTTAGGACACACACCAGTGTAATAGCAGCCTAAAATATTTCAGTTTTTACCTCCAGACAGTGTAAATATTTTGGTATCACTTCCTGGGGAGGTTGAAACATGATGATCCATGAGGTCCCTTCCAACCCAGGCCATTTTATGATTTCAAAGCATTCAAGGGAGAACATTTATTTCATTTTTTTCAGGCCTGTAGAGGAAGGTGCACTTACTATTCAAAAAGCAACTTTCTTGTGTAAATGTGAATGAAGTCATTTAATGATATTCACTGGAAAATAAATACCTGGCTGTTTGAGTAGTACAATGCTGACATAGTTCAGTCTACTAGACAGCAAAAAGCTTTACAAGGAAAGCATCATTTTATCTTTACACAAAGGAGCTAAAAGGCAAAGAACTGAAGCAACTCAGTGTATAATCTGAGGTCAAGATCTCAGTTCTGCTAGCTCAGTAACTGCTCCTCCCCAAACCAAAATAAATATAGCACTTCTGACCTCTCAAGTTGCTCATTCACCTCTAAAAATAAACGTTTTTCTTGTATATTTTTTATTTCAGAAAGGAAGAAAAGGAGATGAACGATTAGAAAGAAAAGCCTTACATTCCTTACATTTGTGCTTCAGCAATATTGTTTTTCATCTACAACATAACCCTTCTTTTTGTTGCTGGATTTAAAATTCCACCTGGGATAGATTGAGAGGAAAAGACCTGTCCATAGCAAATTGATGTAATGATGTCATCTTCCAAGTTCAAGTCATCTTACCTTGACTGAAGTCTTCAGTAGGAAGATTATAGAGAAAATCTGTCAAGTTCAACTACTGAGCATCTAATATTTGGGACAATATGTTAACTTAAGGATGGTGTTCAGCATCCATGCTTGAAACTTGGAAATGGAAATGTTTGTTCAGGATTCAGGGATCTCTCAAATCATTTTAATAAATGCTGAAACTTTTCAGCTGTGAATTATTTCTACCTCCAAACTTTTTTTTAACTGGAAGTTGTAAAAAAAAAAAAAACTTCTTTTCTATGAACATATGAACTGACTCAGTTTTAATGAGTCAGAAATATTGATGCTGTTAATGTTTATCTCTAAGATTCATGTCTGAAGAGCACAAAGGTTGGCAATGCTGCCCATAGCAGGAAGGTTGGAACTAGATGACCTTTGAGGTCCCTACCATCTCAAGCCATTCTACGATTCTATTATAGGATTTGACGAAAGTTTCGTCCCTAGGGTAAAAGATTTCTTCTATATTTTTGAAGCAGCAGAACTAGACATTTTGCTCTCTCTCTGGCTAAAAATGTACAAGACTTACCTCCCTCTCAGAATAGAAAAACAGGTCTTCATGGAGTTCTCCATCTGTCAATGCAATGATGACACTTGCAGTTCTGTAACCTAAATACACAAAGTTCTTTAGTCCCATGTTTTGAGTAACATTTTGTTAAATTAACATAGAAAACATCTTACTAATGAGCTGCTAAACTGGAAATGGTTAGCATTAATCCCATGCCCTCATTCCCTTCAGCCAACCAGTTTTCAGAAGACATGAATTTCTGCACACTCCTTCCAGATTAGGCAGCAAGAAAAATTAAACAAAATGTTCTGAGCTATTAATTCCTGATTTTATTAATGCTGTAAATTCAAGAAATGCAGAGAGTTTCAGCTTGTGATGAAAAGCTGAATTGAGATTTAAATAGATTTCGTAGGAAAATGAGCTATATTCTTCAGTCTCTCTATGTAACATTTCAGCATCATGATTAAACACTGCTGTCTTCTCCTTCAATTAATTATAACTCAGGTTTTACAAGTTTATGTTAATTTTCAGGAGCAGACAAATATAATTCAATCATATTTCTGCAGCAGACTTATTACAGGTCTGTAGGAGCTCTGTAGGTAAAACTTGCACATTGTTATGGAAAGTTGATGGCACAGCACTCGTAAAGCAAAAGTAGATGGGCCAACATTGGCTTGAGGACCCAGTTGTACACTGCTTCTTCAACCTGTTTTTGTGTGGCACTGTTTACATACAATATGTAATACATGTTTCAGAATGAAGAAGAAATGGTTACCTGAGTCCTCAAGCAAAAAGAACATCATGTACCGGATAGTTTTAACACCAGTAGGTACCTTCAGTCAGTCAGGCTTCTCACTTTTGGCCTGAAAAGCACTTATTCCAGTCTGGACCCTTAAAGCTCTACCTGTTCTTTTTTTTCCCCTTCAGGAACAACTATCCTGAAGAGCATTGCGTGCCTGTAAGAACAGGAGCCACACACCAACTTTCTTGCAGCAAAGCTGCATTTCAAATCAATTAAGGATATCAGTAAAGAAATCAGTAAACATTTAATGGATCAGGAAAGTCTCTCACCATGAACATTTTCATAGTAAATCTGTTCACTTGCCTGAAATTAAATCAGAAGATTATTAGCAATAAATAATAATCCTATGGGCATCTACACATGTACCAGAGAGAAAAGACAGCAGCAAGGATGTTATGATTGTAGAGATGACCTCTTATTGGCTTCACAGAACAAGTTTCTTGCCTGTGGCTTTCACTGCATGACTTTTCTAAAGCATTAACTCAAAGAAACCCTAAGACCGCTGGCCAATCGTCATCTCCCACTACTCCATCTGGAAATCACATTCACCTCCCTACTTTAGAAACATCCTATGTCTATTGATATATACTCTCCAGCTCTTCTAGGTCAACTACTCCAATTGGAAACAAACCAACTGCAAAGAGATATTCACATGCTTCTATCTCTCACCATAACTACACACAAGCGTATTTTGCAAGGCTTAAGGACAAATGCTTCAGCGTTCCAAAATTAAGAACTAAAAAGCTGGCAGAAAAATACTCAGTTTTAAAATTTGGTTGTTACTGTTTTTGTCACCTCAATTTTCGAGGTGTGTTCAGATGCATTTTTCAATAAACAGTTTCCTAATCCTCAAAAATGCACATCTAGTACAGAATAGGAAGGAGTTCAGGATTTCCCCTAGTAGAGATTTAGACAAACTCCTGACCTTGTAAAATACAGAGGAGAAGACTGGAACAGGCAATAACTTTTTAGTAGCATTGTTTGTCCATGATAGTGAACAGGTTATGTCCACAGTCTCAGATCCCAACCAACTCTAACAACCCAGACACAGTTTAAATACACTCTAACATGCATCTAGTTACCCTTTCAAATCCTTCATGCATGTACGTGTCACCTCCTGGAAGGACTTTCTGAAGCTCTTCTAGACCCTGACGTATCTGTTCCCTGAAATGAATACAGATGAATTGTTATATCCAAGATCAAATGTATCAGGACTTGATGGCCAGGTGAAGACATGCATGGCTGAAATCAGATAGAGAAGGGAAAAAAGAGTTAAGTCAATGTATATATAGACTAAGGTAATGTCTGGATACTTTTCTAAGGATGTAGAAAATAGAGCAGATGTGCTCTTTATGGGTATTCCCACAGCCCAGAGAAAGCCACGACAGCCACTTCTCCATGTACATTTCTCTGCAAACAGATATTCCCTGTGCAGCCCTGGTCAAACCTCTGCTGCACAACTAGAGCAGCTGACTTGCACATGGCTTATATTCCTCACCTGTGCTTGCTGGTTTGACTGTGCAAATTAATAAAAGCCATAAAGTCCAATTGGATGGATGTATATCTGTGTGGGTAGTGGCTGAGGGATGTGGGATTGTTTAGTCTGGAGAAGAGAAGGCTCAGGGGAGACCTTATTAGTCTCTACAACTCCCTGAAAGGAGGTGGTAGTGAGATGGGGCTTGGCCTCTTCTCCTCGATAACAGTGAGAGGATGAGAGGGAATGACATTAAGTTGTGCCAGGGAAGGTTCAGGTTGGATATTAGGAAAAATTTATTCTCTGAAAGAGTGGTCAGGCATTGGAACAGGCTGCTCAGGGAGGTGGTGGAGTCACTGTCCGTGGAGGTGTTCCAGAAATATGCAGATGTGACACTGAGTGACAGGTTTAATGGAGATGTATTGATGGTTGGGCTATCATCATCATCAGGCCCATAGAATCACTGAGGTTGGAAAAGACCACTAAGATAGCTGAGTCCAACTATCAGTCTATCCCCACCATGCCCACTATGCCCCTCAGAACCACATCGACCCTCTTCTTGAAAACTGCTATGGATAGTGACTCCACTTCTCCGGGCCTCTTCATGCTGACAGACCACATGGAACCATGGGGAAGATGGAGAAAGTTTTGCCACTTTTCCAACTTCCCTACTAAAAAGTCTGTGTTTGTTGAAGGACTGGAAGGAAGCCCATCCCTTGTTTTTCAGACCTCTGACAAAAAGCCAGCAGCTCTCCAATTCAGATGGCTTTTACTAATACCATATCAATATCCTGTTCCCAGTCAACATTTCTAGGACAGCTGCATAAATATGAAATACATTTCCACATGGGAAACATACATAGCAAACCTCATAGCTTAAAGCCTTAAGAGACCAGAGATCTCTGCAGCAGGGTATGCTCCCAGGGTGAGAGACAGACAGAGGCAGGAGCAGATTTTCTCTGGCACCAACTTACATATGGTTAATTCCCTTTTTACTTATTGTTGCGGTAAATGGCAAGAGACATTTAGGCTGGCTGGCTTTAATGACATTTTTCAAGGTTGGTATGTGTGTGGACTGCTCTTTAGGAAAGTGGCCAGTTTCCTATTCATTTCTCTATAGTAGCTGCTCTGGTATGCAATTTCACAGACATCCAATATGTAAAACACATGCTGACTTATACGGCCTTCACATATGTTACATATATCTTTGCTCCACGTGGCAGTGAAGCTAACAGAGGAAGCAATAGTGATTAAAGGACCTCATCCAGCTCTTGAAGGCAAAGTGAAAAAAAATATATCAATCCCATAGATTTTACTGGGATTAATTTGGGGATCTGCAAGGGAGCAACAAGAACATGCTTCAGAAACATGACAATCAAACTGTCATTGCCAAAAATACACACTCTTGCAATCCATCTCAAACACTTTGCTTGTTTTCAGGCATCTGAGAAATCATTCCCATCTCTACATCAAGAGAATGATAATCACGTACTGTTTTCAAGTTTGTTTTTATGGGAAGGGAGTTTCACTTATTTGTTTGCAGAAAAAACTCCCTACAGATGTTTCAAAGGCAATGAGGCCTTGTTTTTTTGACAACAGCCTGAAAATGTCTGGAAAGCAGACTCCCAGATAGAGCACTATCTGGCTTTAAAGCTCAGTTGCTGAAAGAAAGACATTTAGAAGCTAAAATTCAGAAGATAACTTTTGCTTTAAGAGACCTTAGGGCATCTTAGGAGAATGAGTGTCATATGTGAAATGGGCAGGTGATTTAATTCATTTGAGAAGAACAAAGATGTCACCATGTTGTTGATTGTGAGCTGAAGAGCATTGAGCAAGGAAAGTGGAGGAAGATGCAGAAGGACTTTTAAACATCTTACCTGTCTTCTGTTAATCTCATCAGAATTGTTCCTCTGGTTGAAAAAACGATGAAGGACATCCTCAGCTGAGGGCTGGAGAAAAAGAGACAGCAGAAGTGATTTCGGTGGTCCAGACCACAGCTTAATGTATGTGTAATAACAAACTCGAAGGGCTCTTATTGCTACCAAGATTATAACTCAACAAGAGAGGACTGAGCAGCAAATGAGGCTTTGCCCTGGGCAGCTCTAGCCAAGGAAGATCACGAGGAATATGTAGTAATCAAGCAGCTCAGAAATGATGAGAATTCCCTGCCTGCAAAAGTACAATTTGGTCCATAGAAGTCAGGCTAGGGAGAAGGATCCAGTTAGATGATCTGCTCCTGTGTCCTACAGGACAGGAACAGGGGAAAGTTCAGGAACATTTCCAAAGCAATTAATGGAATGATCTGAGAAACACATTAAGAACCTCTACTAGGTGAGTTCCCCAGGGGGAAATCAGAATGTACTCCTTGACACCCCTCCTCTCTCAGTTATCTACAAATTAGTACCTCTTACCTTATGAACTTGCGGGCCAAATGTTCCACAAAATGATATATTTCATTCCAGTGGTGCAGGACACTTCCTGATCTATGGGAAATAATGATTACAGGATGTATTTAATTGCTGCTGTTGTAGTTTTCCAAGCCTAGTGCTTTGTTACGCATTGCTCAGTGAGTTATTTCTATTCTTCCTTTTAAAATATATTAAAATATAAATTACATTTCCTACTTTGAAAAGCAAGAGTAATTTATGCTCCACGCAACTATTTGAGACTACACATCACAATAACATGTGGCAGTGATGTTAGACCTTTAGCACAGCCTTAAACAAATAAACTCTGTGTTAGCAATGCCCGTCTCCTTGCACTGTCTGTTATATGAATTCAACCAACTCATTTGCCATAGCATTGTGCAGAGCTTTTAGCTCATTTTGGGAATGAAACGCAGTTGGAGGAACAGATTCCTAAGCCTCTCTAGCATTTCCACTGTGCTAGAAACCATGAAAAGTAAAATACCTTCAGTCCACATCTTGGCTGTTATTTCCCATTCCGTCATAGCTCAGTTCAAGGCAAAACACAAACTAATGCTGCTCCCCGGGAAAATAAGCTATGGATTTGGATGGGATTGGACTATTCTTCATGTTGTAAGAACCAGGAAAAAATGAGATTAACTAGAATCTTCCAGCACTAAATGCACCTTCTGGCATAAACATTTATATGAATATTGGAATATTAATATTGGGGAAAAAATCATTTCTAGAAATGGAAAATAAATGTGTCATCACTTATTTCTATTCATTGACTACAATTAAAAATATTTATAGGGGAAAAACAAACCCAGTTTTAACAGAAAACTCAAAAACTCTTTGATCTGCAGCCTGAGAAGAGAAATATGATTATTTGAGAATATGTTTTTTCACTTCACAGAAAGAAAAGGCATCTGATCCAACTCTTCTCTACCTTAGGGCTGAGAATCTAAATGAGTACCCACAAATAGATCCAACCAAGTTCTACACACCTGGCATAGGCAGCCCCTGCGGAGCTGCAAAAACCATTACTTCACTTCCTAGAAGTACTGCAAGCATGCAAACCACATTGTACAGGTTACATAAATTTCCTTCTTTTTTCTCCCCACACCTGGTTCTTATTTACAGCCATTCAGCATAACCCTTCACCCGATCCACTTGCTCCACGAAATCTCAAGTCATTTTATCTTTGTATGACCCCATAGTCCAAAGGCAGCCTTAGATGGGGACATGCAACGGGGAGCCTTGCACGTATGCTCCAGCTGGATAAAGAGCGAACAACACTTGTTCTTTTTACACAAAAGAGCTGATACCAATTACACCTCTTAAATAAAACCTTGCAGACACCCTGTTTTCTTTCTGTGATTGTAATAGCTTGCATAGGAGACTCAATCGCAAGAAAGTGCTAATATCTCTGTGTTTCTTGGATCTTCAGGGAAGAGACAAAATCTTTTCATCAGACCAAGACTTGAAATCATTACTTGTTCTCCAACCTCATGCGTATCAGAGAGGGCCAAATAAATGTCTCCGTTCATTGCAGGGGAGTCGATGACCTTTAAGGACCCTTCCAACTCAAATGGTTCAATGTTTCTTTGGTCTTAATAAATTAAACCACACAGACAGTGAGAAAATTGGTGTCTTGTAACCGATGATAAATGATCTACATTAGGATTTGCCCTCAAACAAAAAACTCAGCTGCATCCAAACTGCACTAGTTTGTATACTGACAGAATTGAGACATTCAAAGCTCAAACCCAGATGCAAATCCCTCTCAAATGCATGGAATAACTCTAAGACCTTGAATATGACACCCCAGTCCCATCAATGCCAAACCATCACTGAGAAAGGGTTTGAAAATGGATATTTATTGTCTTGACGTGGTAAGGCACAAAATAAACACTTGACATGATTGCAATGGTTGCATCAGCCTCCAGAAGACAGTGAAGTCAAGACTTCATAAACCACTTACTACATCCTTCACTGAAATGTAGGTTGCTTTAGACCAGCAACACTAGCTTAGAAAAAATGCGATTATTCCTCTCACTTTGTTGCAAACCACTGAACAAAATCTGACCATTAGTTAAAATTACTATTACTGCAAAGCACCTGAGAATGAGATCCAGCCACAGAGCACATATGGTATGTGGGTCATCATTTATAACTCTTGCCATTTTCCATGGCTCTGAAGTCATGCATTTTTTTTGAAACAACACTTGCCAGAATGAAGCTTAAAAACCAATTGCTCTGTTCCGTAATGTGCCAGTCAGCAGCACACCCCGTTTACATGTCTGCATTTGTGACTTCATTGTGCTTTAAGTGGTTTGAGCAGTGGGAGCCTTCCTACTCATCTAATGATACCGAAGAGAAATGACCTGAAGCTCAAGAGCAGCAGAAGGTTCTCTCTGCTATAAGGAAGCTCCATATCATTGCGACGATCAAAACCCCACAAGTGGAGGATGGTTTCTCCTTTCAGTTACAAAAGCACCGAACTGGGATAATTGTAATAATGTACAGTTATTCTTCGTGTCTACCAGAGCAAGATTAAAAATGGGTCCCAAAATAAAGGCTTACACTTCTGTTGACCATAGACCCTTTCTTTCAGAACAAAGCATTTTCCATCTGCAGGTAAACAATTTGCAGTCCACGTGCAGTTCATTTCTCTGTTGAATCAGTCCAAGGTCTCAATGCACATAAGACACCAAGGTCTGTATTTAGAAGAAATATTTTGATAAAAAAAAAACACAAACATTTTCTCAAAGATATTTCAGACCGTGTCACGTATGCGGCCCCTCCTTGGGCATGCCAAGAATTCTAAACAGGAGAAATATTCCTAAAGCCTAACAGCAAGGCAATGAAAGAGAAATTTAAGGTTATGTCTTCATATTCCCAAGGAAAAAAAAAGATGATGATCTGCAAGCCAGTGCTGCAAGGCTGAAAGCTTGATGGTGTAAACTTGCAATTTACGTAAAGGCTTTTACTGAGAATGCCAAATCCTCTTGCTGGAGAAGAGCCCAATAAGTGGAAATTAAGAATAAGTAAGCCATTATGCCTTTAACAAGAGAATGATACATTTTGTGGTCAACTGTGCTGGGATTTGGTACATCTAAATTCAATCCAAGGCAGAGACACTCCACATGGCTCAGTGTTTCCAGGGGCAAGGAGCCACGTGCTGGCCCAGCAGGTGCCTTTCTCCTACCCATGCACTATAACCCAGAGCTGTAGTGACACAAACTGTCTTAGTTTGTCTTTCCTATACTTTTTAAACTCCTTATTCCCATTTCTCCTACTGCACCTTCTCAGCAAACCCACAGTGGTATTTTTAATTCACAAGACAGTTGAAAATAGAGCCAAGGCCACAAACTCATAGAATGGCTTGGGTTGGAAGAGACCTCAAAGATGATCCAATTCAAACCCACTTCATCTAGTTCCAACTCTTTGACAGAGCTTTCACAGCAGCTACAAGCACTGCAGCAGACAGAAGTACATACAGACACCTGATTCAGACTGACGTTGATCCAAATTCTCCTTAAACTTCCACTTTTGGACCAACTCCAAGATGCCTCCTAGCTGTCAGAGGTGGCATTGACCCAAGAAGTTCTGAGCATTGTTTCACTGAGCACTTGAAAAAAATAACACACGTGAGCCAAATAGTCCTCTGCCTTTCCAAATATTTCAGGAACAATTCTGGGAAAACCAGATAGCACATAGATGTTAGTGAGGTGACGCAAACACTTCTGTCTTGAGCTGAACCTCATATGAGACAACTCACTAAGCTATTGCAAAAAATTACAGAGTTTATAAACGTCCAGTTCAGAGCAGTGCAAACCTCCATGCCCAAACACAGTCTGAGAATGCTCATCTTTACCTGATTGGCAGGGGGTACATGACAAAGAAACAAGCAACCATGGACCATTCTATGATTCTACAGTTATTCTGATATCAAACAGTAAAGCACAGAGTGCAGCTCCCACCTACCACTTGTACTAAGGAATAGAATTACAGAATCACAGAATCATTAAGGTTGGAAAAGACCTCTAAAATAATCTAATCCAACTGTCCACCTACCATCAATATTGCCTACTAAATCATGCCCCTTGGTACCACATCCCCAAGGTTCTGGAACACCTCCAGGGACAGTGACTCCACCACTTCCCTGGGCAGCCTCCTTCAATGCCTGACTGCTCTTTTGGAGAAGTAGTTTTTCCTAATACTCACCCTAAACCTCCCCTGGGACAACTTGAAGCCATTCTCTCTCATCCTTACTTGCTTCATCATGCCAAGGACCTGTTAGAGTCAACTTTTCTTACAGACATGTACCATACAGCTATTTGCACATGGAACAGTAAGGAGCATAGGAAATAATGCCTTTGACATGCAGTGGATACAGCATTGTCTCACTACTTCTTCATTCTTTCTTAATTAAGATCCTACCTCATCTCACGTCCAGGATGCAAACTGTTTGGCACCACAGAGGTGCCCAGGGCCATGGATGGAACACTGAGCAGCCTGATCTGGTAGGGGGCAGCCAGCCCATGGCAGAGGCTGGAACTGGATAATCTTTAAGACCCCTTCTAACCCAACTATTCCATGATTCTATGATCTTCAAGGCTCTTTCCAACCCACCCATTCAATTATTCTATGTTCTGCCATTTGTTTCAACACCATTCAGTATACAGGAGGCTCAGACCATGACCAAAACCACTCAGCACTGCAATAAAGCATGTGGAAACACTAAAGGATGTGCCATGTAGGACCAGCTGACTTAACAAGACAAGTAGGCTTTACCTTCCACAATGCTAGGTTCACGCTAGAATCATAGAATCTTTAAGGTTGGAAAGATCTCTAAGATCATTTAAGATCATCTTGGTATGATTAGGAGGAATGCTTAGTACTCTGAATGACTACATCCTGTGTATTATCAAAGTAGCAAATATCAGATAACTGTACTCTAAATATCTTACACCTTGAGCTGCAACACCCCATACCCACATTATTAATTATTTTTACAGTCATAGTCAAAGGGAAATGAATTAATCCAGTCTTAACTCATGTGATCACAAATCCTTCACCAAACCTGCTGCCAGGCAGCTCAGAATATCAAGTTGGGTGTTTGTGTGTGCAGTACTGCTTGAAACCGTTCAAGTTGTCCACAGAGAAGTGGTGAATGCCCATCCCTGGAGATACTCAAGGTCAGGCTGGATGGGTCTTCAAGCATCTGATCAAGTTGTGGGTGTCCTTGTTCAGTGCAGAGGAGTTTGACCAGATGGCCTTTAAGGTCTTTTCCAACTCAAACGACTCTGTAATTCTATAATTACTTCCAAGAGGAGCGCTCACACAGTTTAGGAAGCAACAGTGAAGGCTTAATGAAAGCATGCAAGTGCACACACAGATTAAAGATGCTCTGGTAACCCAGCGGTACAAGAGCCAGCACTGTGACAAGGACAGCATAAAAGGTGCTAAATGGATTTCAGTAGTCTCTAAATCTGGCCAGGCACTGAGGCAAAGGGTCAGGAGAGGGCTCCAGCACTGGTGAGTTCCAGCACTGTGTTTATTGTTGTTCTATCCTCCTCTGATCCCAGAAAGTTGCTTAATATTTTAATGGCTTTCTTCCACCACTGCCATTAATGCTTCATGTTTCAAAACCTAAATCTGCTGCAGGATCTTTATCACCAAAGCTCACATGATTTTTAAAGCAATTTCTAATAAAAACAGCAAGGTGTACCCTGGATCTGTTATGCTCATTTCACAGTTTGCCAGAAGGTCCATATAGTCATTCAGGACTTCAGCAACATCTTTGAAGACAAACAAAAACAGCAGAAAAAGCAGAAAACCCAAGCTAAATAAGAATGCCGATGACCCAGTGCTCAAGGACCTTCAAGGTCCCTTCCAGCCTAAGCCATTCTATGATTCTGAAGAACAAAATATAGTTTTAAATAAAAAGATGGGATCACCTCCTGCACCGCTCTAAGTGTCTCCTTGGCTACCTCAAAGGCTACAGAATGCAGTACACAAAATACAGCACACACCAGCAGCTGAACACCATTGACTCCCCCAAATTCCACTGGAGACCAGTGCAATTTTAACACCAATGGGCTTTGTATCAGTCAATTTCTGCATCAAAAACAGGAAACCGACAACCGTTCAAGCAGGATTTTTTTGATACCTTGATATATGCACTGAGTACCTTGAGCTGTGTACTTTAAGTTTGTGCCAAGCTTTGTATTTCCACATAAATTTCCTTGAGCAAGTGTAGAAAGTCATTCCTTCAGTAAAAGGACAGCACAGAGCTTGAAATAATAGCTCAGAGCTATTCCACAGCACATCCATCAGATTGGGTAAAACCTTCCATTCTGCCCCAACCTTCAGGAGAACTCAGTTTGCAGAAGCTGTCAGCAGTGCAAATCATGCTTTGTTTTTCAGGTGGAGCAATAGAAGCTGTAAATGTCCCTGGTCATTGCAGGGGGTTTGGACTAGATGGCCCTTTAGGGTCCCTTCCAACTGAAACGATTCTATGAATTATTCCAGTTAACAGCAGAATGGCCAAAGCAACACAATGCAATAGATGAGAGGATCTTTCCACTGAATGAAGTAAAACAAAAATAAAATTATTTCCCCTGGAGAATAAGGACAGCTGGCACAGTAACATACCCAGCTCACTCATCTCAGCCTTACATTTTACCCAGTATTTTGCAATAAAGCGTTATGTAATTCCAAGTCATTTATACAAATGGAATGTGGCTGCTACTGCAAAACACTCCGAGGATCAGACAGAGAGCTCCTGCAACTCAAAATACTTTCCTATCTCTTAAATTTATGGTTAAAAATGCCAGTGCTATGGCTCTGGCACTTACGTGCTCCAATATTTCCAAACTTGAGGTTCAAAATAACTATTCTTAATTAAGGAATTTACCACAATCGTTTTAACCAGCACTTTTAACACATTTAGTTTGTTGCATTGCTTCAACAGGATGCTTTCCAAAGCTCAGCTCATATCTATTTCACTTTGCCCCTGAATAGGCAGTTACCACATCCAGATCAGAATTAGTGATGAAGAAGTGAGTGGGCAGTTATCTCCAGCACAAACAATTAGGCAGTCAAAATATGCGTTTGATTAACAGGAACAAAGAAAATGTGACTCAGCCTGGAGAAAAATAAAGCTTGCTTTTAAATAAAGCAATCTCACTTTTTTTTTCCAACAGAATGGCCAAAATCAGACCCTTTTAGAGCAGGCTGCCACATCTCAGAGCCTTGTCTTTACCTGCTTGGACAAGGACACATGGGCAGCAGCAGATCTCCAAGCAGGAGAGCATTTTTTGCACATTTTCAGCTGCAGAATTAATTCTGCTGTACCATCTCCCCATAGTGCCTCAGATATCACTGTTGGGGAAACCAACGTGAATGGGGTCCTGCTCTTCATCCCAAGCATGGTGCCAAGTACAGAAGAAAGGTTTGATATAAATCACAGCAAAATTTATATAGCCATTTGATTTTCAAAGCGTGCTAGTGTTATATGTTACACCCACTAAAGTTATCACCACCACAATAGCTTCTCAGTCCCTTGGGGACAAAATGAATTCTCCAAAACAAACAAACAAACAAAAAACCCCAGCATATGGTGCTCCGGTTCACATCAAGAGAAAGACTGCTTTGAAATAAAAGGATAGAACTGACTTACTTGTCCAGAATGAAGTACAAATCAAACCCTCCGTAGCAGGCAGGACCCCCATTCTCTCTCTTCCCACTGTGTCCATCACACACCAGCAGAAAAGTTGCGAAGAAGAAACACTTGAAGCCAAATCTGGAGATGCTTTGCTTTGCAATGGCCATTATATCCAGAGAAAATGAGAGAGGAAAAAAAAAAAAAAAAAAGTCTTCTTCCTTTAATTTCCTTTATTTCACAGCCTTCTCCCCAAAAGCCATTCAACACCCTTTAAATGCACAGACAGGTATTTTACTTCTTAAAACTCCACTTGCAACAGTTGTCCTCAGGAATTGCAAGGCTTCCCCCCTTGTTTCCCTTGCACTTCTGTTTCTTGGTTTCAGATTTCAAGATGCACAATACTGTATTTCACTTTTTTTTTTTTTAAAGGGACTTTGACCCTCACTCTCCCTTAGTTTGAGAATAACACCGAGCGTTGCTTCCCAACAGAAGCGGAGAGATTTTGCTTTACTGCAGGTTTCAGCAAAGACGGGGAGGGTTTGACCCCCCCGCCCCCCGTCCACCTTTAATTATTATTGTTATTATTAAAAGAAGAAAAAAAGATAAAAAGAAGAAAAAAGAAAAAAAAAAAGCTCAGACAATGCCACCTACTGGTGAAAACTCAATGTAACTGGAGTCTCTGGATGGAAAAGACATCATCTGTGCATTGAGCACACGTAGTGCAGGCTGCAAGGTTTGGGGTAAGCAGATTGCTGACAGCACTCATGCAGCATTATGCAGAGTCTTTTCACCCAATGCCAATATCCAAGTTAGAGGGATAAAGAATTAAAACCCGGAGCAATGTAGCAAAAGTCAGAGAGAAACTACAATTGCATTCATTCTTTGTGTTTTCTCAGTCTTAAGAAATCCCCTGCCTATGACCATGCTTCCCTCTGCTATCCTTAGCTTGCTCCAGACAGCAGGGGCTGAACCCTCCCTCTTCCTGCAGACCTTGCCAGGAAACTCATCTTCTCAGACTTCTTCCAAAAACAGCACCAAAACGCTGCAAGACAACTCAAAAATAACACCATTCCCAATTCAGAGCAACCCTCAGTGCAGACAAGAGCTACAGAAGAGGTCCCAAGAGTGGGAGCATCCATCCTTCCAATTCAAATGCTCTCAGGAGAAGAAGGAATTTTATTTCTTTTTATTCCTTTTTATTGGGGATTGGAACTAGCTGATCTTCTTGGTCCCTTCCAACCCAAGCCATTTTATGATTCCCTCTTATTTGTTTCTGACTGACTCTGAAATGAACAAAAAAGTAACAATTCAGAATAGAATAAAAATGCTGTGCTCAAGAAAATAATTCTAGCCTGAACCTAGCAGGAGGAAAGAAAGGTGCAGGAGATCGGGTTCCCTGTGTGGCTGTGCATTCAGGCTAACAGAAGGCCCCATAAATCTTGGGAATAAACCAACAAATGAGGCATCAGATGGAGAGCAGAGCACTGAGACGGAGAGGTGAAAATGCGAGGTGAAATGCTGTGATTTATGCTATGGCATCAGTGTGGTTCAGGGCAAATTCTCCTCATGCAGCCATTTTCAAAAAGCATCTTTTTGAATTAAGGTGCTTCAATTGCACACAGCAGCTCAGTGGTTAATTAAGCTCCAGCTGATGCTTTTACTGTGTGATTAGTGTCTGGGTATCTAAGTGATGGGGGAAATAACATCAGCTGGTTTTCTTGTTTTATTATCTAGTCTGAAGCAGCTTGGGAGCTGGTTCCTCCAGCGGTAATAGAGGTGCTGCTGAGGTGTTACCCACCTGTATCAGCACTGGGTGGGTTTTGTGAGCACCCATTCATTATGGTTTTAGGGAAGGTGGGCTGGGTTCAGTTCCCTTTGGCTTACAAATGTCCAACTTCTACAGTGGGTAATGATTTCTGACAAGATCTCAAAGCATTCCTCTACTTTCCTGATGTTTTAGGAAGGTGTTAGAGCAGCGTGCGTGGATAAGTGAGACTTAATGAATTGCTGGCATGGATATTATAATCACAAATACATCATCATTGCATAGGAATTAGACACTTGTCTTAACGCAACTACTAACAAAACTGGGCTGAGCAGTCTGATGTGGTGTAGGACAAGAGACCCCTCTACGTATTGAGGGGTGTGCTTTTTCTTACTTTGTATATCCTCTTAGGGACGTGGTTTAGTGGGCAATATTGGTGGTGGGTGGATAGTTGGACTAGAATCTTACTGACTCAATCGCTCTATAACATATAATTCAAGGCTGACACCCAGTGGCCGAGAGCTTTTTTCTTCCTTGGATTGCTCTAACTTTTCAAATAAATCAAAAGCAAGAGAGTAAGGTGGTCTTATTTGACTTTATTCTGCTTTAAACTTATTTGTCTCTGCTGCAACGTGTAGTCCTGAATTGTGTTTTTCTTCTGGTTATTAGAGTTCTTTCCACTGCTTTTCTATCAGGAACCGCTAACTCTTTGCATGTGGATGTAACCTCTCACTGAAGGGGAATATTAAGCTCAGTAGATAAATATTTTGCTTGTGAAATTTTAGTAATCAGCCCAGGTCTCAGCAATGCTGAGATTGCACCAAATGTTGAGGAAATCATTGCAGCCTTTTGGATACCAGCATTTCTGAAGATCAGGTGGCTGAACATGACCTTGAAGGTTTCTCCAAGATTTCTTCAAGGCTGAGTTAGAGCCTCTGGGAGAAAACATCCAGGAATCTTGCAATGTCTTATGTGGATCAATATTCTGTTATATTATAGGGACTATAAATACATAAATTTATAAGTACATGAACAGTGGGTGCGGGGATGTAAATCCTGGGAGAGTTACATGGTTGTGTTCTGGAAGTGTTGGGATGAGATCAGGAAAGACAAGGCACAGCTAGAGATGAGCTTGGTTAGGGATGTAGAGAATAGTTAGCAGGGTTTCTACAGGTACGCAAAACAGAAAAAGAAGATAAAAGAAGTGACATCTCTTTGATGAGAGAGATAGGAGGATCTGGTTCAATTGACACAGGGAAGGATGAAGTACTCAATGTTTTTGCCTCAGACTTCACTGACAGTTGTTCTTTCCATACCTCCAAAGTCACAGAATCCTAAGAAAGGAGCTCGGGGGATGAAGTCCCACCCGCTATAGGAGATTAGGTTTGAGACTGTCTGAGGAACATGCAGGTGAACAGTCCATGGGACCTGATGAGATGCATCCAGGGTCCTGAAGGAACAAGCAGATGGAGTAGCTAAGCTGCTATCCATCGTATTTGAAAAGAGGTTGCACTGAGGTGGTGTCACCAGTGACTGGAAAAGGGGAAATGTAACATCCTTTTTTCAAAGAGAAAAAAGGAGGTCACGGGGAGCTACAGATTGGTGATGTTGAGTTACCCACCAGTGCAAATCCACCATTTTTGCTCCTGCCCATGACAAGGGTTTTGGAAATCGAGGCCCTTCCAACCCAAACCGTTCTATAATTTGGAGCTCTTTATTTTTTGAAGCTTTCGTTGATCATAAAGAGTGTAGCAATGAGAAAACAGACACAGTTTATTCATGCTAAAAGTGTTTATTTGGAAGATACTATCACCAACTGATCTCTTACAACATCTGAATCATGAAGAACAAAACTCTCAAAAGACATGATGTCAGGGAAGAATAGCATTAGGGATGGCTTTGTTCAGCTATTGGGCGTTGATACTAGGTTCAAGAAAGGCATGGTGCTCAAACTTTGCCAGCACGGCAGTAGTCAATGCCCAAAAGATTCAGGACATCAAGTCTGTAGCATGCATCTTGGTTGTAGAAAATCTGGTTTCCTAAAAGAAAGAAAAAAAATACCATGAGTTAATTCCCAAGATGTTACTGCAAGTCACCAAACCCTGATTATGGCACCAGCAGCAAGACAGCTAATGATTTATACTTGTCTGCATAGCAATAGCTTGCACTTTACCTCTGACTAAAGAATGTTTTGTTATAATCATTGCTATAGAAATAATTTAAGTCTATGATCGAAAGATTCTTTTGTAGTCAGCTGCATATTTAACTCAAACAAAGGAATGCAAACTGATGCTACTTAATAATCTTTACATTTTCTAGTACTAAGGGACGCTGTTATATTCTATATTGTTAGTATATATTATTGTGTATTATACAGATATGGGTACAAAGCAGCTTGGCTTAATATTGGGAAAAGAATGTTCTTTGCTTCCATGGGAGCTATTTAATGGTGGGATTCCTCAATAAACTGTCAGCAGTCTTTGAACTGAAGAATAGTAACACAACATTCTTTCAATCCTGAGCTCTCCATTCATGGCCTGAACTTTTAGACTTATGTCTGCCTTCAGTGATAACAGCAGAAATAGTGTATTGCCAAAGCAAACAATATCACCTGTTTAGTTTATAATTCATATGATCAGACTTACCACCCTCCTGCTGTGACTCTTCGAAAGCAATGAAGGTTGGGAGTCCACTGCAGAGAGCGAAGATATCGTTTCCATAAGACAAGAGGTCACGAGCCTGTCTTCTGGAGACGATGTATCTGATGGACCTTGAGAGCACACTTTCGCCTTTCACATTCTAAACATCAAATAACATAATTTGGTGCCTTGATCCATTTAATTTTATGCACATTCCTATTTCTGAAGCAATGAGACTGTGCTTGCTGTTCTACTAAAACTATACAAAAGAATTTCCTCAGTCACTTATAAATCTCTCACCATAGAGGTACCTGGGAAGTGGAAGAGTGGCAGGAGAAGAAATCAATTCCATTTTCTAAAACTGGAACCAAGGGGAGCAATAGGAACAGTTGGCAAATGTATCTACATTAAAATAATTTGAAAGCAGTTCTTATGGTCTTAAGAATTCTGTTTTAATGGGATAAATTCTCGTAACTGTTCCAGAGTGCTTTGTTTTCACTGAATTTCAAACGTATTTTCCTAGTTAAGTGATTTGTCTATTAGACAACATTTCTGGATACCTGTATTTTCTCTCACAACCTAGACTTTGTGCTGGTTTGTGTTCATTATTCAGCTATAGCCACAGGACTCCTGTTCTAAATCATACCAGTAATGTGGAAGCTGAGATGAATATGTGATGTTCAAAGAATTAAAGAGTTGTAGAATCTTTAAGGTTGGAAAAGATCACTAAGATAATCTAGTCCAACCATCAATCCATCACCACTATGCCCATAGAATTATAGAATCACTGAGGTTGAAAAAGACAATTAAGGTCATCTAGTCCAAATATCCACCAATCCGTGTTCTCTCATGCCCTAAGAAACAATGAAAGTCCCACCAATTGCACCCAAAAAGCAATGTTCCATAACGAAAAAATAGTTCTGCTTTAAAATGACTCAGAGTTAACTATTTCTGGACTGAACTATTCAAAAATAATGCCACTGAAAGTTTGCTAGAACAAATTGCTTCTTAGCAACCTCTGCATTTTTTCAGAGAACAGGGAGATGAGGGGAAGGGTGGAGAAGGCATTTACTCTTTTTCCTTTGAAAAAACACCATACCACTTCCAAAAACCTCTCAAGAAGGAAAAAACATTCTGTTAAGAAACAGCTTGATGAACTTCAGAGTATAGACGCACTTAGCTGGGATGACTGAGACTGATATATACTTTCAAAATTATGGTGGAACTTTATCAAAGGGTTCCTGGAAGTCCACTCAAATACATTTCCTTCTTGCTGGTAAGCAAGTTGAGATAAGCTTCAGAGGGCACAAAGATGCACCTTACTGAAAGCAAGACTGGAACTGTAGATAGAGGTGAATGGTTTTGCTCAAGTCTGGAATATAACTACCCATTTTCCCTCCCATTCTTGCTTTTCAAAAGCTGAATTTTTTTATAACGACTTAGTTCTCAGACTTTAAAAGGAGTCTGTGTCTATAAAAGGCTAATAAGTTGAACACATGCTATTATAGTCATTAGTTGTTTTGGGAAAGTCTGAAAAGTAACTGCCCCTTTTTATCTTACATTAGACTGTTCAGCAAGGAAAGCAATTGAGTCAAGAGCAGGCATCACGACTCTGTCCATTGTGGAAACATAGCAGACTCCCTCTTGTGTAAGTTTGGTTGCAATGTAGCCCTGTAAAAAAAAGTTGGAATGCAAGAACTCAGCTTTTAAATCATAGAGATCTGTATTAAAAATCAAAGTAACAAACATTGAGTGTTTCTACCCCCAGACTTAGACTTTATAAGAATAATTCTCTATTTTGGTCAGCTTTCATAGAATCTTAGAGTCATTAAAGTTGGAAGAGATCTCTAAGACATCTAATCCAACCATCAACCCATCACCACCATGCCCACTCATAGAATCATCAACGTTGAAAAAAACCTCTAAGATCACCACATCCCACCATTGCTTCATCCATGCCACTTAGCCATGTCCCCAAGTGCCACCTCTCCACAGTTCTTGAATACCTCCAGGGATGATGACTCCACCACCTCCCTGGGCTTTGTAGGAGCTAGGCTCCTTGTAAATGTTCTGAAAAAGCATGCTCCTTGCCACTCACAGTTCCGTAGTTCCAAACAGTTGTCCATGGATTCTCAACTGAATTTGCCTCAATAATTGCCACAAGGGAGTTTCTGTTGATGGTCAGTGTTTGGAGGCCAAGGCCAACATTGACGGTGATTGTCTGAGGGTATTGTCTCCCATTTACTTTCACATTCTGAAACTAGCAAACAAAATTAACATTTTCAGACTTCCAAGTGATAGCCAGATTATCTCCCCAGAGATTTAGAAAATCAGTGCTATAATATAACAAATGCTGGCTCATAAGGAGCGCCTTCAGTGACCACTATATTGTCAAAATGGTGAAAGAGTAAGGCCATAGCATTCTGTAGTAGCTCTAAGAATAATTTTAATATTTTAATGAATAATCTTACAATAAATAATTTTATAGTGATTGTCTTGTGGTTTCAGGGTTTTGTGCATGAAAAACATTTAGATTCTTTTCCTCTAAAGAGAGGAGGAAAGTTCAGGAAGTAGGGAATGTAGAAGAAGAGCAGCAATGTATAACTTGGTCACCATACTCACTTGGAATTGTGAAAGAGCTGGAGTCAGCACAAGTCCAAGAAGGACGGTAGCAACAATCTGAAAGGAACATTGAGAGCATAAAAATGTAACTGCAAGTCTGGCTGACAGATCTTGTCATGAGAATTCTTTTTCCTAATCTGATGTTGAGATGTACTCCTTGGATACCCGTTGCTTCCATACTGGTTTTACAATGATCACCTAAAGTGACTCATCCTTGCTTTATGCTAGAATAACCCATACTGGCAATCTGCATTTCTAAGAGCAGGATCTGAAGTTGCTACAGAGATCAATACAGCACTGATACAATATATTTAGATATTTTACAAGAGTGAGGAGAGAGAATTTAAATTTCCTCTGCACATGCATCACAAGAAAGTAGTTTGATCCCATAGCATAGTGCTCCAGATCACGAAAAGCCTATTGGCAAAAATGGGTGCTGATCTGAAAGATCTGTTGTGAGATTGAATAGTGCATAAATCAGCTTTTACAAAGATCCTTACCCCTTCATCTATTTAGGCTAATACGGTCTAAAATGGAGGAGTGAAACCTCCCCAGAGAGTAACTTTTCACTATAAATGAGCAAAGGCATTTCCAAGGTATAAAGACAATAGCTTTGAGTTATAGTATATAAGAAGTAAAAGGCAATAGCTTTGAGTTTTGGTATAGAGTAAGAAAGTAGCTTGCATACTCACAGTGAATTTCATCTTGACTGCAGAGCGGATGCAAGTGCAGATGGAACGAATGGGGCAAACCATCCAGCTTATATACGCTAGTCTCAAGATCAGGCACAGAATGATTAAGTGTGGAAAGAAAATTATCTAGTAATTTGTATCCAAGTCTTTGTGTCATTGGACATTATTTCCTGCCATAACTGTTTCATAAATGGAGGGGTTATGCTTATGCAAATTCTGACCTGTCAGTCTGACAGAATTATCAGATAAGAATCCATTTGCAGTGAAAAAGGAAATGTGTTTTGCGATAACTTTCTGACATATTTGCTGTCTAGTTTTGAAAATTTACGTCAAAATGGAGACCAGAGATAATCTAAGGTCATAATAAAATATCCTTACATTAGGGAAAATACACATAGGTTAGGGCCTTTGCACCCTTCAAAACATACTGGACTTTACCATAGAACCACAGCTCCACCAGAACGTACAACCTAAATGCAGCATTGCCACCAAAAATTGCTTTTCAGTAAAATTTCAGCTGAATTACAACATATGGGAATGTCTATGGGTGTCTCTATTACTGTAGGTAGCAACAACAGCTTTTTTCGCCTTGCCATGGCTTATCTGCCATAGTGAAGTAAAAGTTGATTGTGAAGGGGCAAAGATTCTCTTAGGGACTTTTTTTAATAATTGGTTTTACCCTCAAGTTGCTCAGTTTGATTTTGTGTGCAATCAGTGCAATCAGTGCAAACCAGAAGAGTCTGAAATTGTCCAACTGCAATTCAGCACGTTTTTCAAAAAGAGGGAATTTCTTTTCTTTTCTCTCTCAATCACCTCTAACCTGTGCTGCAAGAGCAATATTAGATCAAATTCTTGCACAACTGAGGCAAGTCTGCACATCCTAAGGGGCTTTTTTGGTGCACTCACAAATTAGGTTCTCCCAGTGTCCTGGATTCTATTCTGTTTAATAGATTATTTGATGGCTTTTTAAATTTTACTCAAGTAATGATTTTGAAACTTTTCCCCATTTGAAAAAAGACGTAAGTTCAACTGAATCTTCATATTATGCCTGCTGTGTGATGGGAGAAAAACAAGCTACAGAGATGGGATCAGGAAAACCAAGGCACAGACGGAGTTGAAATTGTCAAGGGATGTGAAAAATAAAATGATGGAGTTCTTTAGATACACTGGTCAGAAGAGACAGGCCAGGGATACTGTAGTCCCTCTGGTAAATGAGGAGGGAGAACTGACTTGTTGCCTGACCCACCTGGTGGCCTTCTATGATGGAGCAATTGTGTTGATGGGCAAAGGGAAGGCAACTGTGTCATCTACCTGGACTCGTACAAGGCCTTTGGCATAGTCCACACCACATTCTTATCTCTAAATTGCAGAAATACGGATTTGAAGGCTAGACTGCTAGGTGGGTAAAGAGTCGGTTGGATGATTACAGCCAGAGGACTGTGGTCAATGGACCTATGTCCAAGTGGAGGTGGTGACAAGTGGTGTCCCCCAGGGGCTCATCTTTTGGACTGGTACTCTTGCAGTCTCACATTGCAGTGTGTGATAATACACTAACTGGAACCTATGTGCATGTAGTTTAAGTGGCTTAGGCAGAAGCTGGATCTTGCTGCTCGTGTTTTGTGCCCTCTGTTTGAAATTTTGACCTTAACTGGAGGCAGTATTGGAGCAGCACTGCCCCTTGTTGGGTGCATCAT
>JAOWBP010004587.1:987938-1007943 GCA_028571105.1 Tragopan temminckii
AAAAAACAAAGAGAATGTGGTAATCTGCTTGAAGGAAGCATCAGCTGTGAGCCTTGTTCAATCTTGGCTGCTAGGAGATTTATTCACATGGATGATAGCAGTGGAGCACAATAACCCTAACACTAACTCCAACATCAGTGCTCAGACTGAACCCCAATGTTAAAACTACCTTAATTATAACCCTAATCATAACCCTAATCCAACTCTAACCTTAACAACACTAGCTCCATTCTTGATGGTTAGAGCTCAGCAGGGCTCACTCAGAAGCAGGGCTATGCAGCACATTTTACTGCAGTGAATGAAGAATGTAGGAGAGGCAAGATGGAGGCTGCAAGAGTTTGTCCCCTCAGTGCAGAAGCTGGACTCACTGAGTCAAGCCCTCTCTTCTAGACATTCCTACAGGAGACGTATTATCTGAACGCAGAATTGCAGAAAGAAACAATAGTAGTAATAGTAATAGTAATTCCTATTGCATATTATAATCCCTACTTCATAGCGGTCTATTTCTTTGCTTTGGCAGCAAAATAAAAGATGATTTCCTAAAGCGGGTTAGGGCATGTTTACTTTCTACACTCCATCAAAGAATGAAATGGTAGTGAAAAGCTGTAGCTTTTGCTGAAGTTTTCCTTATGTTTCCAGCTTCTAGTAAATCCCATGCCTATACACACACACTTGAATTTCTGCATTGCCCACAGCATTGTTTTTTTAAGGATTGTTGACACACAGGCAAACAGCTGAAAATGAAACATCACAGCCAGCTGCACGGTTTGCACAAATAGCCTTCACTTCTGCCTCATGACTCGGCTACTGCGAGCAGCCTTCAAGCTTCTGTGATCCCTCTCGATGCCTGTTCTGCTCTTGGCCTGAGAAGTACCATATATTACTCCTGCTTTCCCACAACCTTGCTGCAAGAACACGTACTGACATTTCCACTACACTAAGCATTAAGAGCAGATGTTTTTAGCTTGGCGTTTTCCTTTGAAACCCCAGACCACTGACAAGGCAACTTTCTCTCTGAGAGCCTGACAGACAACAGGTATTTAAAGCACACTGTGATGCTCACACTTCACATAACCTACAGCACAGCACTCAGTTCATGGGGAGCTCACATCCTATGCAGGCACTCAGTTTTGCCACAGAGTAGCCAAGCAAAGCAGTAGCGCTTACCACTGATTTTGCCCAAGCATGGAGGATGCATATGGGTGGTGAGCACAGCGCCTTGTGGCACTCCGGTGGTGTTCTCACCCTCATTTATGAAGGTATAATTAACTCCCATGAGTTCATGACATTGTCTCAGTGCACACACAATAAGAGAATGAAGACCACTGCCTTGTTTTCTCCTTTGCTAACACCAGAAGCCAAGGCCAAGGAATGCTCCATGCCAGCACTCACTAAATGAGATCTGGTTTAATTTTGCACTGGAATTCCTCAGTTTTTTGTTTCTGTTTCTCTCCCTTTCCATCCCCTAACTTGCATTACATCTACGCCTCTCTAGAAAGTGCATCAGCCTCATGGCTGGCAGGGTTGGCCACAGAGAGAGATTATTTTGTTTGGAGAATGCTTGTGTTTCACCACAAAAATGAGTGACTATTTCTTAGCTCTAAACAAAAGAGGATCCGTTCGTTTTGCAAAACTCTGTCCAACCAACTCCTTCCTGGAAAACTTACGTTGAGAAACCAAACAAAACAACACTTCTCATCTGCAATCATGCCTCCATCTGCATATCTGCAGGACACATTTGAAAGGATGCTTTTTTTTTTTTTTTCATGCTGCATAAAAGCTTGCTGTATTCCTGTGCAGTAAGAGATGAGCCCAAATGCTCCCAAGCTCCAGATCTCATGCCAAAGCTGAACTTGTGGTTTGGAGTCCTGTCAGCTGATGATGCTGGTGGAGGAACTGGGAAAGCTGGGGCCGCTCCATGTTGCTGATTTTGCTGCACAGAAAGCAATTTCCCTTCTCGGCTCGGCCGCTAGCTGGCCTTGCAGGCCTGCAAAAGTCATCTAGACTCCTTTGCCAGATTTATAGAAATGCATCGCAGATATCAGTTATGGGCAGAGCCTCAGGATGTGCTGCAACACTTCACCTTTGACAAAGTCCACCTACAGAAAGGAGCGCCTTACCTATCCACCCTGATCACCTCATCAAGCAAAATAAGGTTCCCACTGTAAAAGAATTCCATAGGACACACAGTATAAAAGAGTAGCTAAAATTAATAATCACTTCATAGCTGTGTGCAGAAACAGAGAAGGGTCAAACATCTCCCCAGAATACATCTGTTTTCTATAGGTTTCAACAAGGTATCCTTTCAACAAGGTACTTTCTACTGCTCAAATTCCCATAATTCACTATCCAGCATTCCTATACCTTTTAACAGCTATCTGTAGCCTGTAAAATCTATTAGTCCTAGCATTAGTGTGTAGTTTCTTCTGCCATTAGCAGGGCGTAGCCTTTTGGCAAGCCAGGACTTGGAGTACTTCCCAACTATAATAATAACAGCCTCAATATATGTGTGATGTTTTAACACAGAAGAGCAAAACTAAACCAGAGGAATAAAACCCCAAAGGTGACAAAGAAAGATAGCATTTATGCCATATAAGCATGCTGAAATTAAAACAGCCTTTTCTTTGGTTAATGACTCATCCAAAAACCAATGGGCAGACTGAAAAATGACTGCAAAGATCTCTTACAGAAAGCATTAGTGCTTTCAGATCGCCATCTCAATAGTAGCAATGCTGACTGTTGGGCTTGCAATATCTGCAATATTTTAGTTCAGGAAAGGCTGCAAAAGCTGTTTGACAAACTTTCCATGCATCACAGGCCAACAATTCCCTTCTATTATTACCCTAGTCAAATAAAGGAGCATTTGTGATTTATATTTGATTAAAGTGCATCTCCAAATGCTCTGATCTAGTCTTCTGAATCTGCAGGAGAGATGACACCGGTTTCTGTTAATCTAATACAGACAAATCAGGGGAATCTGGCTGCTTTCACATGAGATTCCCTCAGGAACATCTGTGCTAAGGAGGTTGTTCTCTGGTCCTCAGTCCACCTGAGACCAACCTTTTGAGCAGGCTGCCCAGGGAAGTGGTGGAATCACTGTCCCTGGAGGTGTTTAAGGAAAAGGGTCAATGTGGTACTTAGGGACGTGGTTTAGTAGGCAATATTGGTGGTAGGTGGATGGTTGGACTAGATGATCTTAGAGGTCTTTTTCAACCTTCATGATCCTAGGATTCTATGATGTAGGTAGCCCTGAGCACTTCCATTGTTCCTCTGGAAACTCAAAATACTTCTGTTATTCACTGCACCAACTACCAAAGCCCAATCTCAGTTCATCCTGGCTGACTTTTCTTATGTCACTCCTTGTGACAACTCTGCAAGCAAAGTTTTTACTTCAGATCCACTTTGTGGGGAAGCAGGAATGCAGAAAGACACTGGAACACTGAAGGGCCTATGAGAAGGCCCATAAATAAAGAGAGAATGTTTTGTTAATGCTGTAATGAAAACCACATTGAGATCATGCTATGATTGCTCTGTTATGGGTAGGGACACATGAGCTTCGAATGCCAAAGCCAGAGCTGAGTTCAGAGGATGGGGGGGAGAGATAAGCACATAGCAATGATATCACATTCATAATCATCTCTAGATGGAGAGAAAGGATCTGGAAGGAAATTTTTTTCTTTTTCTGATGGGTTCCTTTGTCTCTGTTGTGCTCATCTGCTGTGCTTATAGCTCTGTTCACCCAGCACACATAGCCCAAAACCTGCTAACAGAACTTGGCAGGCACTTCAGTGTTAATTCGCTCCTGCTCACTGGCAGCTCCGAGAGCAGCACATGCTCTAGTATGAAAGGGTCACTACCACGAGCAGTCCTTCAGTGGCATGCCTTGCCCAACTTCAAGCCCATGGAGAAGTTACCATAAGGCCCATCACATTTCTTTGCACGCAGCAAAGCACCCACACAACAATTTGTCAGAGGCTAGGAAAGCATTTGAGGGAAGCAAAACTCTTTCTCCTATTTTCATACTATTCCTATTTATTCACATGGATGCTCCATCCCTGGAGATATTCAGGGTCAGATTAGATGGGCTCCTGGGCAACCTGATCTGGTGCCTGATTTAGTGGTTGGCAATCCTTCCTATGGCAGACAGGTTGGAACTGGATGATCTTTGAGGTCCCTTCCAAACCATGCCATTCTGTGACTAATTTTTTAATGAAGTAATGACTTGATCCACCCTTCAAAATAGGATGCCTAGCTCACCTTGGTGTATGTTTTCACCCAAGAAACACATCTATTTCTTCTAGGGGAAACATAGGCATAGCTTGTGTCCTTCACAAAGGTCACATCCTCAGAATATCTTGATGGAGTTTGTTCAGTGGGAGATGTTAACTACTACTGTAATGAAAAGAGGGAAAATCCACTAGAAAAAAAAAGAGGAAACATATGATGGAGGTTTAAAGTGCCATGAAATCAGGGAACTCTGAGATTGAAACAGAAGTGCAGAGCAGGTCTTTCCTGTTCTGAGAGTGGTCAAGATAAGAGAAAGTATGGAAGGTACCACAAGAAAAGTACTGTGCTGCCAGAAAAATAAAAAGGAAAGAAAAGGTATAATTAGCAATCTGCTTCAAAAGCAGAAGACTGTTTTTAGAAGGCATTTGCTTAGCAGCCTGGGGACACAGCTCCCTGCAAAGACCATTCTGGTGATAGCTGGGGAAGCCATGCTCTCACCATCTTTGCCTCTTTTTCCTTGCTTCTGTTACCAGGTGCTGAAAAACTCAGTCTAATCTGAAAGAATCAGTTTTGGCCAAGTGTCCACAGCATTCACTAGAATGCAAGAGGTTTAGTCCTATCTCTGCTGCGGTGCATGTTGTTTCCTCACCAATTTTTCATCCCTCCATTGAGTTTTAAATTGCCTAGGACAGAGCTTGCCTCCATGCCCAGAGCTATCTTTGCTGGATCCTGCACAATCTGGGCAGACAAAGACATTTTAGCACCACAAAGCAGTCATAAGTCACTGCACTGGATAATTAGTTTTAACTCTCCGCAGTCTGAAACCAATTCTCCTAGGTCCTGCTGCTGGCAAAAAACACTCTGCTGTTGAACATGCATCTGATTACAGCTCTGTGCAGCCAAATATTCTTCATGATTTCTACAGATGTTCCTTTTTTAATTATTATTTTTTCTATCCCATAGCTATGAACATTATAAGCCAACGCTCTCTTCACCTGACACTTTTCTCTGCCAGCAATCCCAATAAAAATCTATTAGCTCATGCCCTTAACCTCAGCAAGTCCTAGCTGTGCTGATCTACATCTCATCAGGGATAATTTAAGGTTTCAGGAACTTCTGGCTTTGTGTTATCTTTAAAAATACCTCCCTCCCTGATACAATCAGAGCCCAAGAAGTTTAAAGCAAACAAAAACAGCTGAGCCATCTGCTCTCCATAAGGTTTCCATAAAACTCCCTTTGAGTTAATGCTGATGTTAAACTGTTTGCATCTAAGTGGGCAAGGGAGAATACCAGCTGGAGCTGCGGGCTGCAGTAAAGCAAAAGCATTGGGATATATTCCCACACAGAGCAGCTTAAACTTAAACAAAGTTGTGTAAATTTCTGCCTGGAGAGACGTGGATCTGGGAGCGCTGATGAGAAAATGTTGGATTCCTTCAATCTGGGAACAGCTTGAACTCAGAAATGAAGTTTGTGGCCTCCTGCTTCCAGGTCACTGCATCAAGCACTCTAGGATTCTGCAGAATGAACAGAGAAGTCTTGGTGTGGTGCCAAGGAGAATGAGTTCACTTCTCACCTATGCACTGATTCGGACACAATGAATACACCAGGTCAGAGGGGTGGGGGATGTATTTGGCCCTCATCTTTATTTTCCATGGCCATTTTGTGGACATAAGATGACAGCTTCAAGGAAAAAAGCTTATGGGTTGCAACAAGAGAAGTTGATCTTTCCTGACAGCTACTGTGAAATGATGATGATGGATACTGTAGAAAGTTATTCAGCTATAGAGACAGCACATACGCACAAAAAAAAAAAAGGAGGAAGGAGTCTTTTCCTGACCCCCACCAGCACCAGGTCACAGTGTTTGGGAGTGAAGTAACCCTCGCAAGCAGTTCCTCCCATTGGCAACACTGGATGTTTTTGTGTCTCCATGGATGGGACACACTGAATAGAGAAAAGCTGATGGATGACATTCTCAGCTCTATGAAGACTTTAGCGTGTTTCCAGGAATGAATGTCTTGCATCAGAGCCAGAAAGCTGAGCTCTGAAGCTATTGGGATGCAGCACAGATGGCAGGTCACAGCCAGTGTAGCCTCAAGTAGAGGGAACTTTCAAGCTATAGACAAGAGAAAAAGTGGAGCAGCAAATAGAGTGCTGAACAGGCTTTACACAGGAGAGAAAAGAAGAATGACCACTGAAAAAGGAGATCTGTACCAAATCTCTATCTACTGGAGGAGCCCATAAACCAGGAGGAAGAGAACTAGGCTGTGGGACAGAGACCACGCTTACTGCGTATTTTAAAACTTCTAATTAAAAAGGCCAAGACCCACATATTTCAGGCCATTAGACTCTGAGCTTTCTTCTTTCAATCTTTTTCTTAGAATCTTCCCAGACTGGAAAGGACCTTGAAAAACTGTCAGGTACAACCTTACATGGGAAAAGGGAGCCTAGATGAGATTATCTAGCACCCTGTCAAATTATACTGTAAAAACCAAGAGTGGGATTCCACCACATCCCTGGGGATACTGTACCAGTGGTTGATTGTTCTTGCTGTGAAAAAATGTCTTTCTTAAGTAAAGAAAGAACCTATCCCATGAAGTGCCCATTCTCTGTTTTCTTCTCCATGTTTGTTCTTGCAAATAGGGAGCTTCTGTTGTCCTTGTAGCTGCCCTTCAAGTACTGGAATACTGTGGTAGGGTCCCCTCTTCTCCAGGGCAAAGACATTTAATTCTTTCAATATTTCCATGTAAGGCAGGTTCTCCAGCCCTTGGATCACCTTCTTGGCCTTTCCTTTGGACCCTGTCCAGTCTGCCTGCAGATTTTTTGATCTATGGGAGCAGTACTGAATGCAGCAACCAGAAGAGAATGGAGCAGAATTGGATGACCACACCTCTATCTAGATTAGATGCAACCCAGAACCTGATTTGCTTTCTACTGCTACAGTGGCTCACTGTTGACTTATGTTCCACTTGGTATCTACCAGAATCCCCAGGTCCCTTTAAACAAGGATGCTCCCCAAACATTTCTTATTGAACTCAATTGGGTGCTGGATAGGTAGCTAGGGAAGGGAAAAAAAGTCTCCCAGAACAAAGATTGCTGTCCCACCTATTTTATTATTATTTTTAGCATCATCTTCATCCCTGCTCCAGAAAGCACATTTCCCCTGAGCTCACATCTGCCTTTTGCTTTCCTTCACATGCTGCTTAATCTCCTTCTGTGGTTGTTTATCAGTCCAACTGATTCCCCAGTAATGCTAAACCATTGTAAAGCACACCCCAAAAAAGTTCATTGGGAGATCTGAGGTCAACGGATTAAAGGCGATATTGTTGAGACTGCCAGCTGTACCACTGCACATTTTACAGCCAAAAATTCATCTCAGGTTTTAGCTAATGTTCTTGCTCTAATTTTATCTGTTAGTCATATCACATTCTGTGCTCACATTACAGCTTTCAAGTTTGAGATGCTGTGCCAGATTATTATAAGGAGACAGTGTGGCTCTTAATCTTCTTCTGACTCAGTGAAATGTATTGAAAGGTGATCCTGAAGTTAATGCCTACAGTTGCAGTGCTGATAACTGCATTTTATTCTTAGCTCATCCACAAACTGTGACATTAGTTAATGCAAGTCACAGAAAGATTTGGGCCATATTGACCCAAATCCCTTTAATTCCTAGGAGGTGCAGTTTCATAGGTACCACCTGCTTGCTGTCCTCCTCTGAAGCCTTTAGCAAATGAACCCTCTTTACTGACTGCAATAAACAGCAAGAACAACAGTCCTTTCATTTCACCAGCAGGATAAACAATCTTCTTCCTAAGAGACCACCTACAGCCCTCAGGTTTCTCAAAGATTTTTGAGATAAAAAGAAAAAACAACACAACTGACAATGTGAGCCATAAGTTTGATTGTTTAGGATGTTACCTGGAGCAAAAGTCGCATTGTAAGAAAAAAGTACTGTGTTTCAGCCATATTGCAAATGATTCAATGCAACCACAACAGAAGTAAAAGCATAATTTAATAAACCAAATGCAACCCTTATCTCCTCTCACACAGGTTGCACATACTGCCCCAAGTTGTGCTAAAATTGAAATACTGCACACTGAAATACCCAATCAGTCTTCATTTAGAGCTCAGAAGCAAGACAAGTCTCTCAAAAGGATATCTGGTCTGAAGAAGGCTCAGGACTTAAAAGAAGACCATGTGGAACCACAGCAGGGAGCTGGGCACTCCTAAACGTGAAAGTTCAGAGACTTTTGTTATGCTGAGTGGTATTGTAGCTCTTTTAACTCCCCTTCTGCACACCCATGCATTTCTTAACATAAAATAAAACTGCTTTATTTTCTGCATAAAGAATCAGGACTACCTTCAAAACACCATCTGACTAGATCCCATGTTAGGAAAAATGAATTCTACCGACATTGGTGGTATGAGATATGAAATACGCAGTCTGACATCCTATGTGGATTTACAACCATGCAAGATGAGAACAATAGGATCATTAGCTCCTCCAGTTAAGTGGTCCTCAGTACCCTTCACAAAAACACTAGGCACTCAGGCTTTAATGTGCCTGTTATTTCTGTCAGCAAACAGTACTTCCCAGGAGCTGGGCTATTCCAACCTTAATGATTCAATGATTCTGTGCTATTACCTTTCTCCATGAATCCAAGCTTAGCAGTTCCTACCTGTCTTCCTCCCACCCCGATGGAGCCATGTGCTGAGGTTGGTTTCCCCTTCTGCAATTTGATAGCTCTTCATCCCGTGATGATTGCCATCACAGCCAAAGTATTTGAAAATCCAATGTTTCCCAGGCAAACGCCTGCTAGTGCAAACTCAGGGGAAAAAAAAATAATAAAGAATCAAAACAGCTTACTGAGAGTGACTGTGTCATTGATCCTGAAGCTGCAGAGTACTCTGTCGACGTTACGAGCATGTCGAAATCCATTTCCTCTCACAACAACCTGAAATGACTCTGTAGCAAAGACAAACAGCAGATTACTGATCCATAGGAAGGCAAAGAATAGTCACTTGGACAAGCAATGTCTGTTCTGGCAGCAGAGCCAGGGGCTCACCCTCTGCATCCCCGCACGGGGAGCGAACCAACCCCCACAGTTCCTGTTGCTATCTAGGAGGGACGTTCAATAGTACACTGATGTTGCTTTTGGTGAATGACAATCGAACACAAAATGTTTCTTCTGACAACACACGAGGAATCACAGTGCATCAGAAATAACCATCCTAGTTTTAAAATCCCAAGAAGCAACAAGGAATGGGCATTTGCAGACTCAAAATTTTCTCCTTGCACTTTACAGTCCCCATATTCTTTCATCTCCCTTAAAGACTCATACACTGTACTTGTCAAAAAAAAAAAAAAAAAAAAAGGCAGATTTGCTCTGGAATCTGGGCTCCCTTCCAGATCCCACTCATTTACAGCCAAGTTGCAAATCATCCCACCACATCTAGCCAGAGAAGCTGCCTGACAGGCCCATTATGTGTTGTCCAAGAGCATTTGGGAAGAACGAGGGAGAAGAGCTGTGCGGGGGCTGATGAATACTTAAGAGAAATCGCAGAAGTCTCAACTGCTGGGGAATAAGAGTTCACGTACAGTCAAAGAATAGTGTATCAATGATGTCAGATTAACCGTGGAGATCCTGTCTCTGCTTGGGACTGAAGCAAACAGATCCAGCACGCAGACTGCATTTCTATCCTGATGCAAAATCATGCCATTTGGAAACCAGCATTTCAGACAGATGTGTTGCTGCTAAGTGTCTGGGGCTGGTCTGCAGTGCAAGAGTTGCCTTGGCTAGCAGAGCCCTTGCTCTCTCCATCCAAAAAACAAAACAAAACAAAAAAAAACCCCAAACCAAACTGCCACTGGTCTTCAAGAATATGCACAAAAATCAAGAAAACATGAGATATCAAAACTATACCTGCCAAATTTATCTCCAAAAGACTCCCAGTGGACCTAACTCTCATTTAGTGTCACTTTCATTAATCTCAAAGTCCTAATTGTTACAGTTAGAAGTTTGCCCAAACGTAGAGATTAGACCTTCAATTGAGCATTTAAGTAACTGTTGGTATTTTTCAAGCTTGTCACTGCTCCTCTTGTGACGTCCTGGGAAAATTCCAAGGTGGACAGTCTACATAAATCCTCTCCACATTTTTTCTCAGCTAGCTTCATGGGATATGGCTTTACTTTATCCTTCTCATTAAGACACATTGGATGGGAGTGATGAGACGTATAAGCAACTAACAGGCACATTAGAAAGAGATAATTATAAATCATAGTTATGTCATCTTCTGGCTTTTGAAATTACATAAGCATCATGTTTTGTCACTTGATAAGTATGACAAACCTCAATCTATTTGTAAAGTCAGGGATATGATTTAGCAGTGGGTTGTTAGAGATAGGGTAGTATGATTAGGTTGAGGTTGGATTTGATGATCTTGAAGGTCTTTTCCAACCTGAGCAATTTTATGATAACCATTTATGATACAATTTCATTTCTTTGGCCACCTTTCACACTCAGATAAACAGAAACCTGTTTTGGAGCCTCTTTAATTTTTTTTATTTTTTATTTTTTTTAAACAAAGGAACCATTTAAATGGTCAACCAAAATCCAAAATACATGACTGAGAATTATGCCATAATGGCTCCAAAAAACAAAGTCCTATGGTGACATTCCTGGAATGCAAAACAAATCCCTCACAGTTACTGAGCATTTAGCCTGGTACCTTGCATTCCTTAGGAAAATGTGACTACCTGTATATGTTTAGGAATGTACATAGTCACTCCAGGATTAGGAGATGCAAGATGGTTGATTAAAGCACCTGCGATGGAAGTGAAAACAAAGAATCACTGGCAGTTGGCTTTCTTACTTGGACTACCAACTTGAGAATGTAAAAAGAAACAGAACACATCAGGATCTCATCCTACTCTGCAAAGCTCATTCAAAAAACAGTTAGGAAAAACTTTGTAAAACATGGAGCTCACAGGAGATTGAAGATGGTAAAACGGTTCTCAAGCTTTCTTCCAAAATGGCTGGGGGTTCTACAGATTGTAGAAATGTTTGCCAGGACTTTAAAGCCACAGTGTCCATAGCACAATGTTATTAGAACAACCACACAAAAAGGGAGTGGTATGAGTCAACAGATTGCACCTCCATTTACACTTACCTCCTGCACATATACTGGAAGGCTCTGCAGCCAGAATTTCAATACAAGATTTCTTCAAAATCTAAAAGACGGAAAATAAATGTCATGAAATGTCTGACAGTTGTTCTTCTGGAGGTACACAAATACAAAAGCTTGAGAGAGCACTGGTCATCTAAATACTTAACACTGCAAAATGAAGATATAGGATAATTTTTCTTGATATAAAAAGGGCTCGTTCTCATTTTGATTAAGTTGGCAAGAAACTTAACTGAAGCAGTATTTTTACAGAAGGGTTGGCACTACCTTCAACCACTTAGCAGGCAGTGATTTACATAAATACTTCAGCATCAGCCTTGGCAGAATACCTGCAAGCCAGGAAGACCACACTAGATTTGTATTCAATTTATTCCCATGCTATGTTAGAATTTCTCAGGCTGTTATTTGGAAAGAGCAGCCTTCCCCCCTCCTCTGAAGACTCCAGTTCTTTGCTGCACACAGTTAGCAAACCTGTGAGAGCATTTATGAGCCCCTGTGAAAGCAGCAGCAGTGACCAAGAGTGGTGGGTGTTCAGGGCTGGGCTGAGCAGCCCCTAAACGATGCAATGCTGATCAAAATTTAGGTCAGCTCTGAGAGGCAAGCAAATGTCAGCCAAGCATTATGACTCAAATCCAACATGAAAATTATTTTCCCAATTTTAAATTGAAACATCTGTAAGGAAAGAGAAGCAACCAACACAATAAATTCTGTAAGAGATGATCTGTTGTATTTTTATTTTATTTTTTATCTGCAATCATGACTCTCTGCCTCAAATATCTAATTACATGAAGCTATGATTATCATTTCTTTAAACTTTAACACAAAAGTTTGAGTTACTCAGAAGAAGGGCTGGTAGAGACTGACAGGGTACCAAGGGACGGAGGGAAGCAGAACCATCTGAGCCGCTGGCAGCCTGACAAGTGAGGAGAAAGAAGATTTGCAGGAACAAGATTACACAGGAACTGTTAGGAGGGAAAAAAGAAAGAGAGAAAGTCAACAGCTGAGAGCTGAGCAGAAAAGCATCAGAAGAATTTGAAAGGAATGGAAAATACAACAATAACAACAACAAAAAGGAAGACCCTAAGGACATTCTTCCTAAGTATCCACACGTAGCTAACTATCCATCCATGTGGGATCAGTCCTCTACTGCACTCCCCTTACTCATCCCTGGTTCTTCTTCTCTGAAGATACAGCATTTTTCTCCCAGAGAGACCGGCAGGGCTAATGAACTGCACTAAGACTTGACATTTTCTCAACTATTTTTCCCCTCCACTGAAAAAATGTCTCATTTAAGAATAGACTCTTTCCAGATTTTTCCAAATTCTCTTTTAGTTTCTGCTCCCTTCACCCTCAGCATCCTCCAACCAAAATGTTTTAATGTATATTTCATCTCTTAATTGACTTTCAGCAATAGAGTGAAAGAGGAAGGAAGCAAGCAAGTTGGAAACAAAAACATGAAAAATGTAATAAATATTTTCATTTAATAAAAATGAGGTAAAACCACACAAGACTGAGCTTGAAATTCACAATTTCTGTTCAGCTACTTGCAAAAAAATAAAAATCATACTGTAAGCTAATTCAGATAGGAGGGTGGAAAGCAGGGGCCTCAATTAGATGATGCAGAGCTCCCTTCCAGTTCAGCTAAGTTCATATCCGTGTCCACAAAGCTCACTCCTGTTGAACAAAGTGCACAGCCTTGTAGGTGCACTTCATTCACTGGGTTGGCTCCCCAGGAAAGCAAAGTGACATGCTATAGCAGTGATGCAACCTCCCAGTTGGGCACCAGTCAACGACTCCAATGGAGCACATGGAAGAGCTGACTCCACATCCTCAGTTTCATATTCAGAACTGCAACCAACACTCCAGTTCCGGTAACTGATTGCATGGCCTCAAGGCAACTTGCCTTGACATCAGTGCAGAAAAGAATTTGAAGCACATTCTTGCTTTCAATGAGGAGGCATCCCAGTGTCTTCTGCAGCACATGCTTAATGACTAAGCTCTGCTTCCCAAATCAGGACTCCAGTTATGTTCCAGCTTCACACATGCTCCTGGAATGATCTCTTGTTAATATTCATTGACATGCCGAATAAAAAAATGCAGCAAATTCTCATGGAAGTGTGAAATGGTTTTATTTGTCATAGCTTTCTATCAGGACAGAACTGAATTTAGCATTATCTGTGACTCGTTTAGCTTTCTGCTAGGCAATGTATCAAAGAGCAGGATCCAGGAGAGGTCCTGCAGGTCACCTGGCCAATTTTGGAAATAAAGGGAAGAAATAATGAAATTCTGCAGCTGTTTCCACAAGTTTTACCACAGCAGCTGTATATTACTTGTACATTTTTTTCCCACTAAATTTGGGAATTCTAAATAGCAAGCAAGATGCTGAAGTTTAATGGAAGGTTACTGTCTAATCATTATTAGCATGAATGACCCAGTCTGCAGCTAAGTGCTCATTAACGAGCTCTGTTGGACTGTTAAATAGCAAGATCTGTTGTCAACTACAAAACAGTCACCTGTTTCTGAAGTGTTTCCTGTCCAATCACATATGCATGCACTCAATGAAATCACAGAATCCTAGAACCATCAAGGCTGGAAAAGACCTCCAAGACCATCTAGTCTAACCATCCCTCTACCAACAATATTTCTCCACTAAATCACATCCCTTAGCACAACATCTGACTGTTTCTTGAACACCTCCAGGGACGATGTCTCAAATACCTCTTCAGGCAGCCTGTTCCAGCACATGACTGCTCTTTTGAAGAAGAAATTTTTCCTAATATCCAATCTGAACCTCCTCTGGTGCAACTTGAGGCCATCGCTCTCATCCTATCGCTAGTTACATGCAAGAGGCAGACCCCCACCCTGCCACAACCTCCTAAGCCATTTTTCAAAGATGCATTTGGGGGAGGTGAGAAGAAGTAGAAAATGTGATCACAACCACTGAAATTAACAAGAAACATCATACAGTTGGGACTGGAGTTCACAGCCCTCTACATTAGATGGATAATCCAGCTACCTAAGGCAACAGTTTTGAGTAGTTGACTTTCTTTTTGGCCTATGTAGAAAGCTTGGCTCGGACAGAAGGCATGTCAGGCATACAGGACATGACTTGCAAGTGAAATGACTTTCATCTTTCCTTCACAGAACTCTCATTCTCTCTCCCTAACACCCGTACACAGTATATATATATTTGCAGGTGACATGAACAGCTAGCTCAGGATGAATGCAGAAAAGCATCATTTCTCATACTTGGTCTATGATGCATTCACATTAAGTTCTCAAAAATGTTCCACGCTCAAAAGAAAGCAATGACCAGATCCTATCCTGACTTCATGCTGCTTCATGTTTCACTGCCTGCAGCACTTCTATCAAAGGCGTTGAGCAGAAGATGAAGTTGAGTTTCAGGTTTTCCTTCTAAGACTTGCTCTGTTGGCTTTCAACTGACAAGTTATGACTTGTAGAAGTTTTTCATGAAAAAAAAAAAAAAAAGCACCAAAAACCAAACCAAACCAAAAAACACAGTACAAAGGAAAATGAAAAATTCTGGAGTTTCTTCAGCTTGTTTCTCCATTTACAGAAATCAGGTGTCTGCTTTCACTACCAGGTTCTTCCCTCACTTCTAATAAACTCAAAAAAAAAAAAAAAAATCCCACCATTAAACAGGGGGAAAACAAACTTTAGCAGTGACTGTCTCAGTGAGAGAAAAAAAAAAAGTAATTCATTTGCTTAATAAAAAAATCACATAGGAACTCACAGGAGAGAAAGGACCAAAACCCACAGCGTACTGAACGCCTACAGCTCTCCTTTTAAGAGTTATGTTTCAGTTCATTTGAGCACAGTCCAAATAGCTTGGTGGTGCTCAGGCAGTGGGATACAGTCCTGCATTAACAGCACAGAGCAGGGCTCCTTGCAGCTGCTCACTGAAGACTTGCTGGCTCCCACGAGCTGGCTGGAAAGCAAGGGCAGGGTGTTCTGAGACATGTGCAAACCCACCACCCTGAACAGCTTTGCTCAGCAGATGCAGACCCAGCAGAGAGCCAGTCTCAAGCACTACCTCTCCCAGCTCCTGCCTTCTTGGAGAGACCTCAAAGCCCACCGCCTCTGCACATGCAAAAGGTGAGCGAAGATTTGCTCCCTGGGACAAGGGGGAGGAGGAAAGAGTTGGGCTGCCTCAGCAGGAACACAGAGCAGTTCATATCAAATCACTGCAGACCAGAGCAAACTCAAGTCTACACATCTCAAGAGTGATTTCAAGCACTAATCTCTCCCAGACTTATTTTATATTCCCTTCCCCTGTTACATCAGCCAATACCTAGTAGCGTAACCAATCCCTTTCTCACATGTCTGAGCATCCTTGCTATGCTAGCATTTACATGAGAGTTGAAAGAAGTCCATGGTTTCCAAATCTCATGGCTCTTTCAATAGGAAAGGGCTTTGCTATGAACATTAATATTATGTTCACACTAAGAATGAGGTACTTTCCAGGTACAAAATACCAAGGCAGCTTGTTTTCTGGCTAGAACAAGATTCTACAGCCTCTTTGCTTTTCTACAGTGATTAATTTCCTTCTTGCCATTCCTTTCACAGACCTCTTTTTTACACAGCCTATTGCAATCACTTCAATGCAAGGCACTATCTGCCTTATAGGATATGTGCTGGCATTCAGACTGTCTGGAAGGAATGAGAGAAAACATGATCCCCATATGACAATGCTACCACACTATCAGCAGGAATCAGACTCACTACTGTGTAATTACTTCTTGTGACCCTCCTTTCCAGGGCTGATAAATCTTGCACCCATCAGCTGAAGTTTCTAGAGGCTGAAGTCTTCCTCTATCTTAAGCACAACTGGAAAGGGAGTCAGGACTGCTTCTGGAATTCATTAAAAAACGCTGCAAAGGGAATGCAGGTCTGGAAAGCAAAACAGAGCTTTTTATTGTTTTCCTGCTTTCTTGAAATAGATGCAACACCTGATTGAGTCCGTAGCCCCATGCTTGGACAGTGTCTGGGAAGCCAATACACAGGGGATTCCATCTGCATGCAAAAGAACTAGGGAAAACAGTGCCTGTGCTGTGGGAGCAGGTTTTCTGTATGGTACTACGTGGTCAGAATGGTGTGTAACAGCTGTAAATGCAGAAATCTGAGACCCCCCTGGTGAACCTACCTTACCCAGATTCAAGTGGAAAGTTATGTATTACATCTGTGTTATATCAACTAAGAAAGTCTGTACCAAAATGAACAAAACGCATGTCCCTGAAAGGATTTCCCATCTTACTTTGTAGCTGTGGGAAGCAATATAATTAGAATGATTATGAGCAAAGGAAAAGAAAAGCTATGAGAGTGATCTGAAAACATAAGGTCTTGCTTTTCCTGCTCAGGCAAGTGAGGCCCTGGCCATAGGTAAGAAAGAATAAAGCCAATCAGTATCTTAAGAACTAGAAATGGAGATGTCTTATGAGGCTCTACTCTTTGCCAGTAGAGACCACAAAGCTATTTGCATGACTTGTACACAAGGAATAGGAAAGGAGTCAATCCAGGGTGCCTCTCTCTTTGCCAGTGAACTGCTAACCCTCCAGCTGTTTGTGTGCACCAGCTCTTACATGCTGTGCCCAGGACCTAAAGGAAATGCCAGCAGTTGATCAGTCTGAATTGGGAAACATGAGTCTGGGGGAAAAATAAAACACAGTGGGAGGCCAAGTGTAGAAAGGAGAGTTTTCAGGATTTTGGCACAGAGAGCAAGATCCTTTCCCTCATTCGGTGCAGGTGAACAGTGCCTCATCCACCCATCAGGACAGAAAATATGCCAATCAGACTGGAATACAGAGACCAAGAAGTGCTCTAACCTCCCATATAGGGTGTGCCCATATCTCTGCTGACTGACTCCATAGCCACCATTTTACAGATTGTCCCAAAGTGCATTGTAAATCAAATCTGGTACATCATATCAAGGAGCAAAACATGTGAAGATTCATAGAGTCACAGAATGGCCAGGGTTGGAAGGGACCTCAAGCTCCAACCCCCCTGCTGCATGCAGGGCCACCAACCTCCACATTTAACACTGGCCCCGGCTGCCCAGGGCCCCATCCAGCCTGGCCTTGAACACCTCCAGGGATGGACGGGGCATCCACAGCCTCTCTGGGCAGCCTTAATTGTTTTCATAAGGTTTCATTCTACCTTCTGTTCTGCCCTGCACCACAGAGCTCTTGAACTTGTGTTGAGAGTGAGACCAAAGGCAGCATTTGTGGTGCTAAAGAGCACGATCAGCAAGACTAGAGTGCCAGCACAGAGGACACAGGGAATCTGATGATACTGAGAAGGACCCAGATCCAGACATGCTCTGAGCACCTCTCATGTACTCTTGAGCCATTTCCACTGAGACCAGAAGAGAAGGAGGTGTCCCTGATGTTTTTCCAGCAGACATAATTTCCCCTTGGGGTGTCAGCAGGTGGGACAGCCGTTCTCCATCTGTCTGGATCTCTGCATCCCCTCTGAATGTGATTCCTGCAGTGCTGGGGGAGCATGAGGGCTCAGCATGGCAAGGTCTGCTGGGGAACAGGGGCTGTGGTTCTCAAGCAGCTTGTAGGATTCTTGGAGAAAGGCTTTTTGAAGACACTCCAGTAACAAGATGTGTACGGAGACTTGGATCTCCGGACATCTGAAAGCCATTAATCATGTGAAATTAAGGCAGTTAATCAAATCTCAGAAACTGACAAAAGATTGTTCCTGAGGCTTTTTACCTTGAATATCTTTGGAAAATGATAGTTTCAGCTTTCCACCTGATTCTCTCTGCCAGCTAATTCATTTTAGTCAGAAGCAACCCAAGGTCAGCCCCATGTGGCTGTGTCAGCTCAAGATGTTGCTTCACTTCTGTCAGGCTCCAGCTCTGCTCGGTGCTCACGGTGTCATGGAGGTGCTGCCGGGTTCTGCAGCTCAGCTTGGGGAAAGAGCTGATTCTGCAGACCTCAGTTTGGGGTTGTTTGGAACTCGAAGCATTTCTGTAATCAGATGAGATACAATGTGCAGTAACAGGGAGCATTACTACAGAGCAGGAGCGTGCTCAAGGCACAGGCTATCTGCATACTGAGTTCACACAGAAACCCTAATTCAGCTTATCTTTTCTCATTACGTAATTTATGCAATTACTCTCAAATTGAATTGCTCCAGATGCTGATTTTTGCCCTGTTGGTTATCTGCTGATTCCTTTGCTGTCAAATGCGGCAGTGGTAACAATCAGAGGTCAGAGCCCCTCTGAGGGCTGCTGCTTTTTGCTGTGCCCATGGTCCCACAGCTGGGTATCCTGAATGCAGTTTGCATCGTTCCATGGTGCCAAGGTCCCCTACACAACAGCAGGGATGATGCCCCAAACCCTGATTCTGGGGGCTCGGGCTGCTCCTGGTGTTGGCTGTGGCTGTGCTGTGCTCACCATGGCAGCAGTGCCCTCTGCCCTGTCCATCGGGTGTCACAGTTTCCCTGCCATGAGGACAACAGCACAAACTGCAGCACTCACTCCTTGCAGGCCTCTTGCCAGAGCTCACCTGTGCCCAGGCAGGAGGAGTGTGGGTACTTAAATACAAATGATCGTGTCTATACGTCAGATTTTCTCCCAGTTTGATGGTAAAGTGAAAAGCAGTCCAGGGCTTAACAGCATGTGCTGTAGAGCTAATTCCTGCACTGAACCTGAGTTATGCTGGGAAGTTATTTTTGTGTTATACAGGAGATGGGTGTTTTGGATGGAGGTTGGCCTGCGGTCTCAGAGGGATTCATCAGACTCCACAGTGCTGGAGCCTTGATGTCCATTCATATCAGTGGGAAGTTTCCAGCCAGCTTTGAGGGGCTTTGAAGTGATTTATTCTGGAGGATAAATAGCGTATCTGAACATAAAAGCTGAATTGGCATCAGTTAGCTGCAGGGCCATTCCTGCCAGCCCTGCAGATCCAAAGCTCCCACCACACGAGCTGTTGTGCTGAGGTAAGCAAGTAGGATGCTCAGCCTAGGGGATGCATTTGCACCAAGTCCCACACCTCGTCCCACTGGCTTTGCAAAGAGGATGCAAATGGAGGAAAGAGCAACTGTTTTCTGTCCCCTCTAAAGACTGCATTTCTGCGGTGTTGCTCTTGGCACTATTCCTGTTTGGTGCCAAACAGGAACTTTTTGCCATCTAGTTCTATTGATGGCAATTGAAATAGCCCGGTCTTACGTGCAACTTCCTTGAGAAGGCATATTAAGCGTTAGGGGATCCCATGAGCGATCTCCTGTAATTACCGATAGTAGCACCAGGTGGCGAGAGCAGCCTTCATTTCGTGTGCTGCTCAGTGCTGAGCATCAGCAGGCAGGAGTAACGTCGGTAACAGCACTAATGCAGCCTTCAAGAGGAGAGGAAATAGTTGCTTCTGCATTATCATCTCAAAAGATGTGCCGGGGCATCTCAAAAGATGTGCCAGCATGTATATGATGACACTGGTACTGGAACAGGCTGCCCAGAGAGGTTGTGGATGCCCCGTCCCTGGAGGTGTTCAGTGCCAGATTGGATGGGGCCCTGGGCAGCCTGGTCTAGTATTAACTAGCCTAGGATTAAATGGCGAGGCTGGTGGCCCT
>JAOWBP010004587.1:1008043-1038781 GCA_028571105.1 Tragopan temminckii
TTTTTCTTTGCTCTGGTTTAACAACTTAGCCAAGCTTTTGGATATTTATAATATCTATATATCCATTGACTGTACACAGTTCTTGTGTCATTGATTGACATTTCTTTCAACCATGTACATGGAAGGGAGAGTGCCAGATAGCAGTTTGGAGTTCTGGCGGCTACACTGCCTCAGAGGAGATAGAGAAACCAACACCTTCCAGGGAAGGAGAACTGCCAGACTGAATGACAAGGACATACCCAGGAAAAAAATTACCATGCCATTACACAGGAGAGGCTGAAAATTTAGTGAGATTCTGACACTGCTGTCCAGAGAAGAGTGGGTGCCCCATCCCTGGTGGTGCTCAAGGCCATGGATGGGGTCCTGGGCAGCCTGAGCTGGTGAGGGGCAACCAGACTGCGGCAGGGATTGGAACTGGATGGGCAGTGAGGTCTCCTCCAATCTAATCATGATGTGATTCACCTGGCAATCTGATAACAGACAGAAGGGGAGGGGTTGTGCTAGCCACAGTGTGCCTGTGAGTGGTTCTGTGTTGTTTTATCTGGATGAATGTCTGGATCAAGGCCAAGTTGGCTGTCTTATGACTCATTCATTCAAGCATTTACACATTTCTCCACTGCCAGCACAGTTCAATTCATCCTCCAGATGATGTGACCAGTTAGAGACCCTCTAAATATCTGTGCTGAAATGTCTTGTTCAGCCTCGGGGGCCTGGATGCAAAACCAGAGTGTGTGTCCGAGATGCAGCAGGGAAGAGGAGTGCATGGTCTCTCTACAGTCAGTGGAAGGATAAGGACCTTCGTATGACTGATTTATAGGAGGGGCTCAATGGCCACCAGTGAGACCCCGCTCTTGGCTATCCACAAGTGTTCTTCCTCATCCAGGCGCCCAGAGGAATATCAGATGGATGTGGAAGATGTTAGCAGAGCATCCAGGAGGCAGGAAAAGAACCCATTTCCAACAAATGGATCCTTAAATGGAAGTCACCTCTCATTCCAGGAGAAAAAGCTCCTGAACCAGATTGTACCACAGCTTTGAGAAAAAGAGCAGCCTATTCTATAGGCCTTTCAAGCTGAGAGACTGTAGTTGAAGATACAGAATGAAGAACTGAAGGGAATATGCTGTATATTGAAGGGTTGCTGTGCTGAACGCCTTGGCTAGGTTTCACTTCCCTTTCTGCAGCCACAACGCTTCAGGAGGCAGTCACAGCTGTGCCTCAGCAGAGACAATTGAAGCAATATGAAGACATTATTACATTCAAAATTTAGTGGAATCAGCAAAATCAGCCAGGCAGATTCACTCCAGCATTTTATGTTGTTTTTCTAAAGAGCACTGCTCGCAGGCATTTGCATAACGAATTCTGCTCTGAGTGACTTTGCTCTTTCACCTTCAACAGCTGATTGCTTTTGGGACAGAAGCAGGCAGCACCACCTCTGGGCCAGCCAACATGGGGCCACGGGGGATGGAGTGTTCTGACTGCAGGCCTGGCCCTGACAGCGCTTTGCATGTAGGGCTGCATGATTGATCCAAGCTTTTCTCTTTGTTCTTCACATCTGGCTGGCTGGGGAGTGTTGCTAGGGTCAGAAGAGAGGATAGGATGTGGGGAGAGGGGACATCAGGCTGCTGAGGTTATGGCACAGAGTGACAGTGACTGCATGCTTGTGGGAGCAAGCTGAATGTCGGTGTCTTGGAGGCAGATATGGCAAGCAGAGATGTGAAGAGCAGAGGATGCCTTGGTCAATCTGTGGCATTTCCTAGGAACTTCACAGCCTTGCCTAAGCCAATTCCCACCTCATCCTGCCTCTCTTTCTGTTCACTTGAACCAGCTGGGCTGCCCACAGTGCTACCTGCACAGCCCTGGCTTGGGATCACAGAACCACAGCATGGTTTGAGTTGAAAGGGACCTTAAATATCATAGAACTGTAGAACCATGGTATGGTTGGGTTGAAAGGGACCTTAAAGCCTACTCAGCCCCAACCTCTGCCATGGGCTGGTTGCCATCCACCAAATCAGGTTGCCCAGGCCCCCATCCCACCTGATCTTGAGCACCTCCAGGGATGGCACACACTGAACCTTATGAGGTGCGTACCCTAAACAGCACTGGGGAAGTATCTCTTTAACAAAGGAAGGTTTAACGCCTTTTTCTAAAAATGAAGAATGTTTCTGTTTCTTTTGGTTTCCTATCAATCTGGAATGAATACCTGGAAAAATATCAGTATTTTAAGACTGTAAAACACTGGGACTGGCTTCTGAGTTTAAATAGAGCCATTGGAAAATATATGATTCTTACTGTTGTTTTGTAAAGCTCATTAGTAATTCAAACTTTCCAAAAACAATAACTGAGTTTATCCTGTTGTTACAAGAAAGAGGAGAGAAATAAAATGAAATAGAAAAATCAAGAGCAGTGAGGAGAAAGAACAGAAAGAAAGAGGAGAAGGAGAAGGAAAAGGAAAGCGGAAGATGGAAGGAAGTTGAAAATTAGTGTATGATCCTGAAACAAGCATGCACAAAAGCTTCTAGGAAAAAAATATTGAAATGAGCATCAGGAAAGCATTAAATACATGAAGAGATACTACTAGTCTCTGGAATGAGATTTATTTCTGATGTGTAGATACTTTAAAAGCAAAGCACGTACACGGATGCAAGATGATAGCACTGAATTCTCTAGGACAAACCCCACTGAAGACGAAAGGTGCATGGTTTAAACCTAGCCCAGGTTAGAGCCTTCCATGAACATCTCTAAAACTGTGCTCCTTTGTGCCAGGACATACTGGGAAAAAAGCAGGGCCAAGACTCCCACTACCATGTCATCATTTGGGAAAAGTAGAGGCTGGGGAGCTCTTGGGCTCCTGTCAAGATAACCCCAAACCCCGAAGCGTTTCCACTATGTAATGGGATCCTCAGAGTTTGAGATATCCCTTCTTTCATGACCCAAGCTGGCAGCGTGCTGGCTTTCAAATCACACAAGGGTGTCTGGAAACACTTTTAGGAAACTGTTGACTAGCTTCTGGGCTTTGTTAGCCAGCCACTCTTGGTGAGATCAGCCTGTGTTGAGTGTGCTTGGCAATGCCAGGAAGCACTGCCTTCTGCAGCAAGCGTTCTAATTACACGGCTACCTCTGTATCTGTTAGTCACCAAACAGCTATTACAACCGTCGCGTTTCGTGATAAAACATCACCACAGCAAAACCATTCCCATCTGTCTCTCATTACACAGCCTTGAACTCAGTGTTGCTCATAAAACCTACCATTCCCCAAGGCATTCCAGCCACCTCGTCCACTCAATAATTTAGAGACTTGATCTATTCTCTCCCTAAATTAAGAGGGTGACTTCCGTCAATAAGAGGGAACTTTGGGTCAAGACTTCTAATGGCCTGCTCTGTTATTGTAGAGGCAGCACTGAAAACTATGCGTCATTATGGCTTAACCTAGAAGACCTTGTGAAAAGTATTGCAGATTCAGAGCTTTCTGTCAGGTCTTACTACTACAAGCCGTGCTGGATTTCCAGCTCCCATGAAAAGAGTGGTACAAAATAGCATTTTCAGTAAGGAGGTGGGATTTGCCCCAGATGAGAGCAAAAAAAATGTCCCCAAAATAACGGGCTGTATCACAGGCAGCATCCTATACTGCAGATAAGCATCCGATCTAAATTTAGAAGAAAAAAAAAAAGGAGCAGAAAAACTATCATTGGTCTGATCTTTCTGAATTCAGTGATTCTGTGATGTCTTAGATATGGTTTGGCCAATTCAGATATTCAGACAGTGGTTTGTATTTGTGCAGTGGTTTGTATTTCAACTAACATGATCCTGTTCTTTCTAAGCAACACAAAAGCCACATATTTTGAAGGCTAAAAGAAAATACTTCAAATTTCACGGAGTGTTGCAGTTTTTGCAGACCTCTCATAGAATCTGCTCAGTGAGGTCATGGGTACCTCCTCCCTGGAAGCATTCAAGGCCAGGCTGGAGGGGGCTTGGAACAATCTGGTCTAGTGGGAGGTGTCCCTGCCTACAGCAGGGGGGTTGGAATTAGATGGCCTTAAAGGTCCCTTCCAACCCAAACTATTCTATGATTCTGTGATTTGAAGTAAGAGCTGTATAAGCTCAGTCACGCTGGCTTGTGACCAATGCATGCCTGTATCTACATATAGCACTATGTATCGGAGGGCTCCCACAGCACAAAGAACAGTTCTGCCAATTCAGCCTCCAGTTGAAATCTTACTCAGAAGCTTACTCATAGCTTTGGGACTGCAACTGACTCTTCAGACCTACCACAACCCAGATAACACTGCTCTGCCAATCTCTGCCACTTGGTATCTGTAACTACGTCATGCAGGACTGACCGAGCTGGGGAACCTATTGAAAAGAAAACATTCAAACTCCTAAAAAAAAGTGAAACGAGATGATATAGGCTTCTACTTTGCCAAATTCAAATGTGGGAATGAGCGTAACAACTACAATCTTTGGCTTCTGCCAGAGTTTGGGAGCGTGGCTCTTTCAGCAATGAGTGGGCATTTTTATGTCAGCAAAAAGGCCTGATTGCTTTTGCAGGAGCTAGATTTGGCTTATTTACACTGTGAGACGAGTGTCATTTCCAGGAAGATCTGGTCATTCTTCTCATTGTCTTTCTGGAAAGAGGTAGTTCATCTTGGAGAAACATTGCATGACACATCAAAGACACTGCAGGACTATAATCTTTCATCTGGAGGTTGAGTAACAAAGTCAACTGAGTATAAGGAAAAGAGAAAAATTCAAATGAAAAACAAAACACATTATTTTGGCAATGATAACCAGAATAATTAATCAGAAGTAGTGGTAAACATCCCTATGCAGGGAAAGGAAGAGCCAGCAGGGTAGTGCTAATGGCTTAAGAAAACAGGAGTTACTGCTTGCTGAATACTGTCCTACTGGTAGCTAGTGAGTAGTTCCCATCTCTGCAATCCCTGGATTCACCTTGGCTTCCTAAGTAAACCTGTCGAGGTTCAATGTACACCTTTGTAATTCTGCATAAGGGAAAGTTTGCCTCGGATCAAGATGTGAGTCGTATGCTCCCTTAGAGAACTGGCTGCTCTCTAATTCACAGAGGTCCAGCATTTCAAGAGCCAGCCCAGGGCTTTGTTTTTACAAACAAAAAAGACATGAGCAGTCCTGCAAGCTGATGGGCAGATCACCTGGCTTTTGGCTTTGGAGCTGTTAGTTCCATGAAAAATACCTGATGTTGAGGTTAACTTTTCCATGGCTATTAACGGAAAACCACGCTGCAATACCATGCACAGAAAGGTTACAATTTTGTTCTCAAGCTTTGCAGCCTGTCAACAGAAACCTGTTAGCACAGACTTAACAACGGGTTAAACAATGGCTCCTCATGAGTGCCCATGCACTTCTGAATCTGCTAAAAGAAGAACCATAGCGAGCAGCAGCCCAGCAATGTACAGGTGTGTGGGTTGACCTGGAGACCATAGGACTGGTCTCATTCTCAGGTCTGAAAAGGAAAATTAGTCCAGCAACTAAAGCATGGTAATCTGCAATTGCATCCTCTGCTTTCTGCTCTTTGTTTCAGAGAGCTGTGAAAGAGCAAGATGTGAAACTACCTTAAATCTGAATTTCCTCATCTTTAAAATAGATCTCTAACTCAAAATAAGAGGATCAAGGGGGCTTTCCATGATATCTTTCGCTCCTGTGTATTGTGCAGTCCACATCTGATTAACAATAAGTAACTTTCCCCATATTGAATAACCTTCCCCATTCTTGAATATTACACTTCTTGACTTCTAGTATGACTTGCTGGAGATATGTGTGGCAGAATTTGCTCATAAGTATGCAATTATGAACAAATAATTACAGCTTTTGGGATGTTTTTATTGGATTTATGCTCCCCAAGCAAAGGCCCCAGCTAGCTGCTACATTCCTTCTCTGTTTCTTGATAGCACTTTAATAATGCAGCCTTAAGTTAAAAACAGTATTCCTGCGTGCCAGTAATACTTAATGGGCCTTACAGTTCCTCACAAACCCGCTAACAGCCAAGTTTATTGCAGTGCATAATGGCTGATGACCAACTGGTTCTAACACAAACAAAGCACCTGGTCTTGCTTTATTACTCCTCCAAAATACCCTTTTATGGGTGTATGTAAAACCAGGTGAGAAGCAGAACCTTCAGCTATTAGGATAAGTCTTCTTTCTGAGCTCTGGACCACAGGTAGAACATTTGATGTCAGTGCTTGGGTTCTGGGTAGCTCTGCATGCCTAGAAAGTCCGTGGAAGTCCTCTGGTGGTTGATGTAAGACTCAGGGTTCCCCCTACAAGTTCTCCATGCAGATGAGCCCAGACACAGTCCAAAGTTTTCAGCTGGAGTAGCTGCTCACTTTTAGGAATCTGGAATCCCACAGGAAGCAATGACCTTGCTCTCCCATAAGGATACGCTTTACTGGAAGCTGCACGAGGGGAACGCACTACAAATGCAACATCAACATTCACTCAGCGAGAACCACGCATGGCAGAGACATGTTTCTGACATCTCTGACAAGGTGACTCTCTTTGCATCTAAATCCTCCCCTTCCTTGTACAGGAGTTTCACTTTCCATGGTTTTACTCATATTCTAAGTGCCTAAAAACACCCACCAACCTAGCTTGGGGCTAGGGAGTGTGGGAGGGGGTGAGGTATTGGAACAGAAACTCTGGAACTGATGTTCATATCAATAGGAGAGGTGGTTCTGAGCCAGAGGGGGAAACTCACCCACCAGCCTGCACTGTCTGTTCCTAGACAGCTGTCCCCTGTCATGCACAAATACATTCACCCCCCTCTATAACAGCGAGGAGCTTCCAGCTCATGCAGCAGCACTGCCTGTCTCTTCGTGGTTTAGATTTCATTTCCTTCCATTTCAGCACTGTGTGGGCCATGAGAAACAATTAGTTATTTCCCAGAGAGGTCTTTGGAGGCACACAGCTTTCTCCAGCAGTCACAGAAAGGAGGCTTCATTTTCAGAGTCTGAATTTGCCAGAGATAAGACACATTCTTCAAGAGGCGGAGCAGCCAGTGCTAATCTCTTCTGTGAAGGACCCAATTATGTGCAGCAGATTAGGAGTTCTTCACTTTTTTTTTTTTTTTTTAAAGCATACACAAATGGACTGAGAAGAAAGAAAAGATGCTAGAAAGTGGTAATGATTCAGGTTGCCTTCTTTCCTTCTCTACATTTTTGAGACATGACGATGAGTGCCCAGTCAGCAAGAAGGGCTCTCCCATGAACTGAGAATCACAGTCTGCAGAAACAGGTAAACCTGGAACACCATGCCAAAGGGGATGTGTGGACAGACATGGCAAAGCTAGCTCCTGGTTCTCACTGGTTTCTTGTAACACCTTAGCTTGCAAAAGCAAAATGAACCCTAGCACACCACGCAAGAAAGACAAACTACCTGGGCACCCTACAGGTCTAAAATATACACTCCAGACCTCCAAACTCTGTACTGGTAGCATCATACTGTAACCACGCAAATCCACAGGTGAGGTGCACCCCCATACACACACCTGCAAATACAGCTAAACCTAACTCTAACCCTAACCCCAACCTTACAGCCACAACACTTGCTCGCATTTTAAATGTACTGCCAAGTTCCATCCTTCATTTTCATAAATTCTGTGGGAAAGAAAATGCATTGGATTAGCCACATCTAGAAGATAGGAGAAGCATCTAAGATGCATACTGTGTTCAGTTTTGGGCCCCTCGCTGCAAGAAGAACACTGAATTGCTTGACTGCATGCAATGAAAGCAGTGACTGAGGGAACTGGGGTTGTGACTGGAGAAAATGGGGGCTGAAGGGAAAACTCATTGCTCTCTACAGCTGAACCTGAAAGGAGGTTATAGCCTGCTGGGTGTTAATCTCTTTACTCAGGTAATAAGTGATAGAAATTGAGGAAATGGCCTCAAGTTGCAATACGGGAAGTTTAGATTGGATATCAGGAAGAATTTCCTCATGGAGGGGATGGTCAAAACTGGAAAAGATTGCATGGGCAGGTGGGGGAGTCCGCATCCCTGCAGCTATTTAGGAGATGTGTGGATGTGGCACACAGGGACATGGCTCAGCAGTGGACTTGACAGTGGTAAGTAGTGGCAGAACTCCATGAAGGGCTTTTTCCAACCGAAGTGATTCTATGACTCTTTGATTCTGTGGAGTTGACTACATGGCAGTGCAGAGATAGGCCCCAGGCCTACAGATACAGAATCACAGAACCATAGCATCATTAAGGTTGAAAAAGACCACTAAGCTCATCTGATCCAACCCATCCTCACTGTGCCCACTGAATTAGACACTCAAGTGACCCTCAAGAAATGCAGAGAAACTTAGCAAGCAGCACAAAGTCCTTAATTTGCAAAATTGGACCCTTAACAAGGAACAGTCATTTGGGATGAATGACTGATATAATCCAGAGCAGTCATCTGAATTCCTTCGGCTGCACAAAACATTCACAGTGGAGCCTGAAATCAAGTTAATATGAGGTTTTGGCATTTCACTGTGATATAAAAACGTAAGTGTGATCGAAGGGAAGAGGCAGTTTTGTCAGATTTTGTTGAAAAACAGTGCTTATCTGTAGTGAAGATTCATGCAGTTTGGCTGTAAACTGGTCTTATTTCATATGCTGGCTGATCTGTTCTGTTAAAATCAATTTTTTTTTTTTTTTTTTTGGTCAGCACATGCACATACACGTTCCTCCTTTCACTGCAAAAAGAGACAAGTTGTGATTACTTTAAGGGGGGACATTTTTGTGGAGTTCACAGTCTCATCCTCTCATCGTAACTAACCACAATTTGTACCAGAACTGTATCATTGTGATGTAACAGGAGGTGAGATTTGATTGGCACATTTGCAAAAGCTCTGGAAAAAGCTCCTCTCATTGCATTTCCCTTTATTTAGGTAGGATATTTACACCTAATTACACATGGTTTTGCTATACTTTTTCTCCATATTTACACCTATTCGTATCAATTTTTACACATACACACAAAGTGAAAATGTGATTAACTCAATGTACCACACATTTAAAATATAATGTGGTCTCAGATTGAGATTTTCCTGGCCAAGTCTGAGCTTGAAGCACATTTTAATTATTTTCCTATAAATTCCTGACAGAACGATGTTCATCATGGAAATGCAACCGATACTTCGAAGACACACTTACTTGGATCCAACTCCTAATGAGCACTTCGTACAATTTAGCATTCCTTCACTATAAAGGTGATAACGTTTTCTAAAATAACGTGTTTTTAAATCACTCCTTTCTGATGATGTTTTGAATGTAAAAATAACCTCATTAATGCTGACAAGAATGCAAACTTAGTCTCTCGAAAATGTGAGAAGACCACAGGAATCCCATGTGACTCTGACTTCCTTGCCTTATTGGAAACATCTGTGTCTACTGGTAACCTCAGACCATTTCCAGGTTTGACTCCAAGAAAAGAATTTCACAACCTTTTTGTGCATCTCAGCCTTTCTGAGTGCTTTTTCAAATCAGGTTCTGAACATGCCTCTCTCTTCCTTTTGCTTCTGGAGAAAAGGCGCAGACCTTCCTCCAGACCAGACCAGAGTTTGCTTCGTGGTTTGCTCTTTGCAAAGACAGATTGGCATGTGACTGGTTGTGGCCAACATGATAACATGCTGATCAGGACCAGTTGGTGATAACTGGTATAGTTTTTGTGGAGATATAATGGTCAAAGCCAGGTAAGACTGCTCAGGCAGGCATCCTTCTGGCGGTCCTGCTGGAAAGAGACCTCACCTCTCCATTCACCAGGAACATCTAACCCATATGCCACACTGGAGGTGATGATGTACAGGCAGGAAGCCTCATGAAGGTCTGGCAGGAAAAGCTGGGCAGCCCCATAAGCAAGGTGTGTTGCCCATAAGCAAGTTGTGCTGCCCAGGCAAAACAGCCTCAATAGAAGGCAGCAGCTCAACCCTGCCTTCAGATCCAGCACGTCCATCCTCACTAGGGTCAGCAATTCCTGCATCAGCATGGGCACCTCTAATGCAAAGCTATACACTGAGTGCTGCATACCCCAGACAGTACCCACAGAGAACTTTCAGCCCCATGTAAAGCTTTTTTCTGAAAGCTTGTATGCATGTTTTGCAAGGTTAAGTCCTGTACCTAAAGTCTTCCAAATTAGAAGGATCCCCTGGTCAAGGCGCAATCTTGCCAAAGTTTATCTTACATTCTGCTAACTGGTACAGCTGGTAAACCCCCACCCACAACTCTATTTTTAGGCAATCCCAGCTTTCTTGTTGTGTGTAGCACTTAGTAATCAGTTATTGTGATAGCTGTGCCTTTTGCAAAGCAGTCTTACTGTAAGGCATCCCAAACTTGATTAAAGGTCTCAGGGCATGAACAGACAAGAAGCAATGAGAAGAGATTGTCTAAAGTCACACAGAGGAGGAAGCTTTAGCCCCTACATTATCCTCTCCATATACATATATAAATTGCTAATTTGTTAGTCACTATGCTTGAACCAATGTCTTGTTATAAACTAATGTGAATTTAGGCCAGGGAACGTCTTTCCTGATGATTCCTATGGTACCTTGGAAGTTGTGTGGGCTACAGCAGATAAACAGTAACAATTAGTCAACACAGCATTTGAAGCTGGATCCATGTTTCATTCTACTCAAGCAATCTTTTTGAACAGCTCAGCTAACATGCTGGCAGTGGATTAAGTAACTGATTATAGCAAGGGATTGCTTATATATGAAAGTGATGTAATGCTGGGATTGAGTCCAACTCCTTTTTGGGCTCCAAAGCAAACAGAGATTCCTTTCAGTTACTTTTCATTTGCCTTTGATTTTTCATTGTTGGCCAGTGGGTAAATTAAGATGCTTGCTGGACAACACTAAGGGTCTGAAATCTGCTTCCTTCTTTTCTGCAGGAAAGAGAAGGAAGGAGGTGCAAATTGCTTTCTTCAGCTGTTGGTGGCAGTGTGATGATGGGCAGAATAGCGTTTGGGATCCCCAGGCTCTTCTCTCCTCCCCCTGCTTTGCAGCCATCCCTCCAAGGTACAAAACTTGAGCATTTCACAGGCAGCTTGGGATTGAAGGACCCTGTAACACAGGGAAATTTGAGCTCTTCCCCCCTTTTCAGGGCTACTGCAAGATTCAGAAGCCAGACCTCCCTTCTGGAGAGCAGAGCCAAGGCTTTGTGAATGGATGGCATGGCAATGAAGTTAAGCAGAGCCAGGAAAAAGCTGGAAAGCTGCAGCTGTCCTGCCATGTGCTGCAGTAACTCAAAGCCTTGCGTCTGGCTGCCTGAAGCTTCCTGCAGCCGGCAGGGCTGGGCTTGCACATGGCTCCGGTCTGTCAGGGCTGAGGTTTCATACCAGCTGTGCTTCCACTGTAAAACCCCAGGACCAGCTTGGGGTTGCTGATACCAGCTCTGATTGGGTCCCCTTTGCTGACTAATTGGGCAAAGTGCTCCTTTATCTATGCTTCCCAGTAGAACAGGATCCAACTCAAATTTGCCAGCAGACAGCTGTTAGAACCCACAGACTCATGGCTACCTGCCCACGCTGAAGACTTCACAACCCATAGAGAATCAAGGCTGCCTTTGCTTTGCCACCTGTCCATGCTGCCTGGTCCAAGGGAGCTATCTGGAACCACTTGGAGAGGCCGCAGGAATTTACAGCTGAGCTTGCCACTGCCGAAACAACTCTTAACAGCTCTACCCTGCTGGCTGATCTCCAGACTCTACACCAGAAACACATGGCTGGGTAGCATCTAGGTCTGTTTGGGTGAGCATCCCGCTCAGTGCCATCCTGCAGCATGAAGAACATCCAAACCTGTTGGATGCAGCCACTTGGCTGCATGTTGGGTCAAGGAGGTGCCATGCTTCTAAGTAACCCAGAGCCACTCTCAGCATTTGCACAGGTAGAAATTTCCTATCACTTCCATGAAAGGCAGTAGATTCATTGTTCTACAGACACAGGTTTGTGAAAAAATTTTCTGGAGGATTGCTCCTTTTCCTTTATGGAAAAGCAAACCATTCACACAGACTCTCGACTATCTGTATTCACACAGACTCTCGACTATCTGTATTCAAGGCACTGACATCTGCAGTCAATACTGGCAGATGTTTCCATGCTGCTGTCCCCATCAATTGAGCACTGCATTTCCAACCACGTCAAAACAGTGGCATGATTTGTGAAATAATATTTGATGCTTTCTGTCCTGGCAGAAGCTGATTGCCATAAGGTACTCAGGCACATGGGTTAGTGGGCATGGTGGTGATGGGTTGATGTTGGACTAGAAGATCATATAGGTGTTTTCCAACCTTCATGATTTCATGAATTATGCAGCCTATATATTATCAGGCTGGGACACAGACTTCGTCTCAGAAGAACGGTGGCCCAGAGAAGAACAGAATGAAATTTTTGCAACTTTTTGCTTTTCTTTTTGAATAATTTGTCTCCCAGGGCACAATGGTAGTTGGAGGTAGCTCAGCTAATAACAATTACACAGTCTCTTGCACAGAAGCATCTAAATACATTATAAAGCCAACCTTCATACTGCTCAGCTTCAGTAAAATCACCTTCTGTCCCTACAAAGGAGAAAGTTTGGGAGCCTAAACCAGCACCCAAGCAATGGGGAATGCCTACAGCAAGATGAGAAATGATGTGGAGACCTCACAGCCAAACCCAGGACTTGAAAGCTCGATTCTCCTCCCTGCTTTAAATCCAAAGTAGGAAACAAAAAAAGCCCACATCACTGATGAGCAGGGGAGGGGGAAATGCTGCCCAATTCTGCCATTTCAGCTGTGTAAACTAATGAACATCACTGACATTTTACTGTTTTCTGGCAAGTTCTCAGATTGCTTTTGCCTGTGCTGCTGGGGGTAACATCACCTGGTTATGTCACTGCTGTAAAGCAATGAATACCAATTGCTCTCCTAATTCTGAAAGCGATTAAAACCATCAAGATGATTGTGCACAGCTACTCAGAGAAGATGGAAACTCAGGCACATGGAGATCCAACACCTTACAGCAACACAAGGAATTGCCCCAATATTTGCAAGTCTTTCAGGAGCCATTTGCAGAGAAACAGGTATTTTTGCAGCTCTAAGCCTGTGTGCATTTGCAGCCACTTTCTCTTTCACACCAAATTACACTTGCTCCAAATCAGAGATCCTTAATAGCATAGCAAAATTGTAAAGAGCTTCATTTACTTCGAGCCTGGATCACATAACACCTACATGAGCTAATTCTGCTATTGCTTAAGCTGACAGAGAGAATCACTAAAAAGGGAGGGAGCTACTGCCACAAATTGCTTATACCTTTATCAGTTTCAGTTAAAACTCTCTGGATTTTCCCTTGCATAAATGGAAATGGCATCTTCCTTGTAACTCTTCAAGTAAAAATACATATTCCTAGAATAGGAACTCTTCAAACTCCAATTCTGGAGGGAAACTCCAGTTTTGGAGGGAAGATTGCCCTGGGCAATCTGGTCTAGATCTGGAGGTTGGTGGCTCTGCCTGTGTCAGGGGGATTGGAATGTGATGATCCTTGGGGTCCCTTCCAACCCAAGCCATTCTATGATTCTATGATTGGTCTTGTATTCGATGGCAAACCTTGAAGGGAGCCAAACATTACAGAATTACAATTCTCCATCACTCAATTATATTGTTCTTTCATGTGCAGTTCAGCTTCTTGAAGCCTTCACAATGTTACCCCGTTGCTTATGCTTTAGGACAACTCTACTCCTGAAGCAACTTCAACCTCCTCTGCCCATTTACATCAGCGATATCTACAATGACAGGTATAACATTAATGGAATGGACACTTTTCACTAGAAGGGTGATTGAATTTGGGGCTCAGTGAGAAGCTGAATCTCCATCCTTGGAGACTATAAAAACTGCATTGGGTACAGACCTGAGAGAACATACGCAGAAATACTCCTTGTTGTTCATTACATTTATTATGTAATTAACTGAAAGTGCCTCAAGTCTCTACTGGGCTCCTACGTGAGTGTTTCTGTCACTGCACCAGGACAGTTTCCACACTTGAAAATACAAGAACTGAAGTTGTAACAAAGCTGATAAAATGTGACAGAGCTTTTCCTTCTGAGCTGTCACAAGTATCTGCCTCATCAGGGTAAGGTAATCACAACCACTCTGTCCTATTTGCAAAGGCAGTCGAAGCTTCAGTGGGGTTTTGTTTTTCCCTTGCTGCAAGAAATGTCTGGAGGCACAGTACCTTGTCTCCTGGTTGTGGGCGCATCACTGATACACGGTCGTAACCTTTCCGCAGCAAGACCCAGAGAGCATCCAACTTTCCCTGCAATCACAAAGAAAGGAAAAAAATGCAGCATGCTACCTTCAGTGCAATAGCAAGTGAGCTACAAACTTACATTTTGCACTTAACCATTTGCTGTGCCTGTACAAGGTGCTGGAGAGCAATGTTTTCCCTTACAGAAACTCCCTCTGAACCTGCTGCAAGCGCAAAGGAGAAGGCTTTCAGATGAGCAATAGGAAGATGTCCTGGCAGTCGGCAGTGCCCGTGCCTATTCTTCGTGTATACTACTGAGCATCTCCAAAATTGGTGACTTAGATATCTCCAGGGTTGAGAGAGTCTCATATCTACTCCATTTCTGGCATGGTTCTGGCAAAATGCTAAATGAATGCAGAAATCTGTTGAATTTGTATGCCACATTTCCTCACTACTCTGCCTCCTCCTTCTCTGGATTTATGTGTCAAAACAATGTGCAGTGGAATGTGACTGAAGAACCAGGGTAGATGTGGCACTGAAGAACATGGTTTAGTGGGCATGGGGGGATAGGCTGATGATTGGACTTGATGATCTTAGTGGTCTCTTCCAACCTCAATGATTCTATGATAGTATTCTATTCTATTAACTATCTCTGCATGCAGAGGATTGCCTTACCAGGTCTCACACCCATACACCAGTTGGCACTGGCATCTTCTCCAGGCAATGACACACATCTTTCAGAATACTGCACTCCTATGAGCTCACTGTCAGTCGCCCAGTGCACACTGCCTCGGTTTTGACAAACTGCTCACCTTGCTGTGTGGTCTCGGATCCATGTGAGTAGGCACAAACCCAGACAACTCAGCGTGCTGAAATCTCTCTGTGACAGAAATGTTGGTTGAGATGTGGGGCCATATCCTGCCTGTCCTCCCTGCAGTGCTGCTCTGCCACACAAAGCATTTGAATCCAACTGAAATTCAGCAGTGAAATGTAATGCTGGGCCTGCAGTTGTGTTCCAGATGAGCTGAATGAGGTGAGAAGGACCAGCACAGTGCTGTGCAGCATAGGAACATCCATCAAATCATCTGCTCTGAAACATATATCTGCTGCTGAACAATTCTCTGCTGTATCCCCATTCTATTATGCTGGGATTTCACTTTCAAAATGGATTCACCTTTCAGGAGGTCTGTAGAAGAATTTCTGTATGTGCAGCATATTGGCTGGCTCAGTGGAACACTATGGATATGTTACAAACTGCAGAGGAATTTACCAAAATCTTCAAATTAATGTCATTTGGCCCAGAGGCTGTTAAGTGAATGCTACCCAAAGATTTGTAAAAAAATTTCTCAGGAGAGTTAACAACACACTTTACTTATTGACATATCCATTACAGAGACATCACTGTCTCCGATAGGCCTAATTAAAGAATTAAAGCACAGTGAACTCAATGCACACTCTTCCTTTCTCAAGGGCATATATGGAGTCTTCTCCTTTCCTTTTAAAGAAACCATTAGGGCCATAATCCTTTCTGACACCTACATTTCTCAATGAATGCACTAAGCCAACATTTCAGAGCTTTTTTGGGAGTTGGAGGGATACATGGGTGGAGACAGACAGACACACAGAATGACTGCATAGATGTTGTTTTCCATAGGATACTGGGAAAGGAGCCAGGAAAGTCTAACTCTCAAAGGAAGAAGCAAGAACCTCTTCTGTTAGATTTCTGCATTTGGACAGCCTCTCTTAGACCAGAGGGAAACCATCCCTGTCTTGAATCCATCCAAACCCATTCTTTCAATCTCAAAGCTCTCCCTTAGAGTCCATCTTTCCCCCTCATTTTTCCTATGAGAAACCAGAGGGAAAATTACAACTTTACATGGAATAAAAAAGTCTTTACCACAGTCCTAACTTTCAACATTCAACTGAGATTTCTTGGGAAAAAAAAAACAAGATCTCCATCTTCGGAACTTGAGTGGAGCTTCATGGTCTGCCTGAGACATCTGGGCAGAAGAAAGGGAATGGATCATGGAAAGGGTGATATTGATTAAAGAAATGAAAATGGCAATGCATTCATTTGGAAATAGAAGCACTTCTGTGCTCTCCAATAGATGAGGTTGAAAAATCTTTTGCAACTGAAGTGCAAGGTAGCTTGGAGGCAAAAAAAATGGGCTGGAGGCAAATAAAGCTGTGCCCTCCTAGATATGAAGTCCAGAAAGTGGAAACAGTAAGAGATGTAGACGATAAATGAAGGAGGGCCACTTCAGGTACTGCCTGAAAATTAACATATTATCTTTCTAATGGTTAGGTTTCTTTCTAATGGTTAGTCAGCACTGTATGGACTGTAGTCTAGCAAATGACCTGGTGCCTAGAGTGATCCTGAGACCTGGTCTGTTGTCAGTCAGAGGCAGTTTTGTAAGCTGCCTGTAGATCCAAGCTGCCCTTGGGCTTCTTCCAGGGAAGACGATGTGCTACATCAGCTTTGCAAATAGAGACAGGAAAGACCAAAGCTAGAAAAATGTGTCAGGGTCACACAGCACAGCAAATCATTAAGTGGCTTCAGTTTAGGATGCATCTGAGGTTTCTTTTTTTTTTTCACTCGTTGCTTCAACCTCAGCCTTGAGACAGGTTCTGCAGGTGAGTTTTTGTGGATGAACAGTGAATTCAGCCTTGTCTTATGGTACTTTTTGTACAGTTATTTAGAGACTGCTATTGGCCTTTTTGAGTCAACCACAGCGATGAGGTGGATGCCCCGTCTTTGGAGACATTCAAGGTATGCTGGACCAAGACCTGAGCAGTGTAACTGGGCTGTAGATGTTCCTGCTCACTGCAGGGGAGTTGGACTGGAGGACCTTTAAGAGTTCTTTCCAACTCAAATGATTCTATGATAACTAAGTGCTATAAATGCTCTGAGGAGAAGAGATTGATGCAGATAGAAGCAGAGGCAGAAACAGAGGTGAGACAAAAGCTCTTAACCAAACCAAAGGATAGATAGATTGGAGGCTAGCTGCAGCAGGGAGCATGATTTGAACCAAATGGCACAATCCTCATAATCCTTTATGATCCTTCACTTGCCTCTATGTTTTCTGCTGCTCCTCCCTCTGTCAGATGAAGTAAGGATTTGGCAAGTTTCTTGAGAAGTTTCTAGACTTGTGGTGCTCCTAGGGTTAGTTACACTGACTTTTCAAATTGTTAAAGCGATATCTTAAAACTGGGGTAAGCCAGTTGGCGTTGCACTAAGAAGTAACAGCAGCAAATAAGAATAACAACAACAATAATAATAACAATCTGTTAAGTGTCAGTAGCTGCAATTTGGCAGCAAACAAAGCCCTGGAGCATTTCTAGCAGCAATCTATCCACTCGCAGCTAACAGCTGTCTACCTACCATATGGACACCACTCTGGAGAGGGGATGTAAGGGGAAGAAAAACTCCATCAGACAAACTGGCAAAAGGTAGAGAACTCCAAGTAAGACTGATGCTTGTGTTGCATGAAGAAAAGGAGGTCTGCTGGCCCTAAAATGTGAATTTCCTGGCTCTCTGTCAGATTCAAGCCACCTTGGTTCACTGCTTCTGAGATTTAATTTCTTGCCCACTTCCTTTATAAGTAGATTGCCACATGCATATTCATCTACCTTCCAAAGAGGTGTTTCAAACAGCCCATTGGGGTGGGTGGAAACTTAATGTCTCCAATCAAAGGAGCTGAGTGCATTTGGAGCTTGGGGATGAGGGAAAATGTGAGTATCAGGAGCCATTTCCTACAGGTGAGGTCTAGTAGACTGGGAAATATTCCCCTTGAAAAGCAGTGGAAGCCTCTATGTTATTTTAAAAAGCAGACTGGAAAAAGCAGTGAAGGACAGACTCAAGCTAGCAATGCTGCTTTGGCTGAGAGTGCAGACCCAATGACGTAATAGGCTGTTCCTCCTCGCCCTCCTCTGCCTCTTACAACTCCATGATAGCTTCCCTGCATAGCACAACACAAATTCATCTTCATATGCTCATGTCTTCTGGACAAGAGCTTCTGCCAAGAGTGCTGATGAGCAATGCCAATTTTGCTAGTTCCTTACTGCACAGGGAAAGTAATTGCAGGACCTCTGCTTCATAGGAATGACCCCTCTGATTTTTCTGAGTGCTCATGGTTGTACATGGGGAAAGTGTTGGATACAGAAATCCAGTTGGGTACAGCTCAATAAGGGGTGTGGTGGCAATTAACAATTAGGCAAACTCTCATCCACATATTCAGGCTGCTAAACACTATCCAGATGTGGAACATGCCTAAGTTAGGGAGTATTTGGATATGGGGTCTTGGATTGGACCTGTCCTTATACTATAGACTTTGAATGGTAGAAAGGAGAGATTTTTCCAAAGGAAACAGGAAGATATATCACCCATGAGATACTTCTAATACACTTAGTCCCCTAATAACTGAATTCTTGCTGTTATGAAGCAAAAGATGTTCCTAGTCAGAATCAGAACAGAACTTGAACTTAAATACATTGAATCTTTTCTTCAAGCCTCTTTTGAACTCCCAGCTGGGATAAATCTGCAACAAACTCCTGAGTTCAAAACTGATTTTCTGCCATGCAGAATAATTTCTAAAAACAAACTGAAAATCTCCTGAGACTGTCATCCAACATCATGAATTGGTGAAGACAGAGGGGAGAAACTCAGCATTATCTCCGGTGGGAAAGACGTAGCTCTCACAGCTAATAATCTCAGGTAGTGGTGCCCACATGGATTCCAACTGCCTGAGCATGTATTCAGGCTCTTTGTGCTAAAATCAGTGCTTCTGTCAGTTCCTAGGTAGTTAGAGTATAGTGTTGTATGCCTGAATCCGGACTGCAGCACACAAAAGCAACTGAGCTGCTTCTCTCAGTTGGATGAGGTCACTTCCATGAGCACGTAGTAAGAGTGAAAATCTCCCAGGTGGGACTGATGTATCTTACAAACACTTTGCACTAATGTAAATGACAACACAATGAATTTAGAAACAAAGGAGCAGCTATATGGGATGGTGCTTACTGCATTCCAGACTCTGAACTGAGAACAGTTGAGTCTGTAACCTGTCCCACCGAGGGAATGAATAACTTTCACGAACACATGTTGAAGTCATTATAGCACAACTGCAAATGACTTGTTGGTAGGCTATGTTTATTAGATTATAATCTTTAAGGGGGAAAAGAGGGCATTGGACCAAATTTTCACAGAGACTCACGTTTCTGTATCTTCCAGAAACCACTTGTACTCCCTTGTGCATCCTTGCCATTTCAATTGTTGGATTTGAACCAGCAGCAAGATCAATGACTGAGGAAAGCCAAAACATGCTACTTGCCCAAATTCCTCTGGGCAGTGCTCAGAGCTGATCAGTAACAAGATACAATGCAGGGAAACCTGGGTGTACTGCAGTGAAATATACCTCTGTCGTAATAATGTAGCTGATAGAGTATGTCTGACTGGGCTGGCTGCTACTAGACAGGGAGAAAACAGGGGACTAAAAACTCTGTTTCAGCAGTGAGGCACTTCCTCACTTAGAATAAAGTTTAAGTTGTGTTCAACATCAGAGGCTTGAACAAAATTGCCCATGGAGGTATTTTAACCAGAATGACCACTCTTAAAAAAGAGATCCAGGTTCCAGCAGTGCAGCGTTTGCACTCAGATACAAACTGTGCATTTTTAGTCTTTTCTGATTACTGCAGTGCTGCTACAAATAGCCATCAACTGAAAAGATACGAGAAGGGTCTTAGCATTTCCCGAAAAGATTAACCCTAAAAAATGTAGTAACAAAGAGAATCCTTTGCTAGAAATATCTCAACATGTCCTGACTGCAAGAGATTAGATTTTTGACTCTGGAGTGTTTTCACACATCATCAATGGATGATGCCACTGATATCTGTTGCATGTGGTTTATTTCTCTTAATCCTGGAAGAACATTCACATGTGCCATGAAGGGTTTTGCTTCAGTGAAGCATGCAGTTGCTTGCTTGCTTCAGATGGTCAAGAGGAGAGCCCTCCCAGTTCCTTTGGGCAACTGCTGAGCAGCTTTGCGCTGCTTCTGACCTGATATCAGCATGAATTTTCCACTCCTGAAGCATTCTAATACAGCCAAAATCTTCTCGCAAGGCATCCCTTCTGCATGAAGCTGGCCCTGTAACCCACGTCTGCTGGCAGACATCCATGTGCTGCGCTGCAATCCTTGATCTTCTCAGAACATCTCTGGTGACATTTAGGAGCCATTCCATTCATATTTCTTCCCTCCTTCTAAGGAAAGAAAATGCAGTTTGCTCCCTACATCTCAGAGAATATGCAATATCGACTAAAGAGACTAACTTTGCAAGCGCAGTGGAGTCTGTAAGAACTTTACAGAAGTTAACACCACTGTAACTGATCAGCTGCTTATTCTGCTCTAAGAAAGCAATGCAACCCTGAAATCTGTTTAACCTGATGGCAAATTGCCATTGCACATCTGGCTCCTTACTATAGCATTTGTCCCTGGTCACCTGTTCAGAGGGATTTCCTTATGCACAGCTCCTCTATCAGCACCTCGAGATCACGGTTTAAAGTTCTCCATCTTTACCCATGGAGGTGAAAATAGACTACTAAACACAGATCTGGAAATGCTTTATGTGGTGCATTGCTGGACTGGGCTTACCTTGATTGGAGAGTACCACTTCCGAGGAGAGGAAGGTCTGCGCATGTTGTTTGCAAGGCTCCTAGGTTCGGGGAATTCATATTCCTGTTCTGGCATCTTGACCCTGGCATTCTTGGCTTTCTCTAACTTAGCACCTTCCTCTGTGGAGCCCTTTTCTCCCCAGCGCACCTGAAATGACAGCAGCAGAAAAGTGAGGGTGGGAAGTGCTTGAGAAAAGCTATAAGAATATTTCCTTGCAATTTGCATGGGAATGTTGCCCATGTATCCCAGGCACAAACGTACTGCAGTAGAGGAAAAGACTGTCCTAAGACTTAAGACCTTCTATTTGGCTCTCAAATATTCCTATATAGAAAAGAATTTGGTTCAGATGCACAAAAGAGTGAAGTTTGTACCTGTCTCCCAAGCTTTTTGGTTAAACTGCCCGAGTGTTTCACAACTGAGCTCACAACTGAGATTTTCTGATATATAAGCTGGTGTCCATTTACCTCCATTCTCTTGATGCCACCAACTCCTCGACCGCCATAATAAGAAGCATCCACTGTTGGCCATTTCTTCTTTGGAAGACCATCGTCATCTTCCTCCTACAAAACAGAAGGAAAGGGTTGCACTGTTAGAAAGCAGGAACTGAGTTGGTAAGGGGTAATTAGTTACAGGTTGTATGGCCCTTTCAGCTCGTAAGAACTGATGCTGTAAAGGTAGTGGTCCGTTGCTGGTTGTTTTCCAGAGGATGTACACTCATGAAAAGAAAATGTTTCATAATATAAACACCACCACCACCTGAAAGGTACAATCAAGCTCCAGCAAGAACGTGTTTTTGATTATTTGTTGGTTTTAAAGGGACCTTTCATCCTTTTTAATTTCTATCGGTGTATTCTACATAATATGGGTACACTGTAAGAACTGCACAGACGCTCTGACCCACACAGTGCCTTTCTCTTTAATTTCTACAACTCAGTCTGTGAACTGGCAAAGCAGAAAAGCAGAGTCCATCAAAAACGTTTAGTATTTCCTGTGAAAAATGCGGAGAGAAATGAAAAATGGTCTCTCTCTCTCTTTTTTTTTTCCTTTCTTTCTTTAATTCTTCACAGGGATTTGGCAAAACTCCAGAACTTTGGAGCTTTCCAAAACTAGGAAAGCCAAAAATACTTTGAATTTGAACTCTCCAGTTGGAAAACTGAAAAACTGGAGAGGAGGGATAAAAATCCGAGACAAACTATGCTTTTCATGCCAAACAAAAGCATTTTTTTTTATTTAAAACAAACCAAAACCATCAGTTGGGCTGCAAAATTTGCCCTGATCTCAAGGAGAGTGGGCAAATGAATCATAAATACAGAGCTCCTCTCCTTCGAAGCTGATCTCCTCTCTCTCGCTGGAGTAGCTGAGGCTCTTTGCTGCAACCTAATAACTTAATATCTCTGCATGAAGTTTTCCATGAGGACTTTTTTTTATTAAAAAAAAAAAAAAAGGAACCAAAGCCATCTAAATATTTTCCTTCAGCAATTCTCTCTTTCTCTCTCTCTTCAGCTTAGCACAGACTGGACTTCTCACAACAGGAAATACCAAGGTTTAGGAAATCTTCCCCACAAGCCCTTGAAAGCCCTGCAAGTCACTTCGATCTAAGATAGGAGGGCTTCTGCCAGGACAACAGAAACACCACACGCGCAAAAAAGGACTACAGCAAACATCTGAAAAACAAAAGAGTCACAAGCTTTCTTCCGGATGAGCCTGTTTACACGTTTTGAAGGGCATGGGAGGTTTTGCAATATGAGCAGAAAGAAAAAAAAGCCAACAACAACCCAATGATTTCCTACACACTTGACAAATGTACTCATAACACACGTGAGTTGCTCAAGTGAAGCAACTGGAAAGCTGGGGGTCAAAGTGGGGAGCCAGCAGGAGAATGAGGAAGAACACAATCCCCATACCAGCATCCCCGCTCAGTGCCCCATTCACAAGATCTGAGCCAATACCATGGGGACGAATTATCACATCCTGGCTCAGTTTGGCCCATATTAGCTACAGTGGGTTTTTTTCCTGAGGAAGAACTGCATAAGGAACTTCAGCTCTGACCCAACAGCAGCACAAAAGGCAGCCCTGGAAAATCCAAGTGCATTTAAGGATGCTGGAAAGTGACTGTGCAGAACTTGGCATCTTTCCATCCCTCTAATCTGCTTTAGATGGAGCTAGAGTTTCTTTTACAAAATAATAAGGACAGAGCTACATTTCACAGTCAGAGATCCAGATTCATCACCGTTGGATTTCAGAAAACAAAGATGTGTTTATCTCAGAGGCCATGCTGGGTTCTGTATGCTTTGACCCTGACCTGAGGGAACCTCATCTGTGGGTAACAGATGAGGATAATTCAGGCTCCACTAGGGACATGGAACCACTCAGGGTAAAAATTCAAACTAAAATTGGCCAGATATAAAAGTTTGGACAAATTACTCCTCTCCCCACCCTTATAATTATTTTCACAGTTGTCTCTGCAAAGCCTGGATGTTGCCAGAATTTAGCATTTACAGAGCTATGCCTGCAGAAAGCACCGTATGACATGGGGCAGTCAACTCTCTGAGTAATTGTTGTTATCATCTAATTTTACAGCAGAGGAAACCTGGATGTGAAATTCGTTGTCCTTCCAGATTGCAGCTTCCTACACCTCAACCCCTTCTCCCAACACCAGGCCCACTTCCAAATTGCACGGCCACCTCCCAAATGCAAAGGCATTGTTAGATTTGGAGGCCAATTTTCTTGGTTCTTAAGAAATATTTCATTCTTGCTTTCGCGGACAAGACATCTGAATCACAACTGGATAAACCCTGCCCAATCTTAACCATCCCTGAGCCATTCTGCAAGAACATGCCCTTGGTGTTTCTCGTATCTCCACCTCTTCCAGCAGAGTACTGTCAGAAAGAACTAAAAAATCATAAGAACATCAAAGAGAAGATATTCTACTGGTTCTCTACTAAGGAGCGGGCTGAAGAGAGAGCTCAGTTCTCATTAGGCACCAGAAAATCCACCTATTTGATTATTCTTGAGACAAAACTGCTTAGAAAACCAGCATTTAATGGTCTTACTGATCATGGAATTCCTGGTTTATCCATGGTAAAGACCCTGCCTGAAGGATATATCCTCAGAGGGTAAAGTGCACATGGGACATAATTAAAAGAGAACCCCTGTATTGATGGAGGAGAAGGAGAAGAGACACTGAATGATTCCCACTCTACAGCTCAGATGCTGAGCAACATGAAAAATGAAATAACATAATAACCAAAGTCACAGAGGAAATTGTTCTACAAAACAAAACACCTCAAGCCCCCAGATTTATGTCCCCACCTCCCAGTGCATGGGGAGTACATCCCACGGTTCACTGCCTCTACACTAGTCGAGTGTGTTGTGCTGGATCTGCCTAGATATTTCACATTAAATTTGGTTATAAAAGTCCACACCTTCTTGGAGTAATGCCTACACCTCATTTGTTTCCAATAACATCCCAGCTCTTTTTCTTTTAAATGCCTGTATCTCGAAAGGTTCCTTTTCTCCTCCTCCCAAATTTCCACGACACATGGTAAAAGGGGAGGAAAGGGGAAGGAAAAGAGCTGGCATGCCGCTGCGACCTGGCTTTATTTCAGGAATAACAGAATACATTTCCTGCCTTGGTGTCTACAAAAAAGAATTTCATCAGAACTTCTCTGAGCTTATTTTGCCATCTCCCCAACAAGGCTTTCCAGGAAGAGAGGGTAGAGTGGTTTGGAAAAGATTAATAAACAACAATAAGTGAGGGTGCAAGCAGCTCCATCCCTATAAGCCATTCATTGCCTTTGTGACTGTTCAGCTGTGGGTGAAAGAAATTAGTTCACAAAGAGATCAAGATGAACAGACGGTTCCATCTGCTAATTTCACAATAGCTGCCAGGCAGCAAGTTAAAATCCTCCTTTTCATGCAGGCCTTCCATGACAGCAATAATTACCTTCAATGTTTCATGACTGTGCTGCTGAATGGTGCTTTCCCTCCAGGACTTTCTTGTGTATGTGTGTTTTGGTGTATGTGGGCAGGACGTCAACAGGCAAAATGATTATCCAATTACAGGTTGGTTGGTGGCTTGGCCCTGGTGCCATGGTAGGAGTGACTGTGGAGCCTGGGCTTGAGCAGCATGGAAAAACTGGGTTTTACTGATGAGGAGAGGGTGTGCTCAGGTCATCTGATCAGTGTCCTGCCTGGTTTTACCGGGTTTCAGGGCACTTTGTGTCCCTGAATCCATTTTATGGGAGAAAGCACAGCCACGACAGCAAATAAAGATAAGAACAGCACATGTTTAGATGTAATAGGACACATAGGACATGGTTTAGTGGGTTGGATTGGGTGATCTTGGATATCTTTTCCAACGCTGGTGATTCTGTGATTCTATGTTGACATTGCCTGGTGTTTAGAAAGGCAGGGAAGCAACGAGAAGAGCATGCGACTCCTGGGGATGCTGGGGAGTGCACCTTATGACACAATCAGAACCTGTCCCGTGAAACAGCCCAGTAGCAGAGCCCTGGTATAGGTCAGGTAGTGAACAGGAAATTGCTGGAAGCTGGAAAGTCCTGCAGAATGCCTTTTTTTTTTCCCTCTGTAGAAGATGGGTTGCAATAATGAGAACCAACTTCAGCTTCTTGGTATACTTCTCATCTAAGTCAAATAAGTCGTTCCAATAAGCCCAGCCTGAAAGTGATGGGCGCTTGAACAAAAGCAGCTGTGTCTTCCTCCAGCATGGATAGAAAGAGCCTTCCTATTCACAGGGAATAGAAGAATGTGGTTTAGATCCACTATCATTGAGTCAATCGCAGGCCAGCAAGGTGCTCACTGACTCCTCGAGGCATTCACCTCTTCCAATTAGTATTAACTCAATCTTTCCTGGCTCTAAGTAAAACCATCTATCCTTCATCTAGGGTCAGCCTTCTCCAGCATCCTGCATTGTCTGAAGAACGCAGTGGTGAGTTGACAACATCTGCAATTTCAGAATGAATAAATTGGAGGTTTCTAGCCAGTAATGATTTCCCTCACCAACAGTGAGCATGGCTCCAACATGTCTCAAGATGCCCTTAAAGCAGGGTTCAATAAAACCTTTGGTGGGTTTCTGACAGCAATGCTGTTTTCCCCTCATTGTTATGGTATAATGCATTCTCCTTGCAGTGCAAAGACATATGGGCCTCAGCTCCCAAATCTGCTGATGCAAGAATTCTTCGTCTTATTTTTGCCAAGGTTTTTAGAAGAAAAGAATCACACTGTAACTGCAATGCTGTTGCTTAAGGGACTAGCACTTTTTCATTCTGGAGATGAGTAGTTGCTATGATTTCTGCAAGGGAGAAAGCTATCCACAAATTGTAAGAAAAACAACTCCATCTTCTTTTAGTTTTTAGCAAAGTAGAAAATCTGGAGTATTCAGTCCTCTCTGAAAGCATCATATTACTGTCAATCCCACACTGTGGATCCAGCTCTATAAGAGTAAATGAGACCAACAAACTGCATCTTTTTAGAGCTCCTATTGTTTTTCCACCAGTGGGAGGCTTCTGTACGGGAAAAAATGCAACACAGAAGTCACAGTTCCAAGTGTTACTGATCTCTGAGCACTGCTCTGATGCTTTCCAGTTTCTGAAACAGTATAAAAGTGTGTTTTCCTTTGACTGCTGATTGTACAAAGTAGCTTTAGAATAACTGAGTACTGGGTTTAGGGGATATGATATGGTGGAAAGTACACGTGAAATCGTGTGTCTGCTATCAAATTAGTCTCTACGTTGGAAGATTGTTGTAGCTAAATCCCCTCATCCCAGGGTCCCAAAACAGAAACAGTAGGAACAACATCTAGAATATTGCATAGACTGCATTAAGAGGGAAGCAGGTAAGCTACAAATAGCAAATTCATGCAATTTTTCTGTTTCTCTGCAGAGAAGCCACTGGCAAACACACTGTAAGAGGGAAGCTGTGAAACAGACTGATGAACTGAGGCCTGTTCCATCCTAAGAGCTGCATGGACTCTTCCTCTCAGAATCAAAGAGAAAATATAACACGTCCAGAGATATCCAGAGATATCCTTACAGTTTAACCAGAATGAACCTGAGGTCTGCTGCAACTGGTTCAATTTTGCAGCAACTGGTTAGCTTTTGCAGCACTTACTGGTTTTAGAAGGGCTTCCATATACACGAAGCATGCCTTTGTACTTAGCACAGAGATGTAATTTCCCCTTCCAGTCCTTGGCCAGAGAACCAGCATTCCAGAATGATGTGTTTTAATTAACTTCAGCAATTGAGTCCCTTGGTTTGGAGGTATGTGTGATGCTGAATGGAGCATGTGCAATTTTAGATACGTATTTTCCTTTTCATTCCAAGGATCAAAGCTGGAAAAACTAGTGGATATCCATACAGCCCAAACAGAAATGGTCACTTGGAAAAAAAAGCCAGATGTTTGTATATGAATGCATGGAGTGATGTTATTCTGAGAGATGTGAGCCTTCACAAATACCTTCAGCATTGGACCCAAATGTAAACCTCACTTGGGTCCACACATGTTTAGATTTGGAGTTTTGCTTCAGGCCTGTTTTGAAGGAAACAAGTGCTAACAAGACAGAGGTTCCTGCACTAGCCTTGGCTCCAGCTGCTCTCAATTATTTTGCTGCACTCAATGCAGGCAGAATCTAGGTTGGATTCTATCTTGGTAGTGCTGCAGAGGACTGAGCTTTAAGGATCTCTGCCTTGGCACAGAGCATCAGCACACCATCCCTGGGCCAGACATCACCAAGAGCAGAGGATCATTGCAGCAAGCCAAACTATAGCATGCAATGACTTGGCCTCCAGAGGCAAAAAGCAACAGGAACTAGCAATCCAAATCACTCTGAGAATGGATCTGAGACTTCTATTGCACAGCTAAGAGGAACAGATCCTAACCCCGATGAAGTCAGTGGAAAAACTATTGAAATCGATGTACCCTGGACACAGCTGACTGACTTTTCAATGAAATCCCATGTGCAAAACTGGAAGCAAGAAAAGAGATCTGCTGTGTGCTGAGAGCAGGAGATACAGAAAAGATGAAAAACTGGACAGATTTCTGGGGAGAGTCTACTAATTAAGTGACAGTGACATAACTTGAAACCATTTGTTGCTGGATTCATCTAAAAGAGTAAGCAGAAATAAGCTGAAGGTTTCAATGGTGCTTTACTGTTTTCCTTCATTAAAACTCTCCCAGTTGGTGCAGCTCTTCTGGTGTTGAGATGGTTGTTCTGGGTTTGATATCTGCTCAGAGTCTGGTCTGTTGTCTTCAGGTACAACTGCAAAGTTTGTGGGCTGCTTTTGCTCACAGCAATTGAAGTCCAAAGGATAAGCACTATGAGTTAGTGCTCAGCTGCCACAAGGGGTTATATGCATTAAACACTAAAATCACTACCATGAAAGCAGGTAAGCATATGTTTAGGTTCCATTAACTTCAAAATTAAGCATATGCTTAAGAGTTGTTCTTTTTGTGAATCAGAGCCTGCAGTGCTGTTCTGACCAAGTGAGAGAACTGTCTGCCTCTGCCCTTCTTCCCTACCAGCTCTGAAGGTTTAACTTCCTGCCATGGTCCATACTCTACCATGCAGCAGAATCATAACCTCTTCTAAGGAAGCTGAACAAAATCTTGTCCTAAACATCAAGGAAATTGGCTTGTTCGTGTTACTTACCTCACTGTCTTCTGCAGGAGGTGGAGGGGGCTCTTTGATGATCTGGAAGGATAAATGAGAAAAAAAAGTGGTAAATCAGCATGATGCAAATGTTGCTCATTATGCGATCTTTGTTCCATGTGAAGTGACAGCAGATCCAAAGTAATACACCCTGGATGTTTCTTGATATCCCACTAGGAGCCATAGTGCTGGCACACTGGTAATAATCATCGTTTTACCTGCACAAACATGTTCAGCATGTCCTTCTACTGGCCGCTACACACACATACATGTCCTGCCTCAAATTAATTAGCATCTGCACAGACAAAGACTGGAAAAGAAACCAAGGTGAAACGAAATGCCCCAGAGACATTGGAGAAGAGTAATTGCTGTCTCCCAGAGCAATATACCATTCCAGAACGTTGTGCCACTCATTGCTCCCCTAAAGAATGTTTTTCACATTGTCAGGCACTATATCCCACTCTCATATGGCTTTCTTTAAAATCTGCATATATATGTACTTACATATATGTGTACATGTATATATGCACATACACTTGAAAGTTCTTCAAAGATTTCTAACTAAAAAAGCAATCAGGGTGAGGTTTTAGACCAGTCCAGGATATTCTCCATAGAAACAGCTTAAGTTTATGTGGGCGTGAGGTTATTATTTCATGCAAAAAATTTGCATCTCGAGCTCAGCAGGCAGTTGGCTATCATTACAGCCCTTCACTCCAAGAGCAACAGAAAATCTTCCAAAGGGAAAGCAGTTGCATACAGACACGTCAAATCTCTCTTCTTTACACGCAACAGACCCCAGTGCACAGCCATTGCAGGCAACATTGAATCCAGTCACTCGTGTCAATGCAGCTGCCCCAGGGATGGAATTTCTCCTGTAGTTTTAAGTCCATCTGGATGAAGCAGCTCCTTCTTTATGCACAAGGTAATGAGTTGGATGCTGCTGGGGTGCTGAGCCCCTGTCAGGACTGTATATTGGGTGTAGGGGCTGCCTAGAGATGGGGTGCAGATCTGAGCAGGCTGAGAGATTGCCCTTCAAAAACAAAATCACAGTCCCAAACAATAACAGCTCGGCTATTTAAATACAGGAAGAGAAAATGACAATCATATTAAAGGCCCCGAAGACATAAATATTTACAAAAATTTCCCTCACTGTTGTTTTAACTTCTCTGATGAGCTCACTGTTTTTATTTTCTTCTGCAAACCTCAAGTCATGCAATATGGCCATTAATGAGGAGCATGTGCCTTTGGCTTGGGAGGAGACTGGGGCTGGATCAGTCCTTCTTACACATCACACTCCGCATATCCCATTCCTGGGAGCAGGTCTTTCTTTGGCCTTCAGGGTCCTCGAGGAATCTCTGCTAAACACCCTGTGTGCTTGGGTGCCAACACTGAATCTTTGTTTATATGCAAAGGCACAAAGCCCACATGGAAGCATGGGATGACGTTTCAGGAGTGATGTAGGTGCACCCTCTGTCCTGCTCTGTAGCAGGACAATGGGTCAAGTCCTGGCTACAAATCCACTGACCACATTAGGGACAAATGAGATGTCCCTAAGAAGAAGTTCACAACAACACAGTCTCTTGTACATCTCATGACACAATTAGTGATTCTTGTGTACAAAGCACTAAATAAACACAAGGCTTTTCTAGTCACATTTTCAGATGTTTTGGTTACTTGTCACTATAATGGTCACTCTTCAGCAGACCTTTCTTTGAACCAAAACCCTTAATCCAAACCCAAAACCAAATCCAAAGTTTGGATACAAACTCAATCCAAACAAAACGCTGAAAAATTTCAGATATCTCACTCATCCAGAATGTATCTACTGGAACTAGTCTTATTACCTTCTCTAATGTTATTCTGGTGGAACACTATGGGTTTCAGTGGAGTTTCTCTGATTTGCATTGGCATGAAAGATGAGGATAATCCATCCAACATCCTTGGTCCAGCTAAGCATTCACACACAACTTCTCAGCCAATATCACTGGAAAATCTTGACATTACAGACTTGGATACGAGGGGGTAGCTGTGTTTTTCATATATTTGTATTCTTTCTCACAACAGCTGTGTTTTTCATATATTTGTATTCTTTCTCACAACAACTGTGTTTTTCATATATTTGTATTCTTTCTCACAACATACACACTCTGACATTAAATGATTTATATGAACACTCATT
>JAOWBP010004587.1:1038881-1051976 GCA_028571105.1 Tragopan temminckii
CTGTGTTTTTCATATATTTGTATTCTTTCTCACAACATACACACTCTGACATTAAATGATTTATATGAACACTCATTTTTTTTTCTACCACAGACCAAGTGAAAAAAAGAGTGATTCCTTGCATTATTAAGCACTGAGCACTTCTAAGAACAACTGAATACCCATCAGCTGGTTGCATAGATTGGTTAGTTTGGAGAAATCCAGAGGTGGGGAGAATTTAGTCTTCTCTGTCTTTGAGCCTGTATGAAATTTGGAAGTTTGTCATATACAAAATATACTTCTTATCTCACCGTCCAGACCTGGAAAGGGTTGCAGGAGCCTACCTCTCTATGGAAAACCAGTGTTTTACATAGGTAGATAGGGATAGCTCAAGGGGCAAAGGTTTTAAGCTAAGTGAAGGAAAGATTTATATTAGATGTTAGATGGAAATTCTTTATTCAGAGAGTGGTGAGACACTGGAACAGGTTGTCCAGAGGTGCCCAAGACCAGGTTGGTTGGATGGGCTTTGGGCAGTCTGTTGTGGTGGGTGGCAACCAGCCTATGCAAGGGGCTGGAACTGGATGACCTTTAAGGTCCCTCACAACCCAAAACATTCTATGGTTCTACAAACAGTACAAATCTTTTCCTTCTCCTGGGTTGTGCACGAGACTATCACTGTGCAGTAGGGGAGGCAGTGAAGCAAACAGGAGCTCTCTGCCACCTGACACATGAGCAAAGCAAACATCAAATGGGAATAACAGGATCCCAGAACTGAAAGGCAGTGCCTTACAGCTGCACAAAGAGAAATGACTACTCAAGTACAAGAAAGAAAACACTGCTACAGGGAACCCAGAGAGGATAGAGCCCATGCTGGCACGGAAGGCTCAAGTCCACCACATCTTGTTCTGCACTGCACCTCTCGCCTTCCCTCTGCCTCGCCAGATGACACACATGGACCTGCTGAATGTAATCAGCTGGGAACATGCTTGGCCAAGCAAAATGCTTAGGCTAGTTTAACTTGGCAAAGCTGAAGTGTTTGTTCATGTGTGCTGCAATTGTTTTGATAACCCCAAGCCATTTCTGGGTTTGTTGCTGCGACTATATCTCCTGTCCCTGTCTTTGAAAGACGGAAAATGTGGTTAAGCAACCATATTTGCTATGCTAGGTTAGGAATAACTGAGGGTTTCTACATCACTGCCATGCTATCAAAACCTTACAGTATGGCCTTTGGTTGGTATGAAGTCAAGGCCTGGGGAATGGACAGTTGACCACTGGCTTTCCTCAGCAAAGGAAAAGAACTTCAAGAGTAGCTGTCAGCACTTCTGCACACTTAACCATGAAAAAGTAAAGCGATTCTTTGCTTTTCTATCACAGGTCTCAGCACGTATATGACTGACGCAGGTCTCTTGTAGTTGACCTATCCTGATGTCACAGAGCAGATGTGGCTGAACAACCCAGTATGAAAGCAAAAGAATCCTATTAGCCAACCTACTGGAAACTGAAAAGCATGGAGAGGATGTATTTGCTGTTGCCATGAAAATTTCTGTAGCCATTCAGGCATAAGCAAAGACAGCACATATTGAATCCAAATTTTGCATATTCCAGGAATGTGTCTAGAATGTTTTCCATCCTGGGAGCATAGAAAACTCCACCAGTTTGCAGAGTCCAGAAAACACATACTCAGTTACTGTCCCTGGAGTTTTATCTGATAAACAGAGGCAATGTGTTCCGTGTCAGTGAAATGTATCTGCTTTAAGATGGAACAGAATATAACTTAAAGTGAGGGTTACATGAGAAAACAATATAACAAAATAGAGGATTTTGCCTCTAACTAGAACTAAAAATTCAGGAAGGAAAAATGCATTTAACTGAGCAGATTTTGCTCTTACTTGCTATCATTCTTCTTCATAATACGGAATATGTATTTCAGCAATCATAACAAGCAGGGTTTTTTTTAAAATAACATTAAAAATGACCCATCTGATGGATCCTTCTTTCTCTTTTTTCCTCTAAATCCTGTGACAGAGTCTCATGCTATAGTTACGAATTGGATAAAGGAACATTTCCTTTCTATTTGTTTCCTATCTGCCTTGAGTTGTAACTATCCACTAAACCCTTGGAGATTTTGTCTATAATTCAAGGTTTCTAATACAAGCAGGAGCCTATTTCTGTTTTTTCATCTGTAATAGAGTACATTCTTCTTCCCAGGGGCAAATGAAGTCAAATTGGAATGCTATCTCAAACTTTTTTTTTAAGTTGACCTCTCTTTAGCCTGGAAGAGGATTCAGTAATCTCAATTTTAACTCATTAAAACTAGGAGAGACAAAACTGCTTCACAGAGAAGACTTAAAGCTGACACGTGCAAAAATTCAAAACAGACATGTCAAAATCATCCATGCACTTAGAAGAGACATGACATCATGGAGGGAGAAAAAAAAAGCAGCTCTCCATATAAATAGCTCTAATTTGCAACTGAATAGGGTTGACATGCAATTCTCTGGGGAATGCATGAGAAAATGAAGCATCTGCAAAGGTCATTCCTTTTCCTAGGCCATTTCAATTACACAGACAAACAAAGCCAGAATTAGTGGGTTTTGCTCCAAGTGCCTGACCCACTTGCTTTGGAAGAGCAAATAAATGAATTTCATTTTCTGAACTAAAGAAAAGGAAAACATCACAGCTACTTTCAGCTATCTGCAGAAGCCCTTCTCTCACTCACTGATTGTTCATGAGTTTATTGGTTGAGTAAGACTCGGTCCTAATGAGCTACTTCTCCTCAGCTGGGCTTAGGAGAACTTTCTTTGGAAGAGGTGAGAGGAGCCCAGGGAAAAAACAAAGGAAGAAAGAACTTTTACTGAATTAATTGCTTTTCATGCACAACTGGAGGAAAGAACAACAGTGCCTCCTCTACGCTGAGTCTCTGTTGTGGTCTGGAACAAAAGGTGCTGAGGGCAGTTAGGATTCATATAATTGACCTTTGGATCTGGCCTTAAAGAGATGCATTAACAAGGAAAGTGGTTTGGTAATCTGAAGTCTATGCCTATCATCTCAAGGCAAAGGGCTTTCAGAAGGCAATTCTTAGCACTCCCTAAATACTGAACCCCTGGAACATCTTTTGGGTTGGAGACTCCAAAACTGAGGGACACTTTGGAGAATTTGGCTTTAACTTTTTGGCTCCAATTGTTTTGTACTGACTGTGCCATAAATGAAGACACTCCTTTGCGGCAGCAAGAGTGGATACCAATTTAGGCTCCAATAGCTTTGGTGGAGCTACCATGTTGTGACAGGTGAGTGCTTGGCCTGGTCTGAACCAAAGACAGGGGCTGTGGGGTCTATAAGCCATTTTTCCTGCACAATTTTGTTCTTATCTCTCAGTCTGTCTCACTAATGTTTCATACAGTTCATGAATCTGCATTCTTTTCTCCCAAAATCATTTTAAGTGCAGAAAAATGGTGCCTCGTGCACATGGGAGTGGGTGGGAATCAGAATACGTGGGCCCTTACCAGTAATCTCCATCACGCCAATTGCACCATGTAATTTTATTACTCTCCAGGGTTACTGTAGTGCATATGTATTTCCTCCCCTTCTCTTCCTCCAGTTTAGCCATAATTTGCATGTGTTTTTAATATATGCACATATATGCTTTTACATATATAGATATATTCTGTATTTTCTCCATCCAGATTTTTGTTTCCAAAACTTTTGGTCAGCTGCACTACAGACTTAGAGCCAAACAAATTGCTGCGTTCTTCCACACTTCCTTCCAGAAAGCAGCTTTAGAGCTAAGACAGGCGTTCAGTGCTTGAATACCAACACCTCGTTTATATGCCAGCCACACCCCTGTAGTTTAAGAAGCTGCAGTACAAAAATAAGCAAGAGGGTACATATATTCTGAGCAGACAATTGCTACAGATGTGCAAAATGGGAGGAGCATGGGAACTGTCCCAGCATGGATATGACTTTCAACTAACGTATTATGTCTTTGCTATACATCCAAAACAAATTAGCCAACTTAATTTCCAAGCCAATCTAATAACATGCCTGCAAAAGCCTCCTTAAGACTATTTTGGAAGCTTATTATGTATTTGTCTTACAAATATTTGCATTTACTTGGATTGTGTCTATACTAAAACTATACCTTATGTTGGTCTCCTACCTGGAACTGAATGTCACCATTGGGCACCTAAGGAACCTGTAGCACACACAGTTCTCCTATGAGTACTCTGATCTTTCCTGGTTACCCCACATTCAGGAAAGAGGAGAAAGGGCAAAAAAACAGCTATGGAAAGTCAAATGCCCAAAAGCATCATCAAGGCCAGGATCTGGCACCTTCTGTTTTGCAGATGTGTTCTTCTCAGGAAAAGTGGGGTCATTCTGCCATGATGTCTTTGTATTTGTCATCATTCTTTCAGTGTGTACAGTGCTGGAGATGTAAGCTTTGCAGAATATCTTTCTTTGTTGCCTGCAGTTGAATAAACTTCCTTGAAATTTCTTCAAAAGTTAGCACCTGGATCCCATGCTTTTACATCTCCCCGCAGATGTCAAGGGAAATTTTGCCTATATCAGGCACAGCGAAGGTCTAATTATTATTTTGATCCACTAAGCAATAATTGCATCTACTGTAAAAATGAGTGGTAAATTCCAGACTTCATCCCAAAATACTTCTGAGACCAATAAACTTGGATGCACTTGGAAACAGCATTTCTTTATGGGTGCAGGCCAAGGAGATACTGAGTTCCAGATAAATCTCCAGAGTAAGTCTATTGACTCCAGTGCCTTTACTCCAGGGGGAAGCTGGCTTGGTGTCTTTCCTGGAGAACTGCTGGACAGTAATGATTCCTATTTAATTAAAACACATGCCAAGGGGAGTTTCAGGGTTTAGAAATGTGCTTGTAACTCAAATTTACTCTTTATAAGAAAAAAGTTGGATTTTTTTTTCCGTTGATACAGACACGCAGTTATCTCTGAGATGTCCCCAGGCTTGAATTCACATCACTGTCTCTCGGTCTGTGGTTTGATTATTAGAGGTTATTGCTTGCCTGCCTCTTGTCTGTTGTGCAAGCCAGTTCCTCTGCCCTTAATTCACTCTGCACTTCAGACATTGTATGCCTTGATGAACCACTGCCAAACTAATAAATAAGCAGTGCTGCCTCTGCTCTCTTCCTCCCCACCCTAAACCAAGCAGGCTGGGTGCTCCTCTGTTGATTTGTCTCTACATTTTACAGAACTGAAATGCACAGTGAGGTATCTTCACTGCTGGTTTACTACCGATACTGCTCTGTCATCCCGGACAGATGAAGAGATCTCACACAGGTTTCTGAATTAAAACCCTTCCAGCAAGTAAAGGGATGTGTCTGACACGCATTTAAAGTAGCGCAGTTCTATGACTGCTGTCCCCATATCGTCCCCTTGGAGCAGTCCTGCACTGCCCTCTCAGTGCATGTAGTTCCACAGTCCCTCTACTCCATACCCTTCTGCTTTCATTCATGCCTTCTCATCAGCCTCATCGACCTCCTCCAAAAAAACCCCTAAATGGTAGCATCACTTACAGCCTCTCCTCTCTGTCACCTCAGTTCTCCACTAAATCCTAGTGTAAACCACACATGGGTTCACCTCCATCAACTCCCATACAGATGTGCCAACGAAGGAGTTGACCTGACTTTGCTGGAAATAGGTCATCTAGTTTAGACATACAACTCCCACAAATCTACCCCTCTGCTAATCCTTTGTCCATTTTTAGAACTGTTTTTTTTTTTTATTGTTCCAATAAGTCCAGATAAGTACTTTTTCCGTTCTGGTTTTCTACTCAGGACAGAAGTGCCAAACTACCGTGAAAAGAAGCATTTTGCCTCTCGCTTATCCATCCAGAAACAGACCCAGATGATTTTTTCCTCCAAGTTTTTCATCCTTGTTCTGTATAGAGAAACACATCTCACACAAAGACCCTTCAAATATGACCAGCTCATACAGTGCCTGTTGATCCACAGCTTGCAAGGATTAAACTACAACATGGTGTCATCTTAGAAAACTGGTAAGATTTACAATCAGGAACAATGCTAGTGATCCAGAAACTTGAGTCAGTTTGGATAATCTTAAAAGTTGCATTTGAAACATTATATGCAGCCTGACACCAAAACCAGTCCTCAGTTCTGCTGACAGTAATTCTTGCTCTGTATTTGGTGTGTAAATGAGATACAAAGCAAAGGCTGAGATTCACTGAACTGCACACTTCACCCCAATTCCCATCGGAAAAGGCAGCCCTAGAGCACAATCAGCAGAGATGTACAGAGGTATGATGGGTCCTTGCAGTCAGACAGCAGGGTCATGAGTGAGAGAAAAGCTTATCTCAAGTCCCTGATTGCCCCTTACCTCCCCTGACCTCCTGTTTTCTCCACATTTTGTCTGCCTTTTTCAGATATCAGCTCTGTAACTATGCTTTTTAACTCTTGAGAACATTTTGTTCTGTTCATTTGTTCCATCCAGACAATGTCGACCTGCTGCTTCCCACCCACCATTTCTGCCCTGCATTGCTGTTGTAAAACTTAACATTTCATCATACAGAAATGCCATGGAGCTGTCAGCAGGCTAAAAGCAGAGCAGGGTGAGGAGGACTTACCACTGTGCAGCAAAGAGGCCAGAACCACCAGAGGAGAGCCAGCGCCAGCAGCAGGAAGAGAATCAACAGAGCTATAGCCAGGATGGTCCCATCTGACTGGAAGAGAAACACAGAGAGCATGTGAGTACCACCAGCAAAAAACACAGTTTTCCTCCCTCATACACGTAAGTGGGGCACATTCCCCATCCTTGGTTACTAAAAGAAGCTGAGGCATCTTATTCACCTCCTGGAGTTGTAGGAAGTTTTGCCTTGGTTCTCCCAAAAATGTATGTATTTTTAAAGTATCACTGCACACAACACAATGTTTCCTTACAATTTCAAGCATTCTCCTTTCTTTGTGACTATTTGTGACTGTCTACAGCAAATTGATTGAGCTGTAGGTGTCCCTGTTCATCACAGCGGAGTTGGAGTAGATGGCCTTTAAAGATCCCCTCCAACTCAAATGATTCTATGATTCTTTGATTCTATTCTTCCCTTCTGCACAAACTTGAAAGTAACACCAGAATTCTAAATTAATCCAAACAGAAAACTCTTAGAAGAGCTGCAATTTGCATCTGTAGGGAGAAAACAAGAAAAGCCAAAGCTCAAACAGGAGATGACAATGGCCAGCATGGAGTCTGGCAACAACAAAAAAGGCTTTTTAAAGTACGTCAACAGCAAGATGAGGTCTAAAGAAAACACTGGACTAATACTTGGTGAAGGAATTCACCTAACAAGATAGGATGAGGAAAACACAGATTTTTGCTTCAGTTTTTAATATTAATGGTTGGAGCTTGATGGTCCTTGAGGTTCCTTCCAACACAAGCCATTCAATGATTCTATGATCTTGAGTTGTCCAGTCATCTGAGTTGGAGGGCCATGATGAGGGGAGAAGTGACTTTCCATTTGTGGTCACCAAATTGTAAGGAAACTGTTTTATCAGCTCAATGGTCATGAGTCCACGGGGCCTGATAGGATTCATCCCTGAGTACTGAAGGAACTAGCAGATGTTACAGCTAATAACTGCTCTCAACAGTTTACCAAAGAAGGTCTGTGATGAGCTGGATATACCCAGAATTACAAACAGGGCATGAGAGAAGACTCAAAACACTACAGACCTGTTGGTTTAACCTCAGTGCCTGGAAAAGTTCTGGAGAAGATTATCCTGGGGGATAATGAAAGGTCGTTAAAGACATTGTCAATGCGGGTTCATCAAGGGAAAGTCCTACCTTAATAATTTGATCTCCCCCTGTGATAAGGTCACCTGCTTGGTGGATTAAGGGAAAGCAGTGGATGAAGGTAAGGCAGGGGATGTAATCTGTCTGGATTTCAGTAAGGCCTATGATACCGTCCTTTCACGACATCCTTCTGGAGAAACTGCCTGACTGTAAAACAAACTGGTTCACCCTACGCTGGGTGATGAAGAACAGAGCTCAGAGCAGTGTAGGGAATGGAGCTACATCAAGCAGATGGTCACCAGTAGTATTCTCCAAAGATCAGTTCTAGGGCCAGTCATGTTCAGTGGTTTTATCGATGGTCTGGCTGCAGGACTGGAGTGCATCCTTAGCACGTTTACTGATGGTGCTAAACTGGAGGTTTCGTTCAGTCCCTGCAGGGAAGAGAGGCCTTGCAGAGGGATCTGGATAGATAGACTGGAGCACCGGGCAATCAGCAATGGCCTGAAATCCAGCAAAGGAAAATGCCAGGTGGTGCAGCTGGGATGGCATAATGCAGACACAGGCATAGCCTGGAGGAGATGAGTGGCTGGAGAGCCTGAGCAGGAAGGGACCTGGGGGTGCTGGCGACAGCAGGTTCAACATGAGACAGCAGTGGGCCTTGGCAGTCAGGAGGATGGTCCTTTACGTTTTCCCCATTTAAAAAGGCATTTGCAATTCTCTGATATTAATCCAAACTGCTGCACAAGGCACCTCAATATAGCAGTTGAAACCAAATGTGCATTATTTATTGTCAATGAGATTTAACCCAAACCAGATGTTCTCAGCTCTCTAAGGCATGCCAGCTTCCCTATACTGTGTCTCCCTATTATTGCCCTACTCTGAGATAAGCAAGCAGGCATTCCTGACTTCAGCCTGTTTGAGATGTTCTTGATGTAAGAGCCAGGCACATAAAAACCCCACCCAAATGTCAGGATCACCAAGCCAGGCTAAGGGCACATTCAAGAGCAGACTGACCTGCAGGATGGGAAAACTGGGTGCCTACTTAAGTCACTCTAATTCAACGGCCAGATGATCTCCAATCATACCAAAATGGCAAGAATAATGGAAAAACAATCAAGGTAAAGAGCATTTTCCAAACCTTCTTCTAGTGCAGAAGACATTTCTGGACATCTTGGATCGAGACAATTTGATCTTTGACACATGGAAATAAAAAAGATGTAGACTGCACAGGAGAATTGACCCAAGACATCTCTGGAAATGGAAACTGGACCCTGACACAAAATAAAACTCATTTGAGAAGACAGAGCTGTACATTTTGGTGTTGTTCCTTTAGACAGATGGCATAAAATAGCATCCATCATCCACAAAGTGGAACGTGCTGATGTTAAGCACTTTAGAATATGTGATCCTGACTCCTTGTTGCTATGAAATCATAGAGGAAAGAAGGAAGGTTTTTTTATGTCTAATGGTTGCCTGCCTCTTTTGTGCCTATATTGAAATAAATTTTGTCATTAAGAATAATTTAAAAGCAATTTGCAAAAATACAAGGCAAATTAAACTGGCCTTTTAACCGGTTTTTAACAGAATTTGTTTGTACTGGAAAGAGTAGTTTACATTACTCTAACACATCTGGATCTCTGCAAGGCAGCTGATGTGGCCAGCTGGTATTCTGCATCTCTCAGCAGTGAAACAGTCCAGAGGAGCTGAAACGGTTTCATTTGCCAAAACTTACATTTCTCACTCAGGTAATGCCTCTCACCAAAGGCAGCACTGCATGACAAGCCTGCAGGAATGAGTCGCCTTCCGATATCAAAACCAGACACGCACACAAAAATGTAGGGTTGGTATTAATTCCTTTTCTTGTATTTGAACAAAGATGAAAATAGTCTGGACAGGCCAGGACAATGTATACATACATAATAAAACCTACCATAATCACCAAAGTGACCCAAACATTGCTTTTGCTTTGTTTTACCTTCATATTGTCAGTTTCCCTTATAATTTAGTTATCATTCTATGTAGCATCCATAGTTTCATAGAGCCTGAACTTTGCTTAGATGGAAAGTGCCACTACCCAAGCAGAATAATAAACAAGAAGGAAAATACGCCTGGTAGAGTAGTTTGCAAAAGTTCCACTGACATTTTCGAGCCTTTCTCCCTGCCTTAAAGCTGGTTAAAACGGGCTGGTGAAGACTTTTGAAATATCTGTTTCCATTCCATTATTTTTAAATGAAAATTTGGAAGAGTGACACAATAATTCAATGAGCTGTGTTTGACACACATATTGAATAAAGGTTGTCAACTCAGACGATCAAAACAGCTTTCATTTTGAAGACAAACAATTTTAACACTTAACTATTGGAATTCCTGTAAAGTATCTACAGAAATGAAGCATGGTAGCCCTAAGTACACAGCTATCTGAAATCAGTGCTACTTTCCCATTGGGATAAATTTTGACTGCTTATACTGAGATAAAACTGTATTGCCTGTGCCTATGGCAGGATCAACAACCTACAACTCCACCACATGTGAAAAATTGAGCTAAGGTACTGTTACCACTTCTGCCAACTGTAAACTAAGCACAAAACATTAACAACTTGCTTCCAGACAGCTGCTGAAGAGCTAGATGATGGTTGGAGCCAGTGTTTTAAATACCTTGCTATTGTATCAAGAAACACTCTATGTGAATGTGATCAGAATCTTTAAATGATGTTTTGACATGCTACACATTTGACATGTGAAACCTTGGCCATGTAGACTTCAAAACAAATGAGCTGGTAGAGAAAGCAAGACATCGGTGCCTTGAAGCTGTCTTTTCTGTGACAAAGAATCCAACACGTCCAAGAAAATGCTGCAAGTGCTGTTGGCAGTTGAAGACCAACGGACAACCACCTCTGGATGATATTGTAAAATATAAAGATATCAAGAAATATGAAATGGGAGATTTAAGGCATTTCCTCAGACATGGATGTGCACATATGCACATATTTATTTATGTATTCTTTTACTCAGAAATTAGTGTTGGGCTTTGAGGAGCCAAACTGTGTCTGGGGGGAGTTCTTTTGTCATTACAAAGGAACCTGGCCCATGTCTTGGTCTGCAGGTACCCCAATCTGTGAGGGATGGCAACATTTGACCCAGAACATGGCACAGGCTATTTCCTTAAGTCTACCCACAAAAATTCAGCTATATGCTGTCCTCCAAAGCAAGACATCCCTCTAGGGCACACACAAACCCAGGGAAGATCATATCTAAGAGAAAAAGGTTGTGATTACGTGCATGCACATTCCTTCAAGAGTCAGCAAACAGGGATGATCGCTGCAGGGAAATGACTCATCTTCACCTTTCCTGCTGCCTACCAATGTTGCTGCCCAAGATCAAGTTCCTAAAATTTTGCTTCAGGAAGCAGGAACAGTCATGCAGACAGACAAAGCTAAGACAGAATCAGTGACTCTGAGACCCTCTTTCATCTCAGGCATCCAGGGTGCTTCTAAGAGAAAGTCGTTGACTTTTCAACGGCTTAGGTCAAACAAACAAAAAAAGCTACTATGCATCAGATGGGAATTTGGTTTTGTTTTGTTTGAATCCTAACTATTTTTGTTTAAGATTTTATTTCATAGTTTCTCACTTCATTGCACTAGCATCTGCAGCATACAGTAGATATTCCAGAATTGGAACACAGATTAGCAATATCAAAGTGTACTCCTGAAAGCTTTGATTACTGATATACAGGAGCGATGAATGAAATACTAGGTGCATCTAACAAATGTGCTCGTGTACTGCTGCTGATGAATTAATGTACCATTGATTTATAGGGAGAGGGCAATGGTTAGCATGCATGCTCATTACCACAACAGTAAATGGTTTTAACTTGAAGCATGTGTTTAAATGTGCTGACTCCGTGGTGTGCCTAAGAAGGATGGACTTCTGCTGAATACGTGCATCAAGCACTTGGCTTTTGTAGACTGTGAAGTTCAGTAAAAGGAGTTTGTTCTAACTCCTACTGACCTCATCAGAAAGTAGGATCACAGAGGTGATGTTCCTTTACTAGCTAACTGCTCCAGGACCATTGATCCCATGCCATGCAGCAGAGCATCTTGGAGCCTCTTCAGCCATTCTCACCCTGGGCAGGCTGGAAAGCTGGCAGCATTACTGTTCCTGTGCTGAGAATGCAGTGTGAGACCCATTCTGCTACCTGGGAGCAACAGTGCAGCGTGAGGCAGCCACCTCACCAAGGCTGCCTTCAGAGTGGCTCACAGTAACTTAAACACTTATTACTGCTAAATCCCAGGAGATGTGCACATCTCTATCTCAGTCCTGCATCCTATACATTAAAATCTACAATCTTTTTGTTTTCTCCATGGCTTCCCAGCAGTGACACACTGAAATCATGTCAAGGGGTGCTAACAGGAAAAGAGCCAAGTGCTGCTAACAGGCTTTGCAGCAACCTCGGCTACAGTTTTCTTAATGAGCATCCAAATTCTGGCAGAGATTTTCCCACGGGATAGAAAGGAGAAACAGGTTTAACAGGGGAGGGAGAGGACAAAGGACGACCCTGGCCTTTGCCCATCAGATTCAGGCAGCTTTTATTGTGAAGGGAACATTCACTATTTCTATCCAGAACAAAATCATAGAACCTGACTCTCTTGGGAATGCGCCCATCACTGTAACAGTAATGGATGCTTATCATCACACACACGTAGGGACTTCATTATTATTATTATTTTTAGTACTATAATCTGGTCTAATTTCTAAAAGGAAATGGACTCTCACTGAATGCACTATTCTGTAATGCTAACCTCTTTGATCACGGTCTATGTGCAGTTATTTGAGTGGGAGCCAAGCTCAGGAGGAGATGTAAGCAAGAAACACCTGTTCTGGGTCAGCCAGTCTATGTATTTTCAGATTTATTTTTCCAAGTTTACTGTACTGTGAAATGAGAGGTCCTTTGGTAATGATCTACTTTTCTCCTTTCCTTTCACAGCTGAAAGAAGATGAGAGCCCATTTATGAAAGATCCTTCCAGCATCCTTGGTTATTTGCTTTACAGCACAGTATAAACACCAGTGAAGCCTCACTTTACCACATGCTGTACAAATCCAGAGCAAAAGACAGCCCTTGTCCTGAAGGGTTCACACATGGACAGAAGAAGGAGTAATTATTGCTCCCTCTGCTACAAAGGAAGATCTTTGGTCAGAGAAAACATTTCTTTAATCCCCGATTGCAGTGTTTATATTTCGGAAAACACACTCAATTTTTCCTTCAGAAGTGTACAATCAATGGATATATAGATATTATAAATACCAAAAAGCTTGGCTAAGTTGTTAAACCAGAGCAAAGAAAA
>JAOWBP010004587.1:1068416-1090071 GCA_028571105.1 Tragopan temminckii
ATGTGGAGGTTGGTGGCCCTGCATGTGGCAGGGGGGTTGGAGCTTGATGATCCTTGTGGTCCCTTCCAACCCTGGCCGTTCTGTTTTATTCAAGTAAGACAGCAGAGACTGAAATCTGATGGTAATTCTAATACTGACAACCCGAATCAGGTTGTTCGGATCATTATTTAGTTGAGTTTGGTGTATGTCAAAGGATGGAAATCCCACAGACTCTCTTAGCACCTGTTCCAGTGCTTGACCTCACCCTCATGTTGCAAGAAATCGATCTTGCATCTAATGAGACTTTTCCTCAAGCTAACACCATAACGAGAATTGTGGGGCTGAGGATTTTGCCTCCTGCTTGGAGGCGTCAGTATGTTCTGAGATTGAACCCTAACCAGCTTGGATCTAATCATTAGTCAGCACATTCTGATACCTTGAATCTAGTTCTTATGATGACCTGATGCTTTGGTAGAAAATGAAATAAATGAACCTTAATAGTAAGGTTCATTAGGTACAAGAATGAAAAATCATCTCTGACTGATAACTGGCATGTCAGTGACTGATTCAAGCTTTTCCCCATGTGAATGTAAATTACCTGAAAGTAAATAAAAGTATTGTCTTGTCTCTTACTTGTTTTATAGGTAACTTCAGCTCATTCATGCAAAAAGAGATTTTTGAGCAGCCAGAATCCGTTGTTAATACCATGAGAGGAAGGGTCAACTTTGATGACTACACTGGTAATTGAGATGAATCCTTCTTTATTTCTGGCAGCGCAACATCCAGTAGTTATTCACACCAGTAATCTTGAGAAGTTCTGGTACTTGGCCGCCCTAATTTTTCTCTCTGAATCTTGCCTACAGTGAATCTTGGTGGCTTGAAGGATCACATTAAGGAGATTCAGAGGTGTCGTCGTTTAATCCTTATTGCCTGCGGGACAAGTTACCATGCTGGAGTTGCAGTAAGTGGTCAGTCTCGATCTGTTTGTGAGCTGTAGGCAGAGCTGAACAATGCTGCATCTGTCAGCAGGATAAGGATGAGATAATAATGCTCAGCAAATGTGTACTGCTTGATGAAGATCCTTTGGAAGCTGTATTTACCAGACTTTCAAATCGCCAGCAGCAAAGATAGGATCATAGAATGGCCTAGGTTGAAAAGGACCTCAAAGTTCATCTAGTTTCAATCCCCCTGCCAGAGACAGGGTTGCCAACCACCAGACCAGGCTGCCCAGAGCCACATCCAACCTGGTCGTGAATGTATCCAGAGAGAAGATAGGAACTAAAAGTTTGAACACTTGAGTGCTCTATGAAAATGTTGATAGTATTCAACTGAGTAGCCACAACAAGCTTCTGGCTTGGCCTGGATACTGTTGGTGGCTCTTGAATTCACCGGTAATACAAGTTGCAGTCTGATGGAATGACACTCTGTAAGAAGGAAACATTTTTCAGAAGAATTGGAAGCAGTTGGCCCTATGGGATTTTTATGGGGCCAGAAGCAGTGTAGCTTTTCATAGGGGTAGTTGTATGTAACTTGAGTATACTCAGTAATTAGAATATGATCTAGTTCTGATTTTTTAAATGTATTTTGTTAGTAATATTTCCCAGTGTATGTCAACCAGAAGGCTTTTTTGCACTTCAAACACTTAGTTTTCTAAGCACAATACATCACTTTCTAACATCGCCTTTTGCCAGACCCGTCAGGTTCTGGAAGAACTGACTGAATTACCTGTGATGGTTGAACTAGCCAGTGATTTCCTGGATAGAAATACTCCAGTCTTCAGAGATGATGTTTGCTTTTTCATCAGCCAGTCAGGTATGGTCTCACTTTACCACGCAACTTGCTCACATCTTTCCTGTAAGCTTGGGAGGCCAAAGACAGCGGGGCTGAATTCTTGTGCCTGTCTGTAGGACTGTAAATCCTACATGTAAAGGAAGAAATTGGCACAGACATATAGGAGATGGGGAAAAAATGGAGTGATTCTCCCCCTGTCCATCTGCGTGAGTTCATTTAGCTAAGCCTTACACATGGTGACGGTGGTTTTGTTTCCTTTCTCTGCGAGGAAATATTCCATCAACCAGAAGGCTGAAAAAACATTCTTCTAAGGTCTGGGTAAAGGCAACACAGTAGTTTCCTTTGAATAGTTGTAGTTATTTAGTTAAAGCTGTACTAGATACTGAGCTGCATGGTGGATCAGCTCTGTGGAAGACTGCTGCAGGAAAAATACAGCAGCCTTGGAATGGAATGAGTGATAAAACACACGCTTATCTTAAAAAGAAATATAGTGATATATCCTATTTAAAGTATTTCCAAGGACAATGGCAAGAATTTATTTTCATTTTAGTTGCAGATTGTTGCAGCTGATTTTCGGCTTTGTTATAAAAACTAGTGGTTAGTTTTTCCTCAATACAATGAAGTACATTTTAGGTGGCAAGGTCAGTGTCAGGAAACTTAGAGTGTCCCTTCTTTGTAAGGGACTCATGTAAGTGTTACAGCTTTTTCCCAGACTTTGAAATCTTTTGCTTTTTCTTACAAGTTGCACTGTCCCAAATGTAGCGGGCAACTGATTGAGGACACCCTAGGGGATAGATCTTTCCCCTGAAGTGTTAGATGTGGCATGCAAACAAGGACTTTCCTGGAACCTAAGCTTGTTCATTAGGCATTACAAAACCAAATCAAAGTAAATACTCAACCCCCACTTACCCCCACTCATAAATCTATTTTTCTAGCCTTAGATTTCCACCCTACTGGCTGGTAGTATGTAATGCAGCGTGCAGCCAGTGTTGTTTTTGTATTGGAATAGAAGTAGAAGTGAACCTAACTTGCTTTGTTTTTCTGTTGTTGTGTGTACAGGAGCGCCTTGAAAGAGATGTTCTTTTAGGAGAAAGGCAAATTGATATAATATATCGTAGCTTCTAGTCCCACCTGTGGAGCTCAGCCCACAAACATCACTGCTGGGATCACCAGCGTGAGGATTTTATTTTCCCACCCGTTGAGTTCATTTAAACCAATCTTTTTAATTGCTGACTCCTTTGACTTACAGACAGACACAAACCTTTAAGGTTCTATTGTAGAACTGCAGTGCTTTTCCCATCTGCATTGTCTGGAGTAACTGATACAAATGGCAGCATTGGAAAATGTGTCTTTTCAGGTGAGACAGCAGATACTTTGATGGGTCTTCGGTACTGCAAAGAGAGAGGAGCCTTAACTGTAGGCATAACCAACACAGTTGGCAGCTCTATATCACGGGAGACGGATTGTGGAGTCCATATCAATGCAGGACCAGAGATAGGGGTTGCCAGTACCAAGGTAATACCAAGTTCACAGACCTTACTGAATCTCTTGTGAAGAGGCTGGTTATTATATGGGTCCTCATAATGCTTTCTGTTCCCTTTTTAACAGTTGCAATGGATGACTGTGTAGTCAATGATCGTGTGCATGTCAGTACTATTCATTTTCCTTTTCTTGTATATTGCAAAGAGCTTTCTTCTATTTTATAAAGGAAGTATTGCAAGGAAGCAATATTAAATGTTGAAAACAGTGGTCTCAGAGAGAAGAATGTCCTAAGAGGCAAAAATTCTCTTCTCAGTCATTTGTCCTGAGCTACAGTCTTGGTTTACACTTAGGTCTCAAGATGGAAAAGGAAATACTAAGTTTCTGAAATTCTTACTACATAACTGCCCTGAATCACACTGCTTTACCAAAGAATGCTGATGTTGAAGCTTTACTTTTAGCAAATGGGGGAACAGTCTATAAAATAAACACATTTTTTGTGTCCACCTAAGAGTTATTCTCTGGTTGATGCATCTGGCTGCGTGTGATACAGTTTAAAATACTGTGCTATGCTGCATTTCATTTCAGTGAAGTACTTCTGCACAGTGAAATCTGCTTCGATTTAGTTATATTTAGAGGCAAGATGATGTCAATCTGTTACATAAATTCGGCCAAAAACCACATTGGTGTTTAATAGTTCAGTGGGGAATTTGATCATGGAAAATTCATGAGTCTCTTACAAGAAAACTTTGAACGAGTTGTTTGTCACTGGGTTGTTTTCACATAACCAATGGTTGGAGATAACTGAAAATGGCATTTTCTCTCTGGAAATGTGGGGAGTTACCAAAGTTGTGCATATATGACATATGAACTGGAAGAGGTTCTCCCCTAAGGCTGTATATTTAAATTCATTTTGAGAAAACATGGTAGATAATGTAACACGTCTTCAACTGCATGCTACCCAAAAGTAGGAGGTCACATTCTGTATCAAACTCTCCTAGTCACCATCATTCAAGCTTTTCTAAATTCCTTCGGAGCTGTTCTCCAGTATTCAGTGTGGGGGTTGTTTTGATCATGGTTGAGAAAGGGATATAACTACTACAAACCTTAATCTTATTTTGAAGTGACTTCAATCCCAGGCTGGCTCTACAGAGCATTTCGTCACAACACTGGTCTTTTAAGGACTTCAAAGGCTTGCCTTCATAATAGCTGTTGGATTCTTTGCCTTAGATGTTATTGCAGGCAGAGTTGCCTTGAGCACTGTGTAGATGATTTTTCCCCAGAGTTGGTGATACCCATCACTGTGATCTTTTAGCGAGCCTTTGCAAGGTGAGGTGTTCAGAAGCTGTTCCTGAAGAGCTAGGGGGGAGGAAGGATGGGAGGTCACCTTTTCAGTAGACTTTTCTTTTCTTGCATGTGGTCCAAAAATCCTACAGCCAGCTGTGCAGTGTCACAGTGTCCAGATGTAGCGGTGGGCTTCCACTATGTCTCCATCACTGGGTCTGCTGATCATCAGTGCTGTCATCGTTTGCTCCCTCAAATACAGGAAGGACACAGCTATAGTCACAAAACAGGACTTAGTAGTTGCCAGAAATTCTAGAAATGCTCTTTGCTCATGTTCCTCTTTCCTACTTGATTAGAAGGAAAGCCACCACTTAGTGATGTGTTAGGAATGAAATTGGCAGATAATTGAAGGATGCTGTAGTAGGTGACAACTGTTTGCTTTCTGTTTTAATAATATGTTTCTCTCTCCTTCTTTCTCCCTTCCCCTTACTAGGCCTATACCAGCCAGTTTGTTTCTTTGGTGATGTTTGCTCTCATGATGTGTGATGACAGAATTTCTATGCAAGAAAGACGCAAGGAAATCATGCGTGGTCTCAAAGGACTGCCAGGTAGGAAAGCGTTGCATTGATTCCATCTTGCCAAGTAATAATTAATAGCAGAGGTGAACCTGGCAGTGCCTAAGCTTTGCATTTGAAAGATGGAAGGATTGAGATGTGTGCAATGTGACTGTTAGTGGTACCTTTGCAACTGTATTCTCTCTGATGCATTCAGAGCACTAAATTGGACTATTGAACACTGAGTTCAGTTAATTCTGTCTGTGTATATGAAGAATAGGCAGTGTGTGTATGGTTTGAGAGAAGCAGGATTAGACACAACTTTGATTCTTCCAGACTTGATTAAAGAAGTGCTGAGTATGGACGATGAGATCCAGAAGCTGGCCACAGAGCTGTACCATCAGAAGTCTGTTCTCATCATGGGACGGGGCTATCACTATGCTACATGTCTAGAGGGAGCTTTGGTAAGAGATTTCTTTATTTGAAACTTCCTCAAGTGCACTTAGCTGTGGGCTTAGGTTAGACACCTGGCTACGAGCTGATTTATGAACAGCAAGCAGCTGTGGTCTGCTGGCTGACACAGGCTGAAATAGTGTGTGAAATAACACTTGCCATACTGCTGCTGTTATTTCCACATGAAGATACCCAATTCACATCATAGCTGCTGGTTACAGTGGACTGAAATGTATTCTCAGCTTCAGCGTTAACACTGGGAATGTTTTGTGTCTATTTGGATTACAGACAGGGCACCCTGATAAAATCAATTCTTTAAACTGTTGGGGTGACATTTCCAGAAGTGCTCAGCATCCCAAAGTGAGCACCACATCCCTTCACTACAACCTGTGTATTGCAGTTTCTACCTCTGAAAAGATTCCTTTCGGCCTTTTGCTGTCACCTATGGACATGCACACGTGTCCTCTTTGTATTTACCTGCCCAGTTCCAGGCTGTGATGATGTATGCATTGACTGATGACAAATCATGAGGCCTTATGAAAGATTATTTTTTTCCCCATCTAGAAAATTAAAGAAATTACCTATATGCACTCTGAAGGGATATTGGCAGGTGAGCTGAAGCATGGCCCTCTTGCACTGGTGGACAAACTCATGCCTGTTATCATGATCATCATGAGAGACCATACGTATGCAAAGTGTCAGAATGCTCTCCAGCAGGTCATTGCACGACAAGTAAGTACCTGTAAAAACTTCTAGTGCACCAAAAATGCAGGCTTTAATATGGAAGCAGCTTTATAGGGCTACCCTACCTATCTGCTATAGTGTCACTTCCTAAAATGTAAGTTCAGTAGGTGGTCTTTATGGGCAGTTTTGTATAATATTGGGGAGAAAAGGAGTAGAAGGGAGACTGATTGATATCTTTATTCTTAAGTTTATGACAGTTTTTGCTACAAATCTTACAGGGCAATAGAAGGTGGAGGCTGAGAGCTTTGTGGCATTGTGGGTTAGGTTCAAGATATTTGTAGATAACTCCTGCAGAACCCATAGAACTGAGCTAGTTTTCCGTTTTAACAGTATTTCACTAGCTAAGAACGCATAGCAACTCCTATTCGATGTGTGGAGTTTGTTTTTTAAGCCTCTGGGATTTCCAGTTCTGTTAGGTCACAGAAAAGGAAACAATTCAGACTGTGCAGTCAGATATACATGCAGAACACAACTGATGTTGTGTTTTAATGAGAAGAGTACACTGACAGAAGGCAACAGATGCAGAAACCTGGTGGGCTTTGTTTATCCTTTAAAATATGCCACAAGGATGCCCATGTGATGTTAAAACTGTTTTGTTTTGAAATAAGAGAGAAGTTCGTGGCACCACTGATCTGAATAGAAGCGAAAAACAGAACATTCCAGGCCTGTTTTAATTCAAAATTTGCCTTTTCTTGTTTCAGGGGCGACCTGTAATCATTTGTGACAAGGAGGACATCGAGACAATTAAGAACAATAAGAGAACAATCAAAGTTCCCCATTCCGTGGACTGTCTGCAGGGGATCCTGAGCGTTATCCCCCTTCAGCTTCTGGCTTTTCACCTTGCAGTTCTCAGAGGATATGATGTAAGTACGATATTCTCTTCCTAATTCCCTTCCTCATCTCTTGCATTTGTACTTGCTACCTGCATGTCTGGAAAAAGTGTATTGGGTGAGGCTGGAAGTCTGTGGGGGGTGTCTGTGTGACTGCTTGAGTTATTGGAACCAGGTTAAAAGGTGGACCTAGCAACTGCAGAGGCTTTTTGTGAACAAAATGTGAGGGCGGTAATGACATGGCTGAGAACTGTGCAGTTTGAGCTTGGATGTGTCTGTTTTCTAGTGCCAGATGGCTGGTAAGGAGCAAAAAGGAAGCTAAAAAGTCCACAGAACGATGTTTGAGGTACAGAGTTTGTGTTGGTTATTTGATCATAACACAGGCACTGGCCTCTACGTCTTACCGCAGTGACCTTCTGTATTTGAGATCTGTAACAGCGTACACCAAAGGGACTGAGTCCTTTGTTCTTCTGCACTGATTATCCTCATTAGTAGGAAAATATGTTCAGTCGATTTCAATTTAAACACAGAACCAACACTCCACACGCTACAGAGTTGTACACAAAGAAAGTGTGTAAATACTCACAAGCATCTTCTTTCTCCTCCCTCTCTGCAGGTTGATTTTCCAAGAAATCTGGCCAAGTCCGTAACTGTAGAGTGAAAGATCATCTGAATCATAGGGGCAAAGGGGAATTAAGTGAAAGACTCTTTTTGGTACCAAAATAACTTGATTTTAAAGTCCCCTAGGTAAATCTTATTTTGGTAAATGATTGTTTGTGTACGAGATCACTGTAATTCCATTACATTAGTGATTGTCAAATTGATTCCACATGCTATGCGAATAGCTTTGGGTTTTTTGAACAATAGATTTTCATGGAAGCTATTAAATGGTTTTCTTTGAAGATTACTGAGTCTTCTAGGTAAAAGGCCCTCCACTTTACTTTCAGATACTGTCATTGTTTCTTACCAGTGTGGCTCACTCCAGTTGTTGGTGAGAAGCCATTCAATGCATTACCTGTCATGCTCTCAGGCAGTGATACCAGAGTGTACAACTGGAACAGGAGCTGCTACTGGTCATGGTCATGTTTGTGCAGGTATTTTAACAGTGGGAGAAACTGTAAAAGAGCATTTGGGTCAACTTCTGCCTCATCCATAAAAGGGGATTCAGCTGACCTGTCTCAGCCTCTGAAGCTTTAGGCACGTGGTAAATGTGCTGAGGAAGTAATGTTGCTTCAGAAAGATGTTATCTATGCCAAATACCTAGCAGCTGACAATCTCATAGAGCTGGGCCATGACACACCGTGTGACACAGCGGCTCTTTGTAGTTGTACCCATGAAGATGGTGGAATTCATGCCTTCAGATGCAAATGGAAGCAGTGTCTGGCTCAGCACCATGGATGCCTACCAAAAAAGAGGAGGGGGAACAGTGTTCAGTTGGTGGTGGTGTTTATTTTGTTGGCATTTAATTTGTTTTTAAACAAGCAGCCCTCTTCCTGTGTTGTGGGATGAAGGTTTTTCCCTCTTGATCTGAGAACTGTAGCACTGTGAAGAGACCATAAGGAATGGGCTTTATTTTGCTGCAGGTCACTTAATGGTTTCTCCCTTCTGTCCTTCGAACAGAGACAGCACTAAATCTCTCTCTGTGAGGCTTGCTATGTTATTCAGAGTCCCGTAAGTGCATGGGTTCTGGTTTATTTAGGTTGTAGTGTCATATGTGGTTGTGTCAAATTGAGCTGGTGTAAAATTGGAGGGGATAAAACTTGATAGCCACAAAATATGAACTTTGATAATGATTTTTTAACAGGTTTGCAGAAGTTACGCAGAAAATATGCCTTCAAGATATTGAACAAGTCATTAAAGGGCAGTTAATTGGGTGTTTCCTAATGCAAAAAGGTGAATTCCTACCAGCCTGATGGGTTTTGAATTAGCTTTATACATGCAAAAGCATAGTACAAGGCGGAAAGCAATGGTTGCTGAGTCCTGGTGAATATTTCAAAGTGCTGCCCCTGGAAAACTGCTTTAACACATGCAGTGTTTGGGGACCATCCATTACCATTAAAACTCAGCTCTGGAGGATGATTTTCAACAGAAGAGGACTGCTCAGACGAAGTGTTTTCAAAGACAGTGGCAATTCTGCTTTATGCCAAACCGTAGTAACCTGTTTGACTTCAGTTCATAATCAGCCCGAGGCTGTTTTGTTAATGAGTAAAATGCTGCGTGCCTGGAAACTTTCTCAAAGCCACCATATGTATGTTTATTAATATTGTGTTCAGACTATTAATTTATGAATGCATTGTGTTGCCAGTGTAGGAAGTGTTGCATTGTAGTTGTACAGCGGTTGCTTATGAGGTGCTGACTCCTACTCTGTGCCTCTGCCTAGGCATGACCAGTAGACTGCCCTTCTTCGAAAGGGTGTAATTCTCCCGGAGGAACAGCAAACTGTGTGTGTTCAGTGCTAACAGTGTGGGGACAGCTCCTCTTCCTGCTGCCACTCACCTTATTAAGGGAAGCTGTGAACCTTGAGCATGCAGGCTAGGAGCCAGGGAAGGTTCTCCCATTGCCCAGCATAAGGACTTGCAGTACCACACCATGAGGCATGAAGTCTGATGGGAAAGAACCTGCAAGAGAATGGTTTGAAGATGTCTTTCTCCTATTCCATTCAGAAGAAAAGCATCAAGCATTGCTTTTAGCTTACCTTGTGCAGATAATGGTCTGTCAGCTCACTTCTGGCAAACAGAGTGGTTGACATGGCAGTCAGGGTGGTCAACCTCACAAAATGCAGATTGCTGTTCAGTAGAAAGCTGGTAATGTGGGCTGTTAAATATTTACGAAAGTTGTGTACAAAGAGGACCAAAGAACAGGATTCTAAATGAAAAATGTAATGAGTCTGACACTCTCCTGTTGGATGTAACTGTACAGATATTGCAGAGCTCTTTGGTTTTAATGCTGTGATAGACAAATCCTCATTCTCTGTAATTCTCCACAACAGATTCTTCATTTGTCTGAAGTAAGGTAGTATTCAACCCCTGCATCCTGCAGGTTGCCAGCAAACTGCCTCAGGTGTACAAACTGCCAAAACAAAGGTGTAATACGTTCAGGTAGGACGTTGTCATGCTTCAGTGGAGGACACTTGCTATGAAGAATTTCACTGATGAGCATAGTAGGGAATCCGCAAAGCATCTCATTGTTAATTGCCATGCCAGTGTGAAGTCAGATTGTATAAAGGACTCTTCTTAGCTTTCCTTACCTCATTTTGTGTAGACGTGTTGTGTCTTGATGAACAGATGGTATTTCTCTCTTTCCCTAGAGGACTTTTAGAATGTCTTGTGATATTTATTAACAGCAGTCAGTCTTCTGCTCTCCAGAATGAATGTTTTGCTTACTGAGCCAGTCCAACTCCGTCCTCCTGATGGAGGTGTGCAGACATCCAGCAGCCCTTCACTAAAATCCAGCCATGGGTAGACACCAATAAAGACCTTTCTCATTTCGCATAGCAGCTACCTATTACTGCTTACATTGGCCAGAAAGGTTTTTCCTCCTGTCTGCACTGAAGAAAGGCTGTACTCAGCTCTGAATTTGTCAAATGAGTGAGTACTGTCTGCACATACGTCATTGCAGAGAGCCCAAAGCAGTGTTGGGAGGTGTCTGTAGAGTGCAGTGGTGGTTTGGGGATGCCCTTCTGTCCACATCCTTGTCCGTAAAGTCTCTTTGTATGTAAAGAGCTGCACTAGTGAAAGCTCTGAGAGAAGTGGAAGAATCTCATGAGTATAACAGCATGCAATCTTGCTTAATTGCTATCCCTAATGATACCCAACCCAGTTTGTCCAGGCTTAAGCTGCAGAGTGAGACATCTAAAAGCCCAAGGAGGACCAACATTAGTGCAGAATGAGGGTTTTCTCCCTTCTGGTAGCAGTCCTTGGCAGCACAAGCAGCAACATGTAGGATGGACTGGGGGAGCTGCAGTTTGGCACGCTGGTGTTTGTGGCTGATTTTAGATCCTTTGCTACCTGATGGTACCAAATTTGCCTCAAAAAGCACAGAGTCCCTCCACCAGATCAGGAAGAAGAAATAAGGAATTGGGTTTGAATCAGAGGATAAAACTATTTGCCTTCAATTCAGTGTGTGTAAATAGATATTTGAAATGGCAGATGCCACCATTTCTTCCATATGGGTCTGTTTGCCTCTGCTTGTACATATCCAGCTCTCTTGGTTTGTGGGGACCAGGCTGTACCTTATTTCCTGTTGTGTGCTGTATGCAGAAGATGTCTTATTTTGTCTGTAGTGTTTTATAATTTGGGTTCTGTCTTTTTGCTTACTTTTTTTGTATCTCACCCTTTGAATAAAATCAAGTGCCCTACATTAAACAAATGGAATTACTGGTCTTTAGTTAAATACATGTAAAAGTATCCCTTTTCAGCCTTGGGCAGGCTGAACTGGTGGGTGGCACTCAGCCCAAGGCTGGGAGTGGGGCTGGGTGGGCTGTGAGGTCCCTTGCGACCCAACCATGGTCCTGTGGTTCTGTGTGCTTAGAAGTTGGTTTCAGAGCAGACAGAACAGCCCCAAATCACTGAAAGACTCCTCCCAAAAAGCAAAGGGCTGGGACAGCAGCATCTCCACCAGGCACAGAAAACATCCTTTGCCCTTCTGATCTGGCTCCTGAAGCAGCTTAAAATCTGTTGCATCTCTCTAAGAGCCCTGCATCTTCTCGCTGCGCTCATCCCACTTGGGTTACCCAATGGCCAATGAGTATCAGAGCAAACACTGCATGAAAAAGCAATAAAGCAAGGGATTCATTGGCGGCCATCTTCAGTTTGACACCCCAGATAGTTTATGGTTATGGATTATGCCCTGGTCACATCTCCAGACTTCCCTGTTTCTGCAGGTGGATCGCATCACTGCCCCCAAGGACTGAAAGCAGCTGCTTGCATGGAAGGAGCAAGGGGTGAGCTGCAGGCAGCCAACACCATGGCCCTGGCCTCTGCCTGCACCCCAGGGTATCACCCAGTCCTGTCTGCTTGGAGTGGTTTGCAGTGAGGCACAGAGAACCCACTGGAGAAGTGTCACAAAGCACAGGTTATTCTGGTTGCATTTTGCATTGCAGTTCTTGCCTTGATTTTAGGTTTTAAGCAATAAAATCTCCATGGATGTTTTATTAAAAAAAAAACCAAAAAACAAAAAAAAAAACAAGAAATGCCTCAAGGGGAACATTCTGCTTTGGTGGTTGCCAGTGTTTGTCTTTTCATGGAGGGTTCCTTCCCTTCTCGGCTTCTGCTGCCATAGAAACAAAGAGTTCATAGAATCATGGAAACATTAAGGTTGGAAAAGGTTTCTAAGATCACCAGCTCCAACCCCAATCCTTTCTCATCGTGAAAAGCCCATAGCAGCACTTGGTCCTTCAGCCACCGGTGGGTGGTCAGTCCTCATCTCCATTCAATCAATTTGAGCTGGTCTGGGGGGAAAAATAATTGAGTTTTCTGCTTGCTGCTAACCCAGAGCACTGTGCTGCTGCTTGAGCATGGTTCCATTTGTCTGCCGCCCAAGCAGCACATTTGTTCCTGCTGCAAACCTGTGCAGCTGTGCAAGAAATTGCTCCTTGAGATAACATCCCCAACCCTCTTCTTGGCTGAAGGTCCTTCTCCAGCAGCAAGTGTATTCCTGTCTAACCTGGAGCGTGGGAAGCAATGCAGCAGCAAACCACAGTGCTACGGGGTTGCCAGCACACAGAACATTGTATTCCAGCAATGGTAGAAGGGGAGGAAACAAAGGTGAAGTCAGGCATTTTTGGACAGGAACCACATGGGGAGAGGAGGGGACAGGATTCAATGGGAGTGGTGTTGGAAGAGTGAAGGATGCAACCTATTAACTGCTCTTAGTGCTCCTATAGAAGCATCCTTGCACTGATTTTCCCATCTCCCAGTCAGCAATTGCAGTGTTTGCACCTAAATCTGTATTATTATATAATAGCCTCACAAATTTTGCCTGCTGACACTGTGTAGTAAACAATCCCATGAATTGATGCAATCCTTTCCATGGCTTCAGTCAGGCTCTGCGTTTAACCTGCAGAACTAAGTGGGTTCCCTGGCAGCTTTCCAGCATTTCTCTCTTGTTTTTTGGTTTTCTCACACTTTGCTCTGCTTCTTATTTATTTAGTTTTATATTGTGGGAATGTAGAAATGTGCCGCAGTAGATGATGGGTGGTCCAGCGCTCGGCTTTGGTTGGCAGCTGCTCAGCCAAATTGTTTCAGCAAGAAATCATCATCCCTAAGAGGTGTAAAAGAAAGGCCATGTTTCCTCCAGTCTGCATTTAGGCAAAACTCCCTACAGGCAGTAAGGGGGGGCCCAGCACTTGAAGCGTCAGCAGTGTCTTCAGATGTAAGTCCATTGTGATGGGGGCAAGTGGCTCTTGGCAAGTGGCTCTGTCCATGGTAGAGGTGGGGATGCACAGATGGAGCAAACTGGAAAACATGAATGGAGGTGAATGTGTCTGAGTGCTGTGCTTGGGTTGGGGTAATCCCAGCCATTGGGACTGTGGGTGATGGATGAGGCTTTGGGCACATGGACTATGGGAGGTGCCCCAGTCCTTTGCCGGGTTGGGTCTGGGCTGGTTTTAATGTCCCTTCCAACCCAACTGTGAGCACACAGTGGAGCCAGGGAAGGGCACAGCACAGGTTGGGTGCAGCCCCTTTGTGTTCCTATAGAATAGGAGAGAAACACCAGGAACAAACCCTCTCTGTTGGCTGCTCACACCCTGCATGCAGCAGCTTTGTTGTGATGGATGGCACAAAGTGAACGTGGCATTTCTTTGGCTCTCGCTCACATGCTTCTCTCCTCTGTCTGGTGTACATGACACATGAGCTGCTTCTGTTTTATGGGGAAGTTTGTTAAATGGCAGGCTTGGAAGTCTGGAAGCATGGCTGTGCAGCCCCAGCTGGAGCAGGCATGAAATCAATATATATCTGGAGACAAAGGAAGGCTCTTGCCAAGAGAAAAATCAAAAGTTGTTTTGCATGGGAAGCCAGATTCCCTTCTAAGGCATCCTATACATCAAGGCTTAATCCTGCAGTGCTTGGTTTGGCAACAGTCCTGCTGTACCAAATGCACATTGGTGCTATAAAAAGAGCAAACAGCACTGCCACAAGGAGCTGTGTCCCATGTCCTGCAGTGGTGCAACAATGACATGAGCCTCATTTAGGGCCATGCGTGCACCACCACTTTGCTGCACCATGTATTATGCTAAGAAGAAATTAGTGGATTTTCCACCAAAGGATACAATTTCTGAAGCTCCTTCCATATCCAAGGTGCTTCTCGGGAATGTATGCAAAGCTTTTGGCTTTGGCCCTTCTCCCCCTGTTAACATTTGCATTTGTTCCCACATGCTTTTGTCTGCCTGGAAACACATTGGGGTGAGGTCTGATAGCATCCAGTCCCAAAAAGCAGCCAGAGCAGCGCTTTCTTCATCACTATCTCTGATGTCTCCCATTTCTAATGGGCACTCTTTCAAACCATGCCAATTTGGCCTCGGGTAAGTAGATAGAGTTACCTTCATATTTGCAGCATGACCTCAGCTTTCCTCCACCTACTGCAGACTCTCTGGTTATTTAAAGAACCCACAGGAACTAACCCTGTGGGATTTTTTTATTTTTAATTCCAAAAATCCCCAGCAGCTATGCAGCCCATGAGACAGAGCTATGTGAGCTCTGCACCAGGCAAGATCCGGCCCACCAACAGCACTGTTCCAGGAGTTGAATCCTCCCAATATAGTTTTCTCTGGACACAAGTGATGCTCCTGGAGCTGCCCTATAGGATCCAGAGCATTGCTGCTGTCTTGGGGATAGACTGCATCACCAGGTGCTGGGCATAAATGGTTTTTCTTGCTGCAGGCTTACCTTTGGGCTGGTTTACAGAGAAAGAAACCAAATGGAAACCCAACATCATAGCATCACCAACCTTCAAAGCCCTATTGCAGGGAATCTAAGGACCCCAAGTGTCCTTAGGGTTCCTCGGTGCCACATCCCCATGGTTCTTGAGCACCTCCAGGGACTGTGACTTCAACATCTCCCTTGGCAGCCTGTGCCAATGCATAACTGCTCTTTCAGTGAAGAAATTTTTCCTGATATCCAACCTGAATCCTGTCCATTTGGGTCAATTTTGAGTCAAAAAAGCTGCTTGTAAGGTCTGCAACTGAAAAGAAGAGAACAGTTGTCTGGTTTGCTGTCACGATTGGAGGACAAGCTGTTGTCTGAGCACCCAGGATCGTAGCTTGCCAACATTTGCCTCTTTCATCTTTGATGGGTTATTGTCCTTATTCATTGCAGGAGGGCTGGACAGATGACCTTTAAGGACCCCTTCCAACTCAAATGATTGCATGATTCTATAGTTTACCTCCAATCCTTCTCTAAAAACAACTAAAAACAACCAAAAAAACCAACAGAACAAACAAAAATCCAATGAAAAAAAAAACACTCAAAATACAATAAAATAGTAATTTTGCAAGCCTAGGAGAGAAGCCTGGACCAAACCATCCACATCCCTACCCAGACAGGATCAGACAAGAGAGAATTTAGTTTAACCTTCAGTTTAACCTTCTGAGCTGGATGGTTAAGAAAACAAACAGAAAATCATCTGATGCTCCTGAAGTTATTTGAAGTTATTTTTAGCAAGAGCACAGCTCCCCTGATTCCATGGCAGCCTGGGAAATAGGCTTCAGTGATCAACACATACAGAGACATGAAGCTTAGCCCCCCCCCCCCCCAAATGTTAAGAATTCACATCACATCCCAACAAAACAGAGATTCTCAAGTTCCAGTCAATGGAAACATCGCCCATACATCTCTTGTTGTCTCCCCTGCTGCATTGGAGGCAGCTAAAAATACTCTTGAGCCATTCCTGATCTTTTTTCACTTCAGCTGTCGCTGTGGTTACGGGGATCCTGCTCTGTTGTTTCCAATGGTGCAGGGTCACAGTGTCTCCAACCCTCACATCCCACCAGCACAGGGTTTGCTGTGGTTTACTGGGAGCAGAGCCAAAACTGACCCATGGCCTGGAGAATTTTTCCCATTTTTTTCTTAAAAACAGAGCAGGGATTGCCTAGGTAGAGTGGGATGTTACCCCACAAGAGGCCAATAGGCGGATAAAGCTTTTTAAGGCTATGGGTGCTCACATTTCACATTCCCCATCCCAAAAATGGGTTGGAGGTGTGTAGATATACTCTATTTCTGCTCAGCTTTTAGTTTCTTAGAGATTTTTCCACTGAGGAAAACCATACAGGAAAAGGACCCTGATGTCCCATTGCCCAGTGAATGCTCGAGTAGACTGAGGGGCTCCAATGGAGGAAAGAACTGGGGACAGCTGAGCCATGCACACCCTAAGGGATGTGCCAGGAAGGATTTGAAATGGGAACAGAAAGTGGAACACAGAAATCCCCTTGCAATTGAAGTGACCTCATAGGCTAAGCTCAGTTTTCCACTCGCTGTGGTATTTCTGCATGCTGTTCTCCATCCCATCTCCATTCCTCCAGCTCTGAAAAAGGCCCCACGAGTTAATGGCTCTGAAGAACCAGAAAAATCCCTGCTTGGGCTGAGGACAGGCTCAGCCCATGGCGTTCCTTCAGGCCACATGTGCATGCACTGTTACACAAGAAAATACCTTTGTGAAATGATATTTTGCCTTCCTCTGCAAGCAAGAGGGAGCTCTGAAAGCATTTAAATCTTAAAAGATATTTAAATTATCTCAAGAAACATCAGCAGTTTATTCTGGCAGAGCGCTACAGGCTTTCAGCCACTGTCTGCGTGCAACATGATTTATTCTGTTGTTTTTACAAGTGATTTTATGTCTGTTTCTTTAAAAAAAAAGTGTTACATTCTTCAGCAACACAAACAGCAAAAAGGATTCTACCATGTTGCATCTGCTACCATTGACCCCCTTTCCAGAGCCTTATCTATGGGTTGGAAGGGGCTTTCTTTGCCAAAAATAGAAAGAGAAAAAAAAAAAAAAAAAAAAAAAAGGAAAAAAAAGAAGAAAAAAATGAATAATTTGCATGCCTGTCAAATAAGGACCTCTATAGCTGCCAAAAGCCAGCCATGTGCTCAGCAGCATTGCACGCACAGCTCATTGCTTTAGACACACTGTTCTAAAAAGAGCATTTTTTGGGGAAATTTAGGAGGAAATTCATCATGATGAGGTCTATGAGGCCCTGGCACTGCTGCCCAGAGAAGTATGGGTTCCCCATCCCTGAAGGTGCCCAAGGCCATGGATGAGCTCTGGACAATCTGAGCTGGTGGGGGACACTCAGCCCACAGCAAGAGATGGGGCTTGGGGGCTGTGAGGTCCCTTCCAAACCGGTAGCTCATGTTTTCAGGAGCTAAAAAGCATGAATCATTTGCTGAAACAGGGCTGGGTGTATTAAGGCTGAACTTCCTTGGATTAGCTTTGTGTTAGTTTTCTTTGTGGAATAAAATATTCCAGTAACATCAAAAACCAGTGGGTGTTGGATCATTAAGCAGAGAGGAAGAAAGAATGTGAGAGGAAGCATGCTTAGGTATTTTATTAGCAGTTGTGCTAACTTGCCCTTGTTAGAGGTTGCTCACTGAACTGCATTAAACACTATCCTGTGGTTGGAAGGCTCTGAAAATCACAGAACAGTAGAGGCTGGGAGGGAGCTCTGGACATGCTGCTGGCTCATGGTTAAGCTGTGGTCAACCGTTGGTCAACTGTTGGTCAACCATCTGTCAACTGTTGGCCAACCATTGACCAACAACTGGTCAACCAAGACACATGTACTGATGCAGACAGCATAGACTGTGTTACCTCCAGATGAAAACAACTTTTGTGTCAGGCAGAAACACACAAATTCCCATTTGAATTCTCCAGGCTGGTGAAAAGATGGTTTTATGGGATAACTTGTTGACCAGGATTCTCTCCTGGTTGCTCCCTCTACCTAGCCAATGAATTTGATGGAGCCCAGCGTAAATTTGTGTAGTTCTTTAATAATAATCAAGATCAGCAAGAATAATGACTGAATTTAACAAATGACACATGCAACAAACAGAGGGAATAAAACATCATTGCACAGCACTGGCTGAGGTGACAACATAATCCAACATCAGATCAGAAGGCTTGTTTCTTTTCCTTTGCTGCATCAGCACCACATATAGGACAATGTCACTGTGCACAGATAGCTCCGAAGCCAGAAATTCTCCAAAATTAACAGTGACAGATGTTTTCATGCACCAAGGAGCAGAGGAAGAATTCCAGCGGCCACCAAAGCTCATATGGGTGAATGCCTCAAAATGCAGCCAGCAATAATGTGTGATGTTAGCAACTATAAAACATGGGAATCTTTGTTGAATGCAGATGCTTGGTCCTCTGGTGCAATGATAGAAAGCTGTGCTTGAATTAAACACAAAGTGATAATCAAAGTGATCTATTTTGAGCAAAGAAAACCGTTTATTAATGCCATCAGACATCTGTTTATGGCTGTTTAGACCAACCCTATATGTGAGCATGTGAAAGTAGTAAACAGAAATATCTGCTGAAATCCTTTGAAATCGTGGAGCAGATATAGTGCCACTCAGCTCCTTTTGATCTATAATGAGCCTTAACAACTGGCTAGTGTGGATTGATAGCCTGTGTAATGTGTATCTAGGAAAGTTCTATACAGAGAGAATACATAGGGTGCCATATATCAGCACATGGCACACCAGCTAATTCAACCTCATTTACATAGCATTAATTGTCTGTGAGTTCATTTCAATTTGGGCCCAAATTTTCCTTCTTAATACCTTAAATTCGGTTCTGATGGTGGATGTGCAAAACTCTCCCCAATGCATTGAAGGTTGGACAGCCCAGCATCCTTGTGCCTCAGTTAGTGCTATGTAAAGCAGGTGCTCGTCACTACAGGAAATATTTGTACATTTATAAAAAAAAGCCATACAACCATAAAGAAAAAAATACAACAAGCACAGCTTGATACAATAACTTGCCATGAAATGTCACTGGCTTTATAATAATTTACTACAACTTGAAAAATGTTCTTTTATCCACACAGGATAGGAAATGCTTCCATCTAACATATGGTAAGCATGCAGTAATAATATGTACAACAAAAAAAAAAAAAGGGGGGGGGGGGAGTTTATTTTTATTCATAAACAGGATGAGTACATGGAGGTATTTTGCAATGATTATTTTTCTAGCCCTATGTACGCTTTGTTTTGCTTCTTTCCTACTGTGGATTTTTTTTCCCCTCTGTTTGCGGAGAAGGAAAATTCCTATATACATCTGCAAGAAGTTAGCTTTAGTCATGGAGCATACACTGCTATTATTTTTTTCCCCAGCAGTAGCTTTAGATTTATGGGTTTATGTTTACTGCTTAATTGACACACACACACACACACACACACAAAAAAAAAAAAAAAGCCTAAATGCCGTAATGCTGAAAATCAATCTCTTTTCCAACCTGTTTTGGAATATTGAGGTTCTGTTGAGGGAAATATTTATTGATCCTGTTTTACACCGTACTCTTTCAACATCTCACCAAATCCCATTCATCACCAGAGGGAATCCAACCAATTTGTGTTGGGGTGTTAAAGGCTTCCCACTCCAACGCGACCATGACAAAGTCATCTCATTGAACCAACCGTGCCTTCTACCTGATAGAACTTGACATAGTGAGTGGCAAAACCAGGTTTTGCTCCAAACTGGGGACTGCTCTGTGCCGCCTGCAGACAAAACAGTGTTGGGGTGAACTGTCACCCTTCAAATGAGTCTTCAGATCCATTGTAGTTGTTGTGTTTATGGCACCTAGAAGTGGCACATATTGACCAAACGTGGGTTAGCTTGACCCTGGATCTCATGGTCAGGCTTCATTCACAGATGTCCTTACCAAGAGGTCCCAAGTCAGGTCTCCACTGAGTCTTTTTCATCTGTTCTTTTTCCTCCTTGAGCTTTTTTTTTTTTTCTTCTTCTTTAAATAGCAAGAAAAGCTAGAATTAATATTTCCAACAGCACTGAAGTAAGCACTTAGCAATGCATTTCTTTACCTGGTACAAAATGATACGTGCGTAAGAACCCTTAGATATTCATAGAACAAGACAGTTTTACCCTTTATGACCTGGCAATTTCCAGTCCTTTCATGAGAACCAATCCTGACCATAAAACAGAGACTGAAGTGCAGCGACCTCCCTTATTGCTATCACTAGGCATGTGCTCAGAAAGTTTGCTGTGATGTGTGCATAGACTGTGGTGTGGAATACGGTGGGAGTCCCACAAAGAGGAAAGCATGGAGAAATGCATCCAGTGCATTTCTTGGAAGACTGATTTCCATCTTGCATTTGGTGTAGAATTTTTGCTATAGTCAACAACTGCGTAGAGAAATGATGTTGCTGAGAGTTGACAAGAGTGAGTAAGCACTCTGGCTCTTTGAGTTTGGAAGACATCTGCTACTTATTCAGGAAGGAAAAACAAATAATAGAAATCCATGTGGATATATTTTCGGGGCAAAAGTACGTAATTTACAGAAAAAACAGGAACGCATCAGTGGCAACCATTTCAAACTGACAATAACAAGGAGCCCAAGCAGACAGCATTTAGAGAAATTGATACACCTAGCCACCTATTTGTACTAAGAAACCTTCCTTTAAGAATGGAAAACAGCATTAAATTACAGTGCTGAACTGCAGAGGTGTTAAATGGATGGACATAATTAGTCCAAGCCAAATGCAAAGATTCTTCTGTCAACCAGACCTTTCCCAGATTGCTGTGAGCTCCTCTGTCCCACTGGGAGCACCGAACTGTGTCTCACTCCTGTCCTCATGGGAGGAAGTTGAAGCCTGGCGATTCATTGATTGATTGTGCTGATTGATCTCTCATGTGATCCGTTTGCCTGATGGCACTTCGTTTTCATTCACCTGCTCTTCCACATCCCAACATACCCCAAACCAGACACCAAAGACCTACTCCTTCTCCTTTTTGGACCCTCAAAGGTAACCTTCCCTTCTCCAATTCACAGGCCATGGGAACAGCTGCCCACCATCAATTCTCCAGATTTATGGGGTTTCTGTGGTTGCAGACCCATTGTTGTCCTTATTCACCTGGCAGCTGGTATGCAACCTGGCTTTCTGTTGTCCCTTGAGTCTCATACAGTTAATTTGTGCAGATGTCTTCAGGATGCTCCAAGCTTTTGCACCTGAAGGAGCCTTTCGCAGCCCTTCCTTGGAGAGAACCTTCAACCATTTTCCCAGTTTATCCTGGAATCACTGTGATGACGCATGGGGAAGCGGTGGGGAGAGCCTTGCTGAAACAGAGTTGGAGTCACTCTCCTTGCTCCTGCAGTCTCTTGGCTTTTCTTGCTTCAATAGTTTGGTGGCACTGATGCTCAAGGGGTTTTAAAGACAACAAAAAACGAAAGGAGAAATGAAGTTGTTTGTTCTGTCCCGTTCCAAAACTGGCGTGGCTTCCTCTGTCCCCCCCACCCCCCACCCCAAAGACAGACATGATACATTACTGCTGAAAAAAAACCCTCAAATGCTTCTAGAAGAGATGGGA
>JAOWBP010004587.1:1090171-1104024 GCA_028571105.1 Tragopan temminckii
TATATATATATATATATATATATAAAAATTTTTCAGTCAGAACTCTATTTGCAGTGATATAGTTGAACCGTTTTAAGTTATGTTAGCTAGTCGGAACGCCTGGCTCTCAGGATTCTCATATCTTCTTCAGTTACTTCTTTCCTTCCTCCTCTCACTGCCCTCCCCAAGTTATTTTGTCAGCGTTATGCCATACCTTCTGGCTCTGACTAGGGAAAGGCATTGTAAGGTTAATTAGCTGGCATGTTAATTACAGAGCGAGTCAAGCGGGACTGGCTGGTGCTATGGCAAGGAAGCTATTTCACAGGTTCAGGGCTTATTGAGATTTTTCCCATTAGCTGGGGCTTCTGGAGGACAGCAGGGTGATACTTCTTGCTGCTGATGGTGACAGTGAGGCTGGCAGCTCCAGGGTATGTGTGTCAAGCATGAAGTATGCCAGTGTCTTCTGTTGCACATCTTGCAAATGCTCCAGGTTAGGAATTAAAGCTGCAGGAAAGAGATCTGTTGGGCTGTTACATGGAAAATTAAAAGATCAAAAGTGTGGGATTTCCCCAAATGTAGGACCCAGAAATCTGCTTTTGGTGTTGTAAAGGAGAGAGTAAGTATGTAAGTCCTGTGAAAAAGTGTATTGTGAAGACACCTGGATGGCTTTCCTAGTCTGTGTCTCACTTGGTATAATTTGGCCTTGGCTGCAGTCTGGTTCAGCTGCTAGATGCCAGTAGAGAGCTTGGCTCTGGGTTTATCAGTTTGACCTTTTGTCGACTAAGATGATCTCCAACAAAATCTGTTCATGCTCCTCTTGGAATATTTGGTGTACTTTGGATACCTTGTGCTTCCTGCCGTGTTCCCAAAGAGAAAGGCAACTTGTTGCTGTTTGTTCTGCCTTTGGTGCAGAATCCTGATGCCATGTTTGGTGGAAAAATAGTGCTATCCCTGGCCAGCAAAGGCTGTAAGTGTGGGCTGCTTTCAGATTATCCAGATGTGGAGGCTCACAGTCGCTGTGTAGTGTTTCTGTCTAACAGGCATTGGTACTGCAGGATGTCTCCCAAGAAAAGTGTTTCATTTTCATTTTCAAGGGCTTGACATCTGGGGATGAATCTCTGTTGACTCTAGTAGTTTCTACTGAATCCCTTAGAAGCTTTGCAGTGTCTGTTTCCTGAGGGAATTTGATCCTCATCCTGTAAATCAGAGCTTTGTATTGAGGATTGAGGGCAGAATTCCCTTTTGCTGCACACCCTTTTGCTGGATTATTGACCAGCAGGAAGGGGAGGGTGGAAAAGCCCCAACCAGCAGGAGGTGAAGAGCAAAGCACAAGTAGAACCCCAATCTCAGTTTTCCTCCAACATCTCCAGTTGCAAGAGGTGAGCCAGTACCACTGCTGGGTGTGTGTTCAGCCTTGGGATTGCTGGAGGGCAGGGAGAAGTTGGGACACCTGTGATCAGGAAGGCTGTCAGGGTGCTGTTTTCCTGTGCTCCTTCACCACTGGTAGTAGCAGTAAATACTGTAGGGAGATTTCTGGGTTCCCTGGAGATGTTTTCAACTAAGCTGAGGCTGTTGTTAATGGTGTTTCCTTCTCCTTGGGTTTTCCCATTCAAAAATATCCCCAAAAGTGCAAGGCATTGCTAGGTGTGAGTTCAAGGTATTACTTCTGCTAATTGGATTTAGGTTCTCCGCTTTTCTTCAGTGTTTACTTGAAAAGTTGCCTTTTGAATCAATCTGTGAAACTTCTTACAATGCCACATCCAAGTTGCACTTAGGAAAAATAAAATAAAATTAAAAACTAGCATAGCTGGAGATGCATTCACCCACTGCCCAGCTCTTGCCGTTTAGACTTCACTGCCCTGCACTGCCACAGGATGAAGGGACAAAGCGCATTCAGGTTGAGTTGGGCTGGATTTCCAGCTGGGATTTTGGCAGTGGATATTCTGCAAGCACTTTACAAAGAGCCCCATGAGCTAACGAGCCTGCCAGCTTCAATGGTTTTACATGTATTTTTGGGGCTAGGGGCAGCTTGTTTGCATCTCTGCCTTTGACTTATTAAGGAATGGGACTTCTGCTTGTGGTCAGAAAATTGAATTTCAATACCAATTTGTCCATACAGCATTGTAGTTTCCAATCTCCTAATTCTGTATGGCCAGTACGGCAGCTTCAGCATGATGAATTATAAGCCAAAATTCCACTTCTGTATTATGAAGCTGTTTTTAATGAAGGTGGAATGATAGTGCTTATAGTTTTCTTGACCACCTTGCTGGTGCTGTTAATGAAATGAGCCTGGTATGGCCTAAATGCAGCATTTTGGGGTCAGTTTTCTGAACAGAACCACTGGTTCCACCTGTCCAAAGCTGTAGCACATCCTGCCCTGGGTCCCCAGAACACACCTCGGTCCTGTGACAATCGTAGACACAATTCTTCCCCATCGCCAACTGAATGTCAGCAATGCACTTAGAGACATCAATCACAGTATCTGCATGCAAAAAGAAAAAGGAAGAAGCATCATGCTGGGTTCTCCATGCCTCACTGCCACGTCTGCACAACAGCATGGGGCTGCTCCTGAAGCTCACCTGTGGGAATGGTGTGCACAGAGCTCACATTGCATCAGCAATCGTCCTCATTGTCACTCAATCAGGCATGGCCAAGTGAGATCTGTTTAATTGTTGAATTCTCAGTCACTCCAAAGTGGGAATCGGTTACTTTAACTCAGCTTCCACCAAAGACTTTTGTGTTGGGGAGTTGAATTTTTTTTTTTTTTTTTCTGTGTTCACAGTGTTAATTTAAGGCCTTTCAATACACCAAAAGACTCCAAAGCACTCTTACAGCAGGTATCCTGATGGTGAAATCTTGTTCCACTTCTGAAACACATTCCTGAAACCTGATCCAATGTGTCAGTATTCCTAAAAATATGCCACAGCCCGAAGTTTCCATTGGCCATCATGTTGTTCACCTCTGGGGGCTGGTGATGTCCTGGGGTCTCCTGTACCCATCTTAGGGGCTGGAGATGTTCTGGTGTCCCTGGTCCCATCCTGGGACTGCTGATGTGGGGTCCTCTGGTCCCATCCTGGGGCTGGTGATGTCCTGGGGTCCCCTGTCCCCATCCCAGGGGCTGGAGGTGTTCTAGGGTCTCCTGACCTCATCCTTGGTCTAGTGATGGGTGGGGGATCCCGTGTCCTCATCCTTGGGGTTCCTCTGATCCCATCCTGGCACTGCTGATACTGTGGGGTCCTCAGATCCCATCCTGGGGCTGGAGATGTCCTGGGGTTCCCTGTCCTCATCCTTTGGGTTCCTCTGGTCCCATCCTGGGGCTGCTGGTGGCTGGAGGTCTCCTGTCCCCATCCTGGAGGTCTCCTGTTCCCCTCCTGGTGCTGGTGATGCCCAGGGTCTCAGATTTGTATGGCTGTGGCTGGAAATGGATGGAGTTGTGTTGTGCTCTGGGCGTGATGTCTGTGTTTCTGGTAATCACTATGAAGAAATGTTCAAGCTGTAAACTTCTGTACATTTATTAAAGCTGTACCTGATTACAGCATGTTGTCCCTGTGCTGTCCTTCTCTCCTCTGTGTGCAAAATTGGGGATATAAAAGAGAAAAGGGGAAATATTGAGGGGGAAAAAGAATATATATTGGGGGGGAGGGGATATTGAAGGGAAAAGGAAATATTGAGGGGGAGAAAGAAATAGAAAAAACTGAAATTTTCATAGAATTGAAGTTGAATAGAGTTGAAAGGACCCTCAAAGGTCATTTAGACTGACTGCACATATTGATTTTAAAAAAGAAAAAAAAAACTTGGAAAAAAAAGGGAACATTGAGGGGAAAAGGAAGAATAAATTGAGGAAATAAGGAAATATTGAGGAAAAAGAGAAAAAGGGGGAAAAAAGAATACAAGTATAAAAAAGGAAATATAGAGGGACAAAAAGGAAATGGAAAAAATGAAATACTGAGGGAAAAATAGGAATACTGAGGGAAAACATTGCGAGGAAAAAAAGGAAATACTGGGAGGGGGGGAGCAGTATTTTTTGTGCTCATGGTCAGTGGCTGTCGCTGACACCGCGGCGGGGCGCTCGGAAAGAGTCAAGGGAGCTGCAGCGGCGCTGATGGGTGTGGGGAGGCGCTGCCCAGGCGCGTTCCCGCCCAGGCGCGTTCCCGTCCACGAGAGCCTCTGTCGGCCTTGGCCGCCAGGGGGCGCTGCAGTGGAGCGGCGGCCCTGAGGAGTGCCAAGATGGCGGCTGCGCGGTGGCTCGGCGCGGCTGCGGGGCTGGGCGGCCGGTAGGTGACTGCGAGCACCGCGCTGCCCCGGGCTGGTGCATCGGAGCCCGGTGTGCGACCCCACACTCGTTCCCTTCCTCTCTGAGCGGTGCTGCGGCTTTCTGGAGCGCTCCGAGCTTTCTTGGCCTTCCCCTTCCCTGACGCAGCGGGGCGGATGTGGGTGAAGTTACGTCTCATTTCCCCTCCCCAAAAAAAGCTGTCGGGTGTGCAATGTGCGCTGATCCCTGCAAAATGTGCTAAGGAGCTGCAGTAAGGGCTGATCCCTCCGAAAAACACTTTCAGGAGCTGCAGTGAGGGCTGATCCCCTGGAAATGTGCTCAGGAAGGGGTAGGCATTTCCCCCAGAGTGTCCTTAGGGTGGTGCAGTACTGAGGCCCCCCTCCCCCCACGGCTGTGCACTGAGGGGAAATTCACAGCTCAGATTCACAAAGGACAGCTTAGTGATGGGCAAAGCCCCTTCCCTGGGCAGTGAAATTAGAGGCAATCTGCAGCCCTGAATGTGGGAAATGAAGATTGTAACTCAGCGTTCAGTAAAAGGGGGTTAATTCTTTCTTTTTCCCTACACAGATACACCTATTCATATGTTTGTGCTCACCTGGAACATCAAATATGTGGTCCTGTGCACATACTCTCCTGTTTCTGGTGGATCTCTCTCCTTTGTTTCTCTTAAAGGAGAAGCAAACAGGAGAGAGGATAATTCTGTGTAGTTTTCCTGCACACAGTGGGGATACAGATGGTAAAAATCCCCTTTCTTTTGTCTGCTTTGTTTTACTTTTGGAACATTTGTTTCTCTGCTTTAGTTCTTTGGTTCTCCCAGAGCTCCCAGTCCCAGGAGAACTGTTGGGGACACATCCCTTTATGGTCTCTGTAAGCAAGTCCACACAGAAGAGGGGAGTTGCAGAATCATATAGGGGTATCATTGGGAAGGGCCTTTTGGACCTTTTTCTGGGTTTGTGTCTCCCCTGTAAAGAAGTTAGAGAAGTCATTACCCCTTTTGCCACCAGGTACAGCCACACAGTCTTCTGAATTTGGCCATCCCTTGGCTCAGATCTCCATATTTCTGACTGGTTATGAGCTGAGTTCACATGTGAAAAGCAGTATTTGTATGCTGCTGGGTGCACAGCAAGCATTTACACATCTGAAAGCCACCTCTGTTGCTCCATCATTCTCCTTGCTTGCTTCTCTGACTTTTTTTTCCCTCTGCTCTCCCCACTTTGCTAATGGCCTCTTGTAGTTGGTTGATAATGATAGCAGACAATGCCTTTACTTAGCAATGGGTGATTGGAGTTCATCTCAGCTGTCTGAATTTCTGAAAATGAGGAATTTAGACCAGTCTGGACATCCAGGTTCATGGTAGCATCAAAATGCTCTCATGCGGTGACTTCTCTTACAGGTATGTGAAGGAGTATAGATTAATTTTTATGTGGCTGAAATTGTAGAATTAGGTCTGTTTTCTTGTGAAATAGGAGAAAGGGAGCATTAAAAAAGGGAAGAAATATGGGGGGTGCCACAATCTGAGCTGCTGACTCGCTTTGTTACTGGGTAGGGTTGTGGTCAGAGGGGGCTGTGCTGAGTTCTGGGCACAGAGGAATGCTGTGGGGTGTTGGGGAAGTACAGCCTTGTGATTTGGAAGCTGATAGTGATGTTATGATTTCTCTCTAGGATTTGTCACACGATGTTAAAAGGTCATAACCTGACAACTCAACAGCCCTTCCACCAACTTGCATGGAGGAAGCAGCTTCTTCCATCTGTAGTCTTGCATAATACAGGTAAATGCCAGCTAAAAATAAGTACTGAGGGCGTTGTGGGAATCCATGTCTTGTGGCAATAACAAAAGCCCAACTCTTCTTCTGAGCGTGGTAAAACTTCCTGAGTTGTTTCCTGTGTGTTTTTAATGGAGTACTGTCACAATTGGACATTTGAAGCCTGGCAAGAAGACATGCATGGCTCATTTTGTGCTTGGCTATGCCTGTGTTCTCTGTGCTGTTCATTTGCCAAGATCTATGAGGTGCTTTGGTGTAAAATATTTGGGCTTTGCTGCAGCTCTTAATTTAAATCCTGTCTTAGTGTAAATGCATCCCTTGTGAACATTCCTTGTAAGGCTGTGTCCCACTTCAGCTGCTGAGCTCGGCAAGATGAAGTGCCTAGAAAGAGCCCAGCAAGGAAGGAAGTACAGTTTTCATTTCCAGAGCTGTGGTGCTTTCTTTAATTTCCCTCCCCTTGAATGTGTGCCCATATGTGGTGTGTTAATGACATTCTGCATTAATAACACCTGCAATGGTAACGTAGCATTACCCTGAAAAAGCAGTGGTTAAAGGTGGAGTTTGTAGTGCCTAACAGGTTTTTGGAAGGCTCAAGAGAAAGGAAAACAAAATCTGTGAGCAGTGGGCAGACACACAGTGTTACAGACTACAGCTGTGAGCATGGCCAGTTCCCAGCAATACTTTCTGATGAGGTTATTTACAGTTGTACAAAGAGCTCCAGATGGATTAATGATTCAAAAACCTGGCCATGGGAAGGCAGATCTGCAGCTGCAGAAGATGCTTGTAAAATAAAGTGGTTGCTTACATGGAGATGCCTTTCCTAGGAGCTGACACAGCCAGCTGTGTTTCAGGGTGCTCGAGATGCTGTAACAAATGCAGTGTACTGAATATCCCCCATCCAAATCCCCTGCTGTAGGTTACCTGCAAGCTGTGCTGGCAACTGGATGGGATTTTGAATGCCAAAGAGAGCAGAGCAGCTCTCCCATCCCTGTGGAATCATTGAATCATTAGAGTTGGAAATGAGCACTAAGATCATTCAGTCCAGCCATCAATAGTAGCCATTGTGTAGATGTTGTGACATGTCTACAGGAAAACACACTATTCAACATACACCATTAGACATAGAATGCTCATTTTTATTCAAAATCGGTTTTACACTCTTGTGTGTAAGGAACACCTGCAGCCCACAGTGAATTTCAGTAGAAATGTATCTTCTTAACACCTTTAGTAGAATCCAGCAATTGGATCTTCAGTTGTTGGTTCAATTTCTGCAGTGTAAGTGATAGCTTACAGTAATTCACCCAGTGTAAGTGTTACAAGCAGGCTGTGGTGTGCTGTGAATACAGTGCTGAGAGACTGGAAAAAAAGCAGAGCAATATGTCATAGAATGGCCGAATAGTGTAGGTTGGAAAGAAACCTTCAGGGTCAACAGGTGCATGACTCAATGCTACCACCTCGAAACCATGGCCCTGAGTGCCACATCCACATGGCTCTTAAATAGCTGCTGGCACACCTGAACACAGCAAGGAGTGAGCATTGCATCTCTTGGTCTCAGTAGAAAGTGAGGATGGCACTGAACTTTATATTGCTGGAGTCAGGTGCCTTTTAGTAGATAAGAGTTAGCACAAGAGGCAAAGATAAGACTGCATGTATCTTGCTTCCTGTAAGATAATGTGGCTGTGTTCTTTGGTCTGAATGCTGTTGTGGTTTTTAAAGCATCATTGTTGCACAAACTGCTGTGGTTGTAGCACAGTGATCACTCCAGTCTTTTTACTCGCTAGATAATCAGGATCCTTAACTTTCATTTAAGCTACTTACATTTGATTACATTAACTTTCCTCCTTTTTTCTTTTAATTTCCAGTAAGATGCATGTTTATTCAAACTCAGGACACACCAAACCCAAACAGCTTGAAGTTTATTCCAGGCAAAGAAGTCCTGGAGTCCAGGACTATGGAGTTTTCCAGCCCAGCTGCAGCATTTTGCTCACCTCTAGCAAGGTATTATTAAACACATCGTAATTTGTATGGGGACCATGCAGGCTGTGTGTCGACAATTAATGTTTTAAATGCATCCTGCACTCAGGAGCAGATTGATTGGATTTTGTTTGTTGATGTTGCTTTACTTGTACATAAAATTGAAGATAGTCATTGCCAAAGTGGTCTGTCTGTGCTCTTGGCTCTGTTGTATGCTGGATTGATTTACTGTAAGTCCAGGATTCTTGAACAGTTGCTGCATCGCCAGTGAGGCCTCTGGCCCTGATTTTGCACAACTCTTCCCATCAGAAGAGTCCTAATTCCAGTAGTTGCTTGGAAATGGTGTAACTTTTCAGGATTAGGAAACAGACAACCTAAGGAAGTAAGTAAATGCTTCAAATTAAATGTAGTTGCAGGTTTCAGTACCAAAATGCATAACCTGGAGTTGGAATCACCAAGCAGATAACCCAATCATACCACCTTGGTGTCGAAGGGATTTGGAGCACTGTCACAAAGGCTATTGCTGTCACATTCGCCTCCACAGATAGACTTTCTTTCATCTATTATGTGGGTGGAGAGGCGTCGTTCAGAGTGAGATCCTGAAAGGCTGCAGTAAATTGCCCTGGGAAGTCCTCCATTAAGTCATTGTTGTGTATATTGGAGGAACTGCATGCAAGCAGAAGCTGCTTTGCGTGATCTCTGCAGGAAGTGTGGGGTTATCAGATGTACAGCTCAGACTTCCAAAGGTCTCTGGTGCTGCTTGAGAGCAAACAGGATCTTTACAAGCAAAGCTCTGTGACTTATGAGCGACAAATCTAATGTGAAAGCTTTTCCAGGACATCAAAATGCGTTACTATGATGCTGAATCTGTGGGATCTGATTGTGCCAAACTACATCAGTTTACAGAACGCAAACAGTTCTGGGAAGGTGCCTTGATGTTGTCACATATCTGCAAATAGATTTTTTCATCAAAGAGAAGATGTATGTAGACCATGGCAACGGTTTTATGGTGTGGATTGTGAAGGTTAATGGGAAACAATTGTCCATGTATGCATTGTTCTTGGCTGGATGGTGTAAAAGCACCATGAGTGTCTAACTGCTTCATGTGTGGAAATCCTTTCCCCTGGGTATTGTGAAATCCCTTTTATTTTTTTTTCCTATCACACATACCTTTGTGATAAGATTTCATTTTCCTGCATTCACCACATTTCTTGGACATTTTTCAGTCTTTCAAGAGAATATCCTTTTTTTTTTTCCTTCTCTCAACTACCAAAAGAAACCCTCCTACACTCTTTTGGCAGATTTAACTCTTGCTTAATTATTCTGCAGATGAATTTGTTAGGTTTTAATTAAAGCATCTGTGGGAATGTGTCTTTGGACTCATTCTGCTTTTTTACACTTGAAATACTGTCAGCACTGTGCTCTTCCCATCAGCCAGGTTTTATGTTGGCACTAATCCCCTTACTGAATGGCAATGGTCGTCACTTTCCCAATGAAATTGAGGGCAGTTTTGATTGAGCTCACGCAGATTAAGGCCAATTATTTAAACTAAGCAATTTTCCTTGTGCTTGCACTAATTCTACGCAAACCCATCATAGAACCATAGAATGACCTGGATTGAAAAGGACCTTAAAGATCATCTGGTTTCAACCCCCTGCTGTGGCAGGTACCTCTGGATTGGTGAAGGGTATACAAAATACACAGAAGATCACTTGTATATACAGAATATCATTTTGCCTCCAAAAAAGGTTTGGAGGGAGAGTAACTCCATGTAATTTATGGAAATCTGCTGTGAGATGTGTTCAGTTTTAGTGCACTTTGTGCTTCCCAGCAGGAGTTCCTGGCTCTTGCTATGCTGTAGGTGGATTAGCTGCCTATTTCTCTCAGTGGCTTTCCTGTGGTTATTTTTGCCTGGAAATTTATTCTAGACTGTTATTTTTCTTCTGTAGAGGTATAAATAAATCTTGAGGAGTTTGGCTGAAATCTTTTTGTTTGTTTTCTTAACAGGCAATTATTCAGAATTGAAGGAGTTAAAAGCATTTTCTTTGGGCCAGACTTCATCACCATCACCAAGGTAAGCAGGAAGGAGATTCACATGTGCTAAAACTTCGTTTGAGAGTCAGCTGCTGAGTAGATGGCCACAGGAAAGACCCAGCCACACTGATCTGGGGATGCATAGTGGGGAAGATCCAACCACACTGATTTGGGGATGCGTAGCAGAAGGACCAGAGGCAGTGGTCACAAGTAGGAATGCCAGGAATAGTGAAATAAATAAATATCAGTATCATAAAAATATCAGGAGTTGGAAGGGACCCACAAGGATTACTGATCCTAACCCCTGGCTCCACACAGGACCACCCAAAATCATAGAATCACAGAATCATAAAGGTTGGAAAAAAACCAATAAGATCAAATCCAACCCCAGCCCACCCCACTGTCCCCACTGACCACATCTCTCAGTGCCACATCCCCACAGAGCACCTCCAGGGATGGTTACCCCCCCACCTCCTTGTGCAGCTGTGCCAATAGATCCAAACCCAATGGCTGAGAGCAGTGTCCCAGCGTTTCCTGTGCTTGGGCTGTGCCCACTGCACTGGAGTGCCTCAGGTGCAGAACCTTTCCCTTATCCACATGCTGGGTGTGTGGCTGAGCACTGGAACAGGCCTCCCGGAGCAGCTGTAAGTTCCATGCTTCCTGGAGGAAGCTGTGTGCAGTCTGCTCTGGTTCCAGGCAGGCCCTGGGGCTGGGTGAGCTCCTGGTGCTGTGGGTGGTGCAGTGTTTACTGAAGGCACAGAGCTCATGGCAGCAGAGATAAGGTGCTGCGTGGTAACAGTGTGGTGACAGTCCTGCAGTGTGACAAGCACAGGGCAATGCAGTGAATTATGCTTTGGCTCAGGATCAAATAGAGCCATGACAAACTTGAGTCTCAGATACAGCTTGGTTAAAAAAAGTGCCCAGTAATGTATTTCAGAAACTCTACTTTTCACTTTTTACCTTATGTTTAATAGATTTGGCTTGCAAGTGAGGAAACCTGTCTGTTGACTGCTTTATGTTGAGACTTCTGAAACATTTTTGGCAAAACTACAAAATAAATTCATGCATGAAACCTGAGAATCTTTATGATATTATTAACATAGTAGGGATCCCTATATAATTTACCATTTTTAGGAGGCAGATGCTCTGTTTTTGTTTTCTTTTCTTCTCATTCTCAGGAGAGTGAAGACCTGGATTGGAACTTGCTGAAACCAGATATTTATGCAACTATAATGGATTTCTTTGCCTCGGGTTTACCTGTACTTACTGAAGAGGCACCTAGGACAGATACAGGTAAGTCAGTCTCTCCAGAAAGAGTATCTGCATTTGAATCCTTGTGATATCCAGAAGGGCCTCCATTTGCCTCCTAGTAAAGCACACAACAGAATTTAAAGTGAAAGCTGCTCAAACTGACACAGTAAAGAATGTGCAGAACGTGTATTCTACTGGAAGAAGTGCTGAACTGCCTGAAAGAGTTGTTTAACCCAATGAACAAAGCCTGAGTCTCATCTGCAGGAAGATGAGGAGTGTTCTTTCACAGGAGCTGTGCTGAGCTGTGTGTTTTGGCAGCGTGGACCACTGTTCCATTGCAGTTTGTGTGCATGAAATATTTTTGCTGTGCTTAGAAAGCTGCTGGGTGCTGCTGCACATCCTTTTTTGTGTGGGCACCTACAAAAGTGTCATTGCCCTTCTCAAATCAAAAAGAAGTGTCTAGGCTTAACATTTTGTTAGTGATTGGTTTTGTTAGTGATAGGTTTTATGTGAACAATAAGTGGTAAGAAGTCCTTTCCAAACTGTAATAGAAAGTAACTGAGACTAACTTCCAATTTAAGCCAAGAATAGTATTTTGCTTTATATTTTTATATTTGCAGCTTACCAGCTTGTGCAGTTCTTCCTCCCCCAATGTTTTAAGGCAGAAGATGACTAATTCCTCTCTGCTCTATAATGTCTAGCCCTCCTTGCGAGCACACTGCCTTAACCCATGATCTAACCCGTGAATGGTTATTGTTGCTTCCTTTCCTTTCCCTTCCCTATTTTGTGTGCTCTTTCTCTGTTATATTGCTGTTGTCAGTTAAGGCTGTTCCCCTGTACTCAAGGGAAAACTGTGAATCAATGTTTTATGCCTGTGAACATTTGGGCTGTGCATGTGGGGAATGCAGGAGAGGGTACATGCTCTGAATCAGGCCTTCCCCTTTTGGTTTCTGGCATCTCAGCAATGTTTGTGTGCTATTTCACAAATATATATATGGATATATAGCGACAGTCCTCCTAACAGATTTCTCTCCATGTTCTGATTGGCATGTTTTTCTTTTCCAAAGCTCAGTCAGAGGAAGATGATGAAGTTGTATTAATGATTAAAGAACTGCTGGATACAAGAATAAGGTAAGCCAGGCATATTGCTGCTAGTTGTGTGTGCTGTTTCCTCTGATTGAACACTTTCTATCTATTTTTTTCTGCTTAAGCAAATTATGTGCTGAACAGAGTCCATGTTATGAAGTAATTTTAGAGTAGTGCAGTCTTACTCTCTGGAGAGCACTTAAGCAGGTGGGCCATTGGGTTTAACCCGATTACTTCTAAATGATGAAAACAACACAAATGATCGTTGCTTTCCTAGCGACATCTTTATTTTTCCTTCTGTTACATTGACCTCTGTCTTTATTATATTTGTTTTTCCTTTCCAAGAACTCCAAAGTATTCTTGTGTCATACTTTAAAGGAAGTTTACCATCAGATCTCCCTCACTGTCTGGGCTTCAGTGGATTTTGCCCTTACATATGCTGCAGTTTTATTGGTATTTTAACTCAGTTTGAATTTAGAGCCTGGTTGTAACTAATGAAGTCTCAAGAGTGTCTATGGAGCATGTTGTTTACCTGAAGTATATTTTTATGTTCATTAATTGCCTTCCAAAATGAACTGAGGGGAACTAGCAACTTGACATTTGGGGAAAAACACTTGGCGTGATTTTGAACTTGTCTCATATCTGATGGTGCCATCTTGCCCAGCTCAAGTGACAGTGACAGAAGTCTTGGATAGGTGAGAATTATGGAATTTAGTTTAATTTTTTCAGAAGTTACACAAGATGGGGGCCTTTTATTTTACTTTTTTAGGCACTGCATTTTAAATGTAAAATCTGATAATAATGTTTGGTGTTCTCAAAGCTGACCTGATGCACTGGTTAGCTTTTCTAGAAGGAAAGCAGGAAAAAAAGCAGAAATAAATTGAAACATTTTTTCCCCAAGAATACAGATGTATGTGCAAAGTGCTAAAATGTGTCACAGGTGGAAAGCAGCGTTGGGCAATCTGGCTGGGCTGTGACCATTCAGAATCCCTATGGTTTGTTAGGCCTTGACTTCCCAGTGGCCCTTCTTCACATTCACACAATTTCAGACAAAATCACCGCCTCTCCCTACCTCTTCCTTTGTTTCTTTCCTCTGTTGAGGATATTAGCAGCAGAACAGCTCAATTAAGGGCTTCAATCAGTCTCACCTTGTTACATAGCAGGATAGCTTACAGAAACTGTATATAAACCAGTGGCACACGCGGAGTGTTATTGTCTGATCCATCAAAAATATGTGCAAAGAATTTGTAGGATGGTGCAGGATGGAAGGAATGGAGACCTGAACGGCTCTGTACAGCATTTAATAAAGTTAATTTAAAATGGAATCCTTGGTCACGTCCTGTGGCTTTCTGAAATGGAGATAATTAGCTGTGAGGAGTTGTTAATAAATGTATCTGATTCATAGATGATTCTGTTAGGGGTGTAGTTCTCAGTATAAAGAGCTTCTGTTGGAGTGAGGGGATGGTTGCTGCTCGGTCTGGAAGAATGTTGCT
>JAOWBP010004587.1:1178495-1188873 GCA_028571105.1 Tragopan temminckii
CCCCGACTGCAGGAGGGAGATGCTCAGAGTGGCTGCGCTCCTTCTCTTTCATTTGCTTTTTGGGGTCTTTCATTTGCTTTTTGGGGTCTTTCATTTGCCTTTTTTGGGTCTTTCATTTGCTTTTTGGGTTCTTCTACTTGCTTGTTGGGGTCTTTCATTTGCCTCTTGAGGTCTTTCATTTGCTTTCTCTCCCTTTTCTCTCCCTCCCCGCCCCACTCCAGGAGAAGAGTTTTACGAGGCTTCCCCCTACGAGCCGATCACCTCTCGTCTCTATGATATATTCAGACTCGCTTCAATTTTCTCAGGTAATCCATCCAGCGTGCTGCCCCTGCTTTATCCTCTCTCACCCATGAATATGTCTTGCAGCTGAGCTCCGTGGCAATGAGACCTGCAGCCGTGGTTGGGTCCATGGCACCTCCAGCTCTCCCCACTCCCCCATTTGCATCTCCCCCATGCTTTGGGCATCTCTCTGCTGGCACAGCTGGTGCTGAGGGGCGATGCTTGCTGTCTCAGCCCCAGAGATGCTGCTCGGAGCCCCTCGGAGCTCTTGGGAGCCCAAACCCCACACGGGTCCATTAGGAATTTCCTTTTTGCCATCTATTTCCATGACAACCCTCTTTCAAATTTAGGTCAGCAGCTCCGTGGCTTCTCCTTCTCCTCTGAACCCGTTCCTTCAGAGCCAGATGGGGGCTTTGGGGACCCCGCATACCCCCTGGGACCCCTCCACTCCTCGGAGGACCTTTTTCGCCATCACCCGAAGGGTTTGGGTGCTCAGCACCGGATCAGGAGGCGATGCCACCCCCTCCTGTCTCCCGCACGCCTTTTTGGATTACATTACCATCAAGGAAATATTTTAGCTGCTGGAAAGTATGAGAAGCGGAGTGTCTGGAGCGGGGGATTAAACGCTCATGGGCTGATTTATTCATAAAAGCAAAGCGAGAGCAGAAGGAAACCTCTCTGCCTTTTGGGGAAGGGGAATGGGATGTTCTGCCATGGCCATGGCGGTGGGCTTGCTGCTCCCATCCCAGCCCTTCTCCATCCCCCTCCCATGCAGGATTTAAGCAGGGCTGGGGGTGAGGGCAGCCGGGAGCCCTGACCCGCAGCCCGAGTGCTCGAAGCAAATGAGCTGCTCTTGTTGTTTCTGGATAACAAGGCTGAGCCGGCACGCTGCTAATTGCCTATGGGGATAGCGGGGGATTACATTACCCTGCTGGAAGGAAGGGGTTGGGGAAGCAGGGAGCAATGCTCTGCGTGGGCATAAGGGGGGAGCGGGAGGTTGGGGGTCCCGCAAGGCAGAGCAGCAGGTGAGGATGCTCGCAGAGCGCCCTGCAGAAGCGGCAGCCTGCATGCAAAGCAGGAGTGGGGAAGGAGGGAAAAATCTCAGCTCTGGTTGCTGGCATGAGGGGGAATTGGAGCAGCAGGATCAAGTGCATTGCCCAGGGCTGCGCGGGGAGCGCGGATCGGTGCCAAGGTTTGCACAGCTCTGCTTCACACAGCTCCCAGTCGGGATCAGCCCTTTGCTTGGAAGCTTTGGGGTCATCCCACAAAAGCAATGGGCATCACGGAGCAGCGCTGCCTTCCTCACCCTCCTCCTCCTTCCCCATCCCCATCCTATGCCCAGGGGTCGGCCGGTGGCACTGCGTCCCCCAGCGCTCCGCGGCCCTCCTTCCCTTTTCTGCCTCATGAAATTTTCATGCTTGTGCTTTATTAACGAGCTCCCCAGAAACGCCGCGCTCCCGAGCAGCCGCTCCATTAGCATGCAGCCAGGTCTCTGCAGGTCCGGGGCAGGGCAGCAGCTGCTCGGGAGGATTAGGCAATAAGTCGGCGCTTTGCACGGAGCCCACGGGTGCTCCGTGAATCCCAGTGCTGAGCAGGAGCTGGCTTGGAGCAGGAAGGAGGGCCACACTTCCCCCATCCTCTTCAAATCCTTTTCCCCTTTCTGTTCTACTGGCATCAGTGTCATGAGCTGCCTCCATCCTCAGCTGGAGGAAACCCATTGCATGGCAGGGTTGGCAGGCTCCTGCAGTCAAATTCCGGCCCCAACCCCGTTCTGGGGCTGCAAAGCCCTCTGGGTCTCATCTTTGCTCCTTTCTCCCCCTCTCAGCTTTATTCCTCTCATCTCCAGCTAAAACATCTCTCTTAGCTCAGACGACCTTCCTGCTTCTCGCACTATTTTTCAAGGCAGATCTGCTTATAAATCATATATCATAAGGACTCACTTTACGCATGTCGTATTGAGCTCCTCGCCCTGCTCCCATGTGGGGCATTCATCACACAGGTGACACTTGGTGGCATCCTGAGAGCAGCTCAGGGATGTTGGTAGGTGTGCGTACGGGGTTACCCATGGGGTGTAGGAACTGGGAGTTCACATGGGACAAAACTAAGGGGAGGCTGTTGTGCTTTGACTTTCGATTGGGATCTGTTAATGCAGGTGGTGCTTGTGATCATCTGTGTTGAGAAGTCCACATCAGTGTGGGATGCCCACACTGGTTGGGATGCTCACACTGGTTGGGATGCCCACACTGGTTGGGATGCCCACACTGGTTGGGACGCTCACAGTGGTTGGGATGCCCACAGTGGTTGGGATGCCCACACTGGTTGGGATGCTCACACTGGTTGGGATGCCCACACTGGTTGGGATGCCCGCATTAACTTTATTAAGACCTCTGGAATGGAGACCAATCTGGTCCTGTGCCGTCCCAAAGTGCTCCCTGGGCTGTGGGCGTCACTCCGTGGGAAGCAAAGCGAGGAGGGGAGCAGCACTCTCCATTGCACCCGATTGCTGTTTGCTAATTAGCAGGGCCCTACAAATACGCCTGGTAGGGAACTCTCCTCGCTGCTGTCATTTGTCTTTGCCAGCGGGAAGCAGGAGACAATGGAAGAGTCCACAGAATTGGCTGGGCTGCGCAGGAGAGGAAATTAGGGGAGAAATTGCTGGTGCAGTCAGGTGACTTTAAAATAGCACCTGGCCTGCCAAGGGCAATTCATCATTTTGACAAAAATAAAGAAAAAATCAGCGCTTGTTCCCGCTCGGTGGTTCAGCTCCTCCCGTGCCCTCCTCTCCTCCGTGTTTGCTGACAGCTGGGATTCCCAACGGTGTGGGATGCTGGGGGCAGCTCTGACCCCATCCTTTTCCCCGGGGCTCGTGGGGTGACCTGGATTTGGGGATCCTGGTGGGGATTGCTTGGGCCCTGCGCAGCTCAGCAAATAGTTCTGCTTTAGAGCAGGCTGGATAATTAATAATTATTCTTGGAATAATTAACTAGAGAAAAAAACTACTGCAAAGTCACCGCGTGAGTTATGCAGCGAGGGCTGCTTGGCTGCATCCCTTTATGCACTGGGTGTGGATCGATCCTTTCTGTGCTAGAGGATGACCCTTCCCACGTTGGAGGAAGAGCTCCAGATCACGCACTGGGTGAAAAATGAGCGGATCTGCAGCAGTCCAAACCCTCCCCACCTCCAAACCCACGTCCCACATTGCCGTCACCCCCTTCTCACCTCTTCTCCTCTCTTTGCAGGAATGGACCCCGCTACCAATTCCAAAAGCAACCGCTGCCTCGACGCGGCCAAAGCCTGCAACCTGAACGACAACTGCAAGCGCCTGCGCTCGGGATACATCTCCACCTGCAGCAAGGAGGTCTCGGCCACCGAGCACTGCAGCCGGCGGAAATGCCACAAAGCCCTGCGCCAGTTCTTCGACCGCGTGCCCAGCGAGTTCACCTACCGCCTCCTCTTCTGCTCCTGCAAGGACCAGGCGTGCGCCGAGCGTCGGCGGCAAACCATCGTCCCGTCCTGCTCCTACGAGGACAAGGAGAAACCCAACTGCCTGGATCTGCGCAACGTGTGCCGCGCCGACCACCTCTGCCGGTAATGGGGACGCGGGACGGGGCTGTGGTTGGCTTGGAGGCACTTTTGTTGCGTGGCTCTTTGCATCCTCCTGGGTCTCCTCCTGCACGCTGGTTTGGTGCACAGTGAGGGAGGGTCGTGGCTGTGGTTGCTCGTGGAGAGGTGTCGGGCTGGGAGGTGGCCTGGAGCGCGTTGAGAAGAAGGCTTTGTTGTAGTTCACCCTTATTTCATCAGTCCAAGTGTTTGGTTGCTCCTCCCCCACACTACACTTTACATGAAATGTCTCCTATTCTTGTTTTTGCTCTACATGGAGTGTTTCTTGCTCTTGTTTTCGCTCTACATGCGCTTTAAAGGCCAGAGTTTCTCTGGTAAGGGATCCTTTGCTCTAGGGAAATCCATGGGGCTTTTGCAATCTGAGCTTTATTCAGCGTGTTTTGTCTACAGCTTCCATATTCTTGACTCTTCCACGGTGTAAAAGGCAGCAGAATGCTGTAAGTTTAATTCTTTTCGGAGGTGAGTGCTTCCTCATCGATGCCACATTTATTTTTTTTGTAATTAGTAGTACAGTAACATCTCCAAAATGCATGGAGTAGGAGGAGGCAGCAAAGCCTGTGAGCCAGGGATACCTTCAGGCCTTAAGGTGGGAAGAAAGCAGAGGGGAACGCTCATTGTAGGTGAGCCCTGGGTCGGAGGGTGGTTTGCTCCATCTCCCCAAGCTATGAGGCCAGCTAATTGACATTTCCTTGAAACGAATGACAAAGGCACAGAGCTCTCCGTGGTGGTTTCGGTGCCCACACCCAACCGAATCCCATCGCTGTGCTGTCAGCATCCCCAGCAAAACCTCATTGCTGCCATACGCGCCGTTTTCCGTGCGGCGGAGCGAAGTCGGGGAGAGATGAGGCTTCTTCTCTATTATGAAACTCATTATTCATACAGCAAAAATCCTCCTGCCGCCCCCCAGGCCCCGGATCAGCCACATCAAGCAGAAGTTTCCTGCAAGGAGGAGGGTCTTGGTGCCATCAGGGTGATGGAGGTTCCTGCAGCCCGGTGGCAAAATAAATAAGAGCGCTCCGGGTCCTCCTCTGGCTGCGTTCAAAGCGTGGGAATGTGGCTTTTTATCAAAAAGTAATACAATACGCCAATGTGTATGAATAAAAGATAGCAGGGCTGTGCTGAACGGCAGCCAAATTAATGGCAGCACCTCTCCATCAGTGGGAGACGCTTGCTCAGGAGTTCGGTGTCGCGGAGGTGAATAACCCACGTCAGCAGCTCTGGGGCTGTTTGCTCCATAGGGGAATGCATTTTTTGGCAGAGGCATGGAAGTGCCCGGCTGGGGAGAGGTAGATAAATCCAGCATTTATTTCTGGGGTTTGGTGTGCAGAGCTTTGCTTTCCTCTGAGCTGTTTCCTCCCGGTGATGGGACCTCGCAGGGCCCTGTGTGTGTGCAATCTGACCTGGGTTTGCACTGAGGTCCCACCCATCCCTGCTGACCCTGGGGGGGCTGAGGAGTGTGGGTTGGTTTGCTCCTGGCTGCGAGTAGCTGGCATGGAGCTGGCTGCAGCACTGGGGTGCAGGAGGGGTTAAGCGCCTTCGGGGCAGCCAGGGATGCTGATGCTCTCCCCCTGGGGATGCTGACTTGCTCCAGCAGCTCGCATGACCTCAATGTGTTTGCAGCTGTGAAAGCACTTTAAAGCTGTGACCTATCCGGGCCAAACCACCTGAACTGAACTCTCTGCAGGAGTAAAAGGAAAGGATTCGTTTCTCGATTGACATTGCTTTACAGATGACAGAGGGTTTTGCCACTGGTGGTGTTGGGGATGGGGAGAGCTCCGGCACACCGTGTGCACACAGCGTGCCCTGCTGCTATTTCAGCCTGGAGCCCTCTCTGTACAGCACTCTGTGCAGGGGATGCTCTATATAGGGGCAGCCCTGGGGCCACCAACCCCTCCCCATGGGATGCCCAGTCTCCAGGCTCAGCTCCCAGGGTGCAATCAAGCCCAGCTCGCTGCAATTTGCACAGCTCTTTGTGCCAAGGAGCTTTTCCCAGCACGGCGGAGGAGCCTGACAAACTCCCCGAGCTTTGTGTCTGATTGCAACGGACAGGTTTTAGCTCCCAGAATATAAAAACCTTTTGCAAAACACTAACCTCAGCTAAGGGGAAAGGGAAGGAGAGGGGAGAAAAGAGCTGATTTCAGCAGCTGCAGTTTGCTGTATTTTTCATCTTGCATCAGCAAGTCGGGAACACAAATAATCTGGTCTTATATGCTTCACTGATGCTGGTGCTGAAGAATTTCCCTGCCTCCACTGTAGCTCCTCGGCATCCAAAGGCAGAGTGGTGGTGTTCAGTTGCCTCAGTTTTCTCCATTTTTCAGTGCTTTTCAGCAGTTTTTGTGGCTGGGGATGAGGGATGGAGGTAGCAGTGCCCTACAAGCGGCAGTGGGGTTTGTTTTTGCAGAGCTGGGCTGGAAATGATCCCATTTTGGCTGTGTTTTGGAAGCTGTGCAAAACCCCGGGGAGGGGAAGCATTTCTTTCTCGGGGAGGTTTGGCTCCATATTGATCCAACGGGAACAGCACGCGTTCCTTCAAACCTTCGCGCCCTTTGTTTAGCACAAAGTGCCATCCATAATGGATGTTTCCTTGATAAACAGCAGAGCAGCAGCTCAACTTTCTCATTACCGTGTAATGAGCAGCTCAGGAGCGCGGCTCAGCTGTCTGCATCCGTCTGAGGAGGAGGGGGAGAATGCTCCTGGATTTATCAGCCACTCCGGGAGTGACACAGGGGGGCAGTGCTGAGGACACAGTCAAGGGGGTCCCAATGGGGTCTTGTGTGGGACGTGGAGTGGTCAGTAGGGTCTTGAGTGGGACACGATGTGGTGAATGGGGTCTCAAGGGCATGGACAGTGGGACCCCCATAGGGTCTTGTGTAGGATATGACATGGTCAGTGGGGTCTTGAGTGGGACATAGCATGGTCAAGATCATTGGGGTCCCACCAGGGTCTTGAGCAGGATGTGGAATGGTCAAGGGAGTCCCAGTGGGGTCTTGTGGGGGACATGGAGCAGTCAGTAGGGTCTTGAGTGGGACACGATGTGGTCAATGGGGTCCCAAGTGGGAGACGGTGTGGCCAATGGGGCCCCAAGGGCATGGACAGTGGGGCCCCAACAGGGTCTTGTGTAGGATATGATGTGGTCAGTGGTGTCTCAGTGGGGTCTCGAGTGGGACATGGCATGGTCAACATCAGTGGGGTCCCAACAGGGTCTTGAGCAGGACATGGAATGGTCAATGGGGTCCAAATGGGGTCTTGAGTGTGTCATGGCATGGTCAGTGGGATCTCAGTGGGATCTTGTGTAGGGCATGTCGTGGTCAATGGGGTCCCAGTGGCACGCTGCAATAACCTATGGGGAAAATCTCCAAATTCATCTTAAATATCAAATGTGCAAGGGCTGGTGGCTTTGTCTTCCCACCAAAGGAAGGAACAGGGAGGATGGAGAGGAGGGAAGAGGTGTACTGCTCCCTGCACCCTATGGGCACCCATGTGTGGAGGCAGCCAGCAGCAATCAAGGCTTGGTGGCCGCCACGCTCGAGGCTAAGCACACTCTTAACAAAATAAGTCAATTCACACTGAATAATTAAATAGAGAGCCTTCATAAGTATTGACTTAATGTGACAGCAAGTCTATACTGACTCAGGGTTTGCTTATGTAAACACAATCTCCTGTTCGGCTTAGTTAGCAGTTCAATGAAATAGAACAGTCCTTCAATTAAAATCAAATGATGCGTGTGTTTAATTCTTCCCTGCTCTTGCCGGGTAATGATAGGGTTTGAGCATAGGCAAGAGGATAAAAAAAAAATAATCACTGAACCGCTCTTATCTGCGATGAATCAAAACGCAGCGTCCCAAAAATACATCTGGATGAACAAACTTCTTGCTTAGCAGCTCCCAACTCAACCCTATGCCTGTCCATCCATCCTCAATTTCTTTTCCTCTTGTTAGCTTAGCTTTGCTCTGTAATTTGGGGTTCTCCTGTTGGAGAACAAACTGGAGAAGTGAGCAGGGTGGGTGGAGGGCACCTGGGTTTTTTTCGTGTCCTGCTGGGCTTTGCATCTCGTAGCCTTGTGAGCATCTGCTGGCAGGGGTGAGACACGTTCCTGATGCACATCTCCATGCTGGTGTCTATTAAAGCCATTTTTCCTTGGTCCCTGTAAGTTGCCTGTGAAAAACACGTCTTGAGTAATCTCGGACATTTTCTGCATGAAATATTCAAGAGCCTGATACTGTTTGCTTTGATGGATAGTGAGTTATCACCAGCGCAGGGCTCGGGTTTCGTATAGGCATGCGGTGATGGGAACAATTAGCACCCAATTAGGCACCTTGCATCTGTTGCGGGGATTTTTCTGCTTAGAAATTGTGATGTGCCAACAAGCAGAAAGAAAACCAACAATCAAAGCCCACTGCTGTGCAGGTATCTTTGAATATCAGAGGGAGGTGTCGTGCTGGATTCCTGCACACAGCAATGTGGGGAGAGCAGTGGGACGGATGGGCTGCTCCCTGCAGTGGTGCACAATGAGTGGGGGGTGAGCCACAACAGTGGGTCCTGGGCATGACCTTATGCTCCAGGATGGGTGCAGGGGTCTTGCAGAAGGGCTGGAAAGAATCTAAAGACGAAAAATGAAGGTTCCACCATGGAAGGGTTGGTTTGGAGGGGTTTGTATTCTGGGGGGATGTATGAGGGTCAGCTGGAGTCGGGCAGGGAAAAGCAGCAGCAAACCCATGTCCTCCTACCCAGTGATCAAACATCTTGTAGCTGCATCAAAGGGAAACAGCTTGGGAAGCCCAAACTTCGAAATCCAGTGCTCAGGCTGGCTCGAGGATGCATAAATATAGAAAATTATGGTTTTTGCTACTCCCTTTTCCACTCCTTCGTGTCCTCATGGCTGCACTCGCTGCCTCCCGTGCTGACCCCAGCTGCCAGCACTTTGAGGCAGGGGCTGGCCGAGCCCACCTGCCACCCTGCATAACAAGCCAGCACTTGGCACAAATCCCTCTGTTTCTGCTCAGATGCACTTGGCTTCGGCTCCATCTCCCTTTCGCCTGGGCACTTAAAAGCAGAAATCTGAGAAGCCATGGGCTGCTTCCAGCAAGGTTTATTCCTGGCAGTTAGAGCCTCATCCACCGACTGCAAACTCATTGTATACAACGGAAAGAGTGACATCTGGCTTGGATATTCTGGAAAGATTACCAGCTGGCTTGTCATGTATTATGAAAAGAATAACATTTGCCTTAGAGGATGCTACAAGCCAGGAGCAGGGCCCCAGGGATCAGCATGACAAATTTTTGTGGCACTCCGTGATGAACTTGCCACAGTTCTTTAAGAGAACTGACGTGCCTTCGCCTCTGATTTGGGGAGAGGAATGATGTTGGAAAATCTATCTCCTACAGTGCAAAGGGGGAGGCCAAAATCCCTCCCAGCAGTGGGAACCATGGAAGGGAGTAGGGATAGAGATTTGCTGCAGTGCAAAGCCCATGCGGGCTCTCCCTTCTTCTCCATTTGTGAATGGGAGCAAGACCCCAGCTTTTCCTATGCAAGCGAGCAGACATCCCCACCTGCAAGGCTCAGAGGTGCTGTAGCACGATGGAAAGCACAGCAGTGATAGAACAGTGAGGTCCCAGGCTGCAGCAAGCGAGGATTTGCTCAAATGAGGGCTGGGAAGGGGTGGATCCTGGCTCCAGCCCTTCGGGTCAACCCGTGCATTGCATTGCATGCAGCTGAGCTCCCCTGGGTTGGCCCTGCCTCCCCACCAGGTGCTCCATCACTGCTTCAAGCCATGACTCAACATTTCCACTACAGGTGCATTGCTGCTATTTGTCAGCACTCCCCATGTGTCAGGAGGCAATGGGGCTGAATCTGCCCCCTCCCTCCCCTTAGTGCACTTGAAACCCACGGTGCTGAGAAGCGCTGGATAAATGCGAGGTATTTCTGCAGAGCCCTTCTACCTCGTTCAATCACCGCTTCATTTGTTCCTCCATTTAATTTGATCAAAAACCTCCCGAAAACAAATCATTCCTATTTAAAAAACAACACAATTTCCAGCCTTCGCTTCCATCAGTTCTTATGGCTCCAGGCAGGTAGCGCGGGATGATTCAATCACTGCTTGGACAAAGATGACATTTAATTAAGAAGGAAGGGAAAGGAAGGAAGGAAATAATGTATGCCTCCTTCTTTCTATATGACGTGCGAGAAAAGGAACGGAGGAGATTTTCTCTTGTGAAACACGAGGTCTCATCTCCGGTGTCAGCAAATCAGCAGTTCCTCCGTGTGATTGAGATCCAACGTGGGCCACAGCTCAGCCTCGCGTCCATTCATTTGGCATCCGAGTCCGTGGGGAAAGCTCTGCATCCATCTGTCTGCCCGCTCCGTCTGTCCATCCTCTCCTCCATCCTTCCCCTCCTCTGCAGCCTTCACGCGGTTCATCCATCCCAAGCGTTGTGCTGAGCCTGAATGGGCGCCATGGGATTTTATTTCGTTTCTTTTG
>JAOWBP010004587.1:1195438-1219553 GCA_028571105.1 Tragopan temminckii
TGGATGGAAGAATGGATGGGGGGACAAATGGGGGGACAGATGGATGGAGAGGTGGATGGATGGATGGGTGGATGGATGGATGGATGGATGGATGGAAGAATGGATGGGGGGACAAATGGGGGGACAGATGGATGGAGAGGTGGATGGATGGATAGGTGGATGGATGGAAGAATGGATGGAAGAATGGATGGAGGGATGGACATATGTGTAACACCCCAGCTGCAAGACCTTACAAAAGTGATACGGGATTTTATTTTAAAGCAGATTTTACTTGCTTGGAGTCCCAGAACAAGGTGCCCCTCCAGCACCCAGACAGAGCCCAGCAGAGGGGGTTCATCCCTTCTTCAAGAGGTGATCTTTTCCATTGTAGGGGCAAAGCTCTTTGATGCATACTGACATCCCTGCTGGTGTTTTCTGTTCAGCAGGCACACTTCTTATTTTCTGGGCCTGCAGGTGATGAAATGCAAAGAGCTGCCCATACCTTGGTGACAGCAGGTCGTGTAGCAGCTGATGCACCTTTGGATGCAGGACATCCCCTGGCTTCAGCAGCAAACCAGAAGGACCTGGGGGCTTTGGGATGGATGCAAGGTTTCTCTGACCCAGGACGAGAGCCATGCCATGTGCTCAGGGCTCCCTTACACACGGGATGGAGCTGAAAGGATCCCTTCATCAGCACTGGAAAGTTCCCTTGGTGGAAACTGGCCATGGGCAGGGAAGGAGTCAGGGAGGCTGCGTGTGTCCCACTGGCTCTGCAGGATGCTTGGAAACGTTGGATTGGTGACAGCAGCTGCTTCTGCCTTTGGGAAACACAGCCCTAATTCTCACCATAGTGCAAACAGGGCTGCCAGGAGCGTGCTGCAGTTGTGGAAATCCAAAGGTTGGAAAGCAACCCAGTGAGAACTGAGTCCATTCTGCTTCCATGCTTCCAGCCCTCTCCAAAAGCCTCGCCTCCCCCCCGAGCTCCTCCAACCGAAAAATAACCCCGGATACTTTCTGCAATGTATTCTGAGTACATTAATTACAGGAAAGAGAAATGCCTGTGCTTCCAGTTACTGCGTGGTGGTGAAAAATGACTGAGTGTAAAACATGTCTGCTAGATAATTAACTTCATAGATAATTTCTTCTTCATTTTGACTCAATTACTTCCTTGATATGAGAAAGTGCTGAAAACACTATTATTTCTTTTTCTTTTTTTTTTTTTTTTTCCTGGATGTTGCATGAAACAATAATTGAAGAAAGCTGGTGGAGCTTTTGCAGAGAGAGCCCTTTCCTTACATAAAGGAGCAGGGAAATGTTTGCCTTTAGCTGCGGCTCTGGGGTCGGAGTGCAGCTTGGCACCGCTGAGTGGTGAGAGCTGCTCTGTGCTTTGTTGCATGGAAGGGCTTGGAGGCTTTGCATCGTGCTGTGCAATGCACTGTGCTGGTCCTGCTGCGTGCATCCCGTGGCTCCAGCAACGCCAAGCACTTCTCCGAGGTTTGTGCCCAAGTCACAGCAAACCATCTGATTGTAACAGATTAATCCATTAGGATTAATCTTCTGTTAATTGGGTGGAATCCTCCGCGTCGCAGCTGTGCCTGCATCCGACCAGCTAGAAGGCAATTTAAATACAGCAAGCAATTTAACCCTAGTTGGAGACCGAAACATCTTCCTCAACGCTGCACAGCAGCCTCACAGCCCTTTGCTCCCAGTTGTCAGCTCTGCAGCCAACGGGTGACACTTGGGGACGGGGCAGGGCAGAGGGGATGGAGAGCTCGTGCCCTGCTGGGTCGTTCCTTCCTCCCTGGGGCTCTCACCTCTGCTCTGCTGCTTGCTGCCGTAAATGGAGCTCAGCAGCAGGCTGGCTCGAGGCCCTGAGCTTGCTTTCTGCTCACAGCCTTCTTCTTAAAGCAGGAGAAATCCTCCCAGCGCTGCTCGCAGGAAATGCCAACCGGTGGGAGCGCTGAAATTACAGCGAGCGTTTGCAGTGATATTTATAAAAATAGCTTCAGTTTGTACCCAAAATAAAAAGCACAAAACTGAGGTACCATCCAGGCTGGGGAGTGGGGAGCACTTTCTGGAAAGCTGACGTTAATAGAGATGCAATTTGTTGGGATGGGGCCAGAGCAGAAACCTAGCTGGGGGGTGGGGAGGCACTGAGAAGGGCTCCAGGGCTGAGAGTGCAACCTCTCCTCTTTTGGTTCCTGAATTACATCCACCAAAGCTCTCTGCTTAACTTTCAGCCTTGCGTTACATCTGCACTTCCATACACTGATGTGCAAAGAGCTCCAGGGCTTGATGTGAAGAAAGCAAAGGAGGAGATGACCCAGCAATACGTTTTGGAGAGGGGTGGCATCAGAGGTTTACGTGGAGGGTTGGGTGGCCTCATTCTGCAAAAGGCACCATTGGGTTTAGCTGGGGTGCCCTCAAGAGCTGTACAGTTGCTGAAGCCTGCAAGGCTTTGCTGCTTTGCCCAAGGTGGGACGATGCTGTGCAGCTCCCTCCTGCCCTAAGGAATTATTTCTCAGTGCCAGCTCGAGTGCTGCATCGTCCTATCCATTAATTACACTCAGTGGGTGAAATAAAACCGAGCAAAGGCTCCTCTGGTTCCCCATCTGTACATTCATTACAGAAGCAGCAGCAACCGGGATGTCAAGGATTAAGTGGTGAGCTGCAACAGGTGGTTGCAACATGTGTTGCAACACACATCGCAGCACTTTGCAGCACACATAGAGTGCTGCTGCTGGGGCAAATTGCAGCACTGCCCCTGGATGCATCAGCACAACTCCATCAGCTCTCCAGCCCGGCACGGCTGGCACTGAGCTGGTTAAGGTCACCCTCTTGCAGCCCCGTTGTACTTGGCATCCCCAGAGCTGACACATGGGGCCGGGGCGCCCCAATCCCAGCCCTCCTCCCCACACAAAGACGTCCTTCTGCAGCGGCCCGACCCCGGCCATCGGGGCACACAATGCTGGCGATTCTTCCCCCAGCATGAGGCTCCTTTGGAAGCTTCCACGGAACAAGGGCTGCAATGTTTACCTCCGGCTGTGTGGCTTCAGGGTCCCCTCGGTGACCTTGCACTGACGGATTTGGAGAAAACAGAGCGCATATGGAAAGGGGGGTTCCCACCGGCTCTGCACCCTCCCCACGGATGGGTGACACTGGGGGCACCCGTGGGGCTGCACCCCCCCTCCACATCGCTCACACATCGCTCAGCCCATCCAACCCCCCCAGCTGAGCATGCAGGAAGCCAAAGCGCATGGGAATGGGGCTGGAAGCAATCGTGGGAGCCCAGCTGCATCCCGCTGGCCCTGGGGTTGCACAGGGGTCCCCACTCATGGACTTGGCCGGAGGGATTTAATTAGCTGCCGAACATGACGCTCGTTTTAATTCCGTGTGCTCAGAGATGCATGTTGCTGCCCACACACACCAGTTGCCATAACAACTTTAATTTGTTTTCTAGCCTCCGCTCAGATGGATTTAGGGGTTTTTGTTTGTTTGTTAATCTCCCTGCCTCGCTTCCCTCCCTGGTCCCTCCCTTCTTTTTAATTGCACTCATTTATAGGCATAAAGCCACCACCTGTGCCCTGCAGCCCGTGCCCAGCTGGGCACCCCACTTTGCTGAACTGCAAGGGTGCAACAGTGGGCATTTGCCCTGCATGCGATTGCCCCCTGCCCAGGACTGCAAATCACTGCCCTGCTGCCGAAACCCAAAGCCATGCACGGCTTCCCCCTTTACCTGCTGCAAAATTTGGGCTGAACGCTGTGAATAAACCTCCTGGAAGGCAAGGCTGCCGTAGCAGGACCCCAAAGGGCTGATTTGGATTGTTTGAAAGAGATTGACCATCTGCTGAGTTATTGAGAGAAGGGAACGCGAGGAGTGGGAGGAGAGCCCTGCACTGGGGGGAGTTTGGTAACATTGCTTGCTGGGTGGCTTTGGGATGGGGAGGGGGCACCCCATAGTGTCTGTGGGCTACGGGGGGTGGAGGCAGCAGACACCTTGAGCAGCTCGGTGTGGGGTTTCTGGCTCGCTCTAGGGCAGGAGGGGCAGGAGGGATGCGACTCGCTGCGTTTGCATCAGCACAAAAGGATGAAAAATGAAGTGCTGGCCAAGTGGGGCAAAAAGCAGCGTGTTCTGCTGGCAGGAAAGGGAGAACCGGAGTTATCTACAGCTCTGCTCAGCAGCTGGGATGGAGCTGCACGCAGGCAGCGGGACCTGGAGGAAGAGGAGCAGTGCAGGGAGGAAGGCCGGGCTCTGAACCAGCACAGCACTGTGACAATGACTCACAGCAAAACGACAGGACCCCTCCAGCCCCATCTCTGGGGTATAGATGCAGGGAGATCGCACACAGCCCCAGCCCTGCAGGTCCCTGCTCCCCAAAGGATTAATTTGCACAGAAATAGGTTGCCAGCAGAGCTGACGTTAATAAGGGGCTGAGTTAGAGCCCTGCTGCAGAGCGGGATGCTAACAGCTCTGCATGGCAATGGAGGGGACTGTCGCTGGAAGAAAACTCTGCATGATGATTTTCACTGAGGTACGAGATGGGTGTGATGAGGTGAGACCCTCCATGTCCCCAAAGCAGCCCAGGGGCACTGCTGGGTTCCAGGCTCCAGGAAAGCATCCGTACCCACAGCCCCACGATGGAACAAACCCTCTATTCTCCTGCAGGACTGTTGCTACGCTGCAGCATCACTTGGGAGATGAGAGCAGAGGTACAAAGCACACGAGAGGGATGGAGGCAATGGGGCTGCAGCCCGGGGTGCTGCACAGGAGGGACGCTGAATGCAGAAGCAGGCAACGAGCGCCAGTAGCTGCGGCTTTACGGTTTCCCATCAGCAGTCCCCTCCACCCCTCTCTCCTTGTTTTTAATTACCTCGAAAATAACCTCCATTCAATTTACAGCCCATTTGGAGCTACCAGCAAGGGCCCATCAATATTTAATGTGTTTAGAAGTGGCACCAACTGTCCAGAGCTGTTTTTGCTGGTTTCCCCCCCCCTCCCTTCACTTTTCCACTTATTCTTTTAGCATATTTCTACCCTAAACCTTGTATTCTTCCCCCTTCCCCCCCCCACAATAAAGGACCTGGATGAGGGCCCAGTCCCAAATTTTCTTAGGAGCAACGGTCTGAGGTTGGAGCTCAGGGCAGCTCCTCTAATGAAGGCAATTAATAGGAACATCTCCTCCCGAGCATCCTAAGAGCCCTCCTGCTCTCTGACACCTCTCCCCTGGGCTGCTCTCTGCTCCCAAGCACTGAGCCAGCACTGCTGGGTTAAATGAGGTTTTGCAAGCAGAAGGGGATTGCACACTGGGCTTTCTGCCTTCTAATTGGGGCTGAGCAAAGGAGCTGGTAGTTAGCAGGGAACTCAGCCTGAAATCTGACCCTGCCCTACTTAGAAAGTTCAAACAAAAGTTAATAGCTATTGCAGCTCAGGAGAACAAGCAGGAATTGCAGGCAGTGCTGCAGGGATCCCAGCTGCAGGGCAATGGGTTGCATGCAGCCTTTGGTTGCATGCAGCCCCTCAGAAACAGCATTTTGCTTTTGCTCACCCAGCACTGACAGCAAACTTCCCTCTCCAAAAGGAAACTTTTCCCCCTAGAAGAGTGCTTGACAACCGCTCTGAGTTGTGGGTGTTGCACAAACAAGCACATCTACAGCCAGATCTTCGTCAGAGCATACTTTGGTTGTGTGTATTAATTACTGCAACGCCATTTATTGTAGCATAATAGATATATTTACTGTACGAGGAGTGACAGCATTTATTAATTATGCACGAGCGGGCCTCGAAAACGGATTTGTTTGCTTTGATGTTTAATGCGGCAGGCTTTTTTTTTCTTGCTTGTTAAACTTAATCAAAAGCAATCAAAATACGCTCCCGTAAATTATAACAAATTAATTTCAAACAAAAGGGGGAAAAAAAAAATATTAGGTAAAGTAAATGGAAATAAAAGGAGCGAGGTAGGAGCCGGGCTGGTTTAAACACCGCGTTGGGTTTCTCTGCCCTTCAGGATGGATGAAGAATGGGGCAGAAAAGCAGCACCCAGGGGTGCAGCTCTCCCTAAAACCCCATTAGGAGCATTTCTAGCCATCCCAGTGCCATTGCACGGCCCCTTCCCACCCCCAACGCACACAGGGCTCTATTGACACAGCGCTATTGACTTTTGGAGGGGGGAAAATTATGTACGGTGCTTTAATTCGCTGTTAAATTAAATTATGAATGTTTGGAACGCGGTAATTCCTTTTGTTCTAGGAACAGATTGTTTTATATATCTGCCTATATTACCAAGTTATTAATTTAATGATTTCATAATAGCGGTTCATTCCTTTGGGTAATATAAAGAGAAAAGTGTGCTCGGCGCACAGCTTAGCGCCACACATCCCTACAAAGGATTGCAGGGCTTGGGAAGGAGGCTTTGCTTTTGGCACTGCTCAGGACATTGAGGAGCAGGATAAGGCACGGCCAGGCTTCCCTGGGATGCATTCAGTAGGGAACAGAAGATGCTCTTTGTTTCCTCCTTGCATAAAAGCTGGACTCTGCACACCTTGCACAACTCCCCAGTAGTTGGCTTTACAAATGGTTATTTTTGCACAATGACAACAAGGCCCTGGTGCAGGTAAGTCAGAAAAGCATGCTTTGCCCTATGGCTCCCATCCACCCCAGCTGCTAAAAAGCCTAAAAACCAAATGTCAGAACTGGCGCTGAGTGCGTCACAGCATCTTCACTGCATCTCCGAGTTCAGTGCCAAACCCAACAGCTTTGCCTCTGTAAGACAAGCTCCTGGAGCCAACCACTTCTCTTCTGTATGTACTTATAGACATCATTCCATCCTCCCTGGCCCTGCTCAGGGAGAATCTGGGAACATTTGTTCCCCTACGTGCACAGGGAGCAGCAGGAAAGCAACAGCAGTGCCCAGCCATTGCTTTGTGCTGTTTGGCACATCCCTGTGCTCCATCAACCTGTTCTTTCTCAGCCCCATGAGACCTTCCCTGCACCCCAAATTGCCCCCAGGTGCAGCCTCAGAGCTCTCACAGCCTCTCTTAGCACAGCAAGCAGTGCAAGTGGCAAAGAAGCAAATAAATCAATGACCCAGAGATGGAGAGCAGAGAATTGCTGAGCCTCGAACAATCCCTGCCCAGCTCTGCAAAAACACCCCAATAATTCCCATTCTAATCTGTGCTGTTTGACTTCCAAGGAGGTAATGGCTCCTATGGTGCTTCCCTGTCCTTCTGCTGAACGATTTATGGCATCTGCTGCCCCTGCTCCTGGAAAGCCCTGTGCAGGGGCAGTGCTGCATCGTTGCACTTCTGCATTATGGTGTTATCATACCATGGCACTCATACATGATTGCATTCCTCTGCCAGCCCAGGTGACCAGGTCTGCTCGTTACTGCTTGCTAATGAAGCTGAGGGCAGGGATTTATGAGCTGGTGACATGCCCCAGCTGGAATGGGGCTTTGCCCTGGGTTCTCTGCAAACAACAGTAAGTTGGGGCTCCCTTGGCTGGCTTCTTTCCAAGTCACTTGGTTGGCTTGGGTTTGTTTCTTTTCCCTCTATGTCTTCCTTCCAATCTTGAATGGAAAACAAATGTTGCAAGCAAGGGAAAAATCCAACTTTCAGTTCCCCATGGGCTCTGACGTCTTGTATGTGTTACAAGCAAGTTTGTTGGCACAGAAGGCAACACCCGTGAACAAATCAGCCCCAGGGGTCCCAACAAGATGTCAGCATGCAAGGGAACACCACTGGTGCTGCAGCACGTCTGTGAGTGCACTGCAACAAACGCATTCAGCTCTTACAGGCAAATTCATGCATGACACAGCACTGTGCCCCGGAGCTCTGCGTGCATTGCATCTCTGTCCTGGTGGCTGTACAGACTGCTGCAGGGCAGGAGCAGGTTGGCAGCCCTATGGGGTGATTGGGGTTGGAAGGATGTGAGCAAAGCCACGTGGTGAGCACAAGGGAGGGATTTTTGCAGTGCAGAGGTTTTAGGAGGGGTCAATTGTAGTGGCACTGAAGCCACAAAAAGGGCCACGAAATAACCTGCTCCAGCCGCTTTATGCATCACCCACCTCCTTGTATCACCTGTGCACAGGAAGCAGGGTGAGCGCTGGGTGGCTCTGCCCCCAGCAATAGTCCCTGGTGTAGATTCCAAGCCATTAAAACACAATGCATCTCTTTGCTGACCCTGCGTTAACCAGCCTGGCTGCAAGAAGCACGTGCCTTATTTTTCCAGTGGGAAGCAGCAGCCAGACACGATCAAACTCCCGGCTCTTGTTATGTCTTTCTTCACTAGATTAAAGATACTTCAGCAGCTGTATTTGCTCCCAGGAAGGTACTTACACGTGGCAATCAAGTCACCTCCACTGTCCTCCCGATAAAACCTGCAGCCTGAGCTCCCTGCCCCCCCGGCACAGGGCTTCTCCCAGCACTCACAACCTGCGTGCATCCTCCAGGGTCCCACGTGGATCCCTCCGGCTGTCCCCTCGTTGGACACCCACATGATGGCCTTTAACAATATTAAAAGGAACACTGAAGTGGAAGCAGAGCAGCGTCCAGCAGTGATGTTGAGCTGAGCTGACGCTGCTTGCCCTGACAGGTTGGGTTTTTCAGTGCTGCCTTCCTGTAAGCTCTGCCTCAGATCGTCTCTCCTGGCTCTGTGACACTTCTCTCACCTCCAAGTGTGATGTGCAAGAGATGGGTGAAGTTTTTCCTTCCTGGGAGGCAGGAAGCAGCATTCTCCTGGTGGGGTTTGCTGGCAGGACACCCTGCACACATCCCATCCCCACTGGCACCAACATCAGCACAATGCACAGCAAGGCACAGGATCATTCAGGTTGGAAATGAACCTCTAGGATCACCCAGTCCAACCACCAGCCCATCATCACCACCTTGCCCATAGAAACACTAAGATGAGAAAAAAACCTCCAACCAGCCATCAATCCAACCAAGCCAACCCATCATGGCTGTGCCCACTGACCCAAAAGCAGCTCTGCCTGCTCAGAGGCTGAGCTTTGGGTGCCAGCTAATGGAGAAACACCACATCATGGTCTAAACGGCAACAACTGGTTGTTAATCGCCCTTTGGGCTCGGTCGTGTAGACTGCCATACAAGAAGAGAGAAAACACCCGAAATCAAAGCTCTCATGCTCTAATTTGCCTTCCTGCAGCTCACGCCATTCGAAACGCCGCGGATGCAGGGCTGGCTAAACGAGGCAGTTCAAACATTAGAATATTTGCAAAGTGGTGCTCTTGAGCAACAGACATTTGAAATAATCTGTTTGGGCACCGGGTGAATTTGCTCCCACCAAAGGGCCGTCACCGATGTCAGAGGCACTTAGTGTCAGATGGGGAGTGCCTACTTCTCGTTAGCTCCCCGACGCCCAACAGTAAACACATTTCCCTGTTTTGCAGTCTGAGAAAGAGGGAAAAAACCTTTCTGACAGCTTGGTTAACCTTTCCCCCATCCCCTTCTCACTTGTAAGCGCGGAAGTTCTCAGCTAAGGGCAGCTGTGAAGAGCAGAGAGGGAGGAAGGAGGTGGGGGGAAATGTGTCAGATATCTATTTTATTTTATTTTTTTCTTGGCACTGTCTAAAAATATGGAGTGTCTCACACGTTCTGCCTTACCCCTTGTAATTAAAGGCTGCTGCAAAGGGGAACCCTAATTAGATGGGAACTGAAGGAGGGAGCGGAGCTGAGCACAGCACCCAGCCTTGGTGCTGTTTCTAAATGGATGCAATGAAAGAAAAAAGCCAATTTCTCTGAAATCATGAAGGCATTCTGTTGGTTCTCAGCCCAGAATTGTAGAAAGAAATGTCCCATGTGGGGCATTGAGGAAAATATGGAAAAATGCTCATGAGACAGCAATGACTGAAGGGAACAGCCCTTCATTAACATCTCTCTGCTGGAGGATAAAACGCCAGTGAGGGTTCCTGTGAGCTTGGAGGCTTTGTGAAGAAATGTAGGGCTTGCCTACAGCAAAGGTGTAGCACAATGGAGAGCGCAGCAATGACAGCAAAGCAGCAAGGTCCCAGGATGCAGCAAGTGAGGGCATACTTAAATGCAACAACCATGGGGACAGAAATAAAGGAAAAAAGCTGCTTACCTTCACAAAGCCTCAAGTACACAGGAATCTTCAGGGAAAAAGCCTCATCTCCAATGCCAGCCCTTAAAAGGGCTGGGAAGGGGTGGATCCTGGCTCCAGCCCTTCGGGTCAATCAGTGCATTGCATTGCATGCAGCTGAGCTCCCATGGGTTGGCCCTGCCTCCCCACCAGGTGCTCCATCACTGCTTCAAGCCACGACTCAGCATTTCTGCTACAAAGGGCTTGGGAAGCAGTGAGGATACAATGCTGGAGGGGGAAATTTGGGGAGCAGAGTGTTGCATTGTGTTGATGGATGTTGCGTTTTGCTGCAGCTTGAAGCCCTTTTTGGGAATCATGGAATATCTCATGTTGGAAGGGAACCATGAGGGTCACTGAGTCCAACTCTTGGCTCCTGGGGGCAGTAAAACCAGGCAGCCCTATTGCAAGCATCCCCCTCCATGAGTGCTGATGGAGCACCTCTTCCTACCAGCACAAAGGAAAAGACCCAAACCGAAGCAGAGCTCCATCAGCTAACTGCAGCATTAAAGCAAATTGCTTAGACTTGTGTAATTATTTGCAAAACTAAGCCGTTCTCCAAGGCTGTGGATTTCTGTTGTTGTTTTATTCCTTAAACACTAAGCCTTAATGACTGCCCTCGCTGGAGGATGGCTCCATGTCACAGCAGCACCAATTCACTCTTGGATTAACCATATTGAAAAGCTCCGTGCTCAGCAGCTCCCACTGAAGGCAGTGGGGACAGGATGTGCTGGCGTGGCTCTGGATGGAGCAAAAACTTTTCCAAACCCATCCAGGTGATGCCATCACACAGCCCTATGGTGTGGACTTCACCCGTTTCTTCCCATCGTCATTGACTTGTATGGTTCATCTTCAACAGCTCTCAGTAGTGGGAGCTGTAAAACCCCCCATCATCTGAGAAACGCAAAGCTTAAAACAAGGCTGCAAATCTGGGCTCAGATTTTTCAATTACGCTTTTTTACTTTTTTTTTTTTTTTTTTTTTTTAAAAGGCGAATTAATTGATATTTACTTAGTGTGTCAAAATAGCTCCGGCGCGTTGGAGTGCCGCTCACCAAGCATTTGGAACAGGGCGCTGGGGAGCGGAGGCATGAGTCAGTGGTAAATGAATTAAAAGCAGCAGCTCCTGATCAAGGCCAATTACATTCCGTTCTAAGGAGCGGGAGGGAGGCACATGGGCTGCGGAGGAGCAGCTCCCAGGAAACTTGCCCTGCGCTCTTTGGTGGGATTTGCCATATTTCCCGTAGCTAGAACAAGATTGCACGGCCAAAGCTGTGCCTAGCTGATGGGTTAGGTCCTATCTGCAGCTCTGCTGCAAGCCCGTGATGGTTTTGCATGGGAGATGCCAGGAGCTTGCTTTGAGGAGGGAGGATGCAATGCCCAACACGAGCTGGGTGGTGGACTGCACCTCCAGTGGTTGGATGGACGCATCCCATAGATATGGTTGCTCTTCTCTCTTAGAGACTTCTCTCTTAGAGACTTACTGACAGCTCAGACGCTGCTGAGTGAATCCTCTTAGCAACCTGAATTACACCTATCATCTACGTATGTTAAAATACAGAGCTGGGGAAACGGATGGGTGAGGCCCTTTGGGGTCTGGTAGGGATGGGGCTGTTAACACCGGTGCTGACCAGCTCCCACAGCCTGGCAGTATATGAAAGCCATATTTCTGGAGTTGCCGGGGCTAGCACTCCCACAATTAAGGACCTTTCCTCGTGCCCTGCTGCCCTCCCTCCTCCTGCTCAGCTCCCGTTTATCCCCTCTCATTTGTCATCTTTATTAGTTCGTAATCTCCCATCGGTGCGGCGCAGTTAAGAGCGGGATTAGGGGGAAGTTTAATTGGATGGCACCCTGCGGCCCTCCCGGCATCAGATTCAATAAAACTTTATGAAAAGATAAAAATCGCATTGGGTTTTATAGCTCTGGATGGAACAAAGGGACCGGAGAGGAGAACAAGGTAACTGTTTCCCCCCCCCCCCTATTTTCTTATTCTCTCCAACCCCGCACAAACCGTTCCAGCGTGATTAAACGAGGAAGGAAGGGTTTGGAGCAGTGTTGTCCCATTGGCGGTGCGTGAGCCCTGACAGAGAGATAAATGGGGCTTCAGCACATGGGAAAAGAGAGTTTATTTCATGTTGGGAGTGTGCTGGGGGAGCTCAGGGCTGGGGGAGCTGAGCTGAGGGCTCACCGTGCAGCCACCCTCGTTGCTGCTCAGGCTCTCATTGATGATCTTTGGAGGTTACAAATTATTTCCCAGCCTAAGCATCTCCATGGGGAGGAGCAGTTTGGCTGCTCTGGGGGCACTTGGAGCCTCCAGACCCGCTCCATCCAGATCTGCATGCCCATCTTGGCTGTGCCCATCCCCACGCTGAACCCCTCTCCGTGTTAAACCGAGGGGACCCTGCTGTCTTTAACCACCACCTTTTCAGCCTGGAGATAAGAGAAATGATTGAGGGCTTTCAGAGGAACCCCAGGGCACAGCGAGGGGATGAATGGGAGCTGATTGAGACGGCTTCGCACGCAGCTCCCATCCTATCCTCCACCTCCAAACCCCAAACCATCCCTTGCCAGGCACTCTCCAAGCAACCATCCCAAAACCACAGCCTGGGGGTGCATCCCCTGCTCCAGAGCAGCGTGCAGGAGCAAGCAGAGGAGGGAAGGTGGCACAGAGTGCTGCGCCATCAGGAAAATCACTACAAAATGCCACTTAGAGTTATGGGAAAATGTGCCCTTTTCTCGTTGGTTTTTCTTCTCTTCCTCGTGATGGAAGGAAAAAAAAAAAGTCAAAAAACAAGCTAATCTTCATTATAGCACTCCATTAGGGTTGTAATTGTTTCCATTCCTTTTCAAAATAATCCTGGTGGTTGTTTTTTTTGTTTTGTTTTGTTTTTTTTTTCCCCTTCTCTCCGCAACACCCCGCTCTGCTGTACTTCTTCTTTTTTGGATTCTCAGCCCAACTTTCTTCCTCCTGAAGTAACATATGGGGCGGGGGGAAAGTGGGGGAAAGTGTTAAGAAAGGAGGCGGAACAAAAGAGCCCAAAAATAGAGAAATGGGGGGGGCGAGGGGGAAAATAAATGGCACGGGTGGGATTGGAAGAGAACGCAGTGCTGCGCTGCAGGTGTGCAGGGGGGAATCGTCCTCCGGCGGTGGGAGGGATGGCAAAGAGGGGCGGCTCTCCTGTGCTGCACCCCATACGCCCCATGCACCCCCAGGGCTGAGCAGCTCGGGGTCCTGCGCCCACCCTGCAAACCCCCTGTGCTACAAAACCCCCACTGTGCTGGCAGTGCTGGGAAATGCACAGAGCGCCGCGCTGGAGGCAATTATGGGCAGGGAGAAAAATCCTCTCCCTGAATCAAAGAGGACATCTATTCAGTGCCACCTCCTCTGGGGACAGAGCGGGGAAGAAAGGGGCATTGTCAAATCCTTTCAGGCCCCAAATTCCAATTTGGTATGGTGCATTTGACACAACCGAAGCGGGCGGCGGTGGCAGCCCCAATTCCCGTGGCTGTGAAGGGAGATAAATCTTTAATGGAGCTGAGCTTTCAAAATGAGTATTTAAATCTTCGCTGCAGGTAGGAAGGGATGGTGTCACTTCCCAACCCGGCGCTGTGCTTCCAGCCGTGCCGAGGTTTGTTTTGGGGGAAAAATTGCTCCATGTGATCAGGGCTGGCTTGCATCTCTCCCCTGCCCTATTTGTTTGCAGCAAAAATCAGATTTTCAAGGAGGTCTCTGGTTGTTAGGGGCTCTCCCGGCCCTCTCTTGCTGCAGGGGAAGGTGTTTGCAGCCCACGCTGCACGCAGCAGGCTTTGCATCCCAGCCCTGTGCTCCATCCAGGTGAATGGGATGGATTTGGGCTGATTGCAGGAGCTTTTGGGCAAGGAGAGGTGGGGCTGTGGGATGCCAAGAGGTGCCACGTGCCTGTGCTTTGTGCAGAACTGCCCTCTGCTCTGTGGTCGAGTGGCACTGTGATGGGCTATTTCCAGGAGGAATGACATTTTTCCACATTAAGTGACCCCCGTGTGCAGGCTGAGCACTGGTTCAAAGGGAAAACCCCCGTTTTCCTCTCCTTAATCTGCACAGCAGCCAAGTGGAAGCACTGTCAGACTGCATCAGCCCAGCAGCCTGTCCAAGCTGCGCTCTGCGCCTCCGAAAGTCACCGGTTCCAAAGAAAGATGTGGGAAATCAGAGCGAGCAGAGGATGCTTGAAAGCACTGAGTTACTGCCCTGCTTTGCAACCTGCTCCCAATGAGATGCTAAAGCCAAACTGGCGTAAAGGAGATGGAAATCACAGTCTTGCGTATGAAAGTGACCGAACATCATCAAGAGCTGAATTAATTGCTGGCACATCGCTAATGAAGCGTTATGAGTCAGCAGCGCAGCGGTTTGATGTCGGGCAGACGGGTGGGAAGCTGTTTGAAATGCCTTCCGTGGGCCAGCTTTGAAGCCACGTTAATTGCTGTTATCCCACATTTGCAATGCATCCCCCAAAGGCTCTGGGTGCTGCTGTACTGCAGTGCCCCGCGGGCTTTGAGCTGCACTTGAAGACCTCTGAGAACTTTGGGATGTTGCACTGGGGTTAGATCATTATTGACACTTTATGCCATGTGCATTGCAACAAAAGCATGGACTTGCAAGGCTCTGTGTGCATGGTGAGCCATGCAATGCCCATGGACCTCCAGGAGTTTGGGGCATGCGGCATGCCCCATATTGCTCCACGTCCTTAGAGCATCGTTGCCAATTTATACCACGTGCACTACAAACTCTGCACCAAATCATGGACTTGCACAGCTCAGCATGCACTGCGGCTCATTCTGAGCCATGCGATGCTCACGGACCTCCAAGAGTTTGGGATGTCGCGCTGGGGTTTGGGGATGCTTCTGATGTATACCTCATGCATTATAAACTCTGCAACAAGAGTGTGGATTTGCACGATCCTGTGTGCACTGAGGCTCGTGCTAAAGGCTGTGTCCTCCCTAAAGATGGCCAGCAAAGCCCTCCCTAGCGGGGACGTTGCATGCAAGCGCTGCCCTTTTAGCTATGCCTCACCCCCTGCCATAATAGCTCGGGAGAGGAGCGTGGCAGTGGAAAATAAAACATTAAGAAGAAGAAGAAAAAAAAAAAAACAACACACACAACCGAGAGGCGGGGAGTGGGGGCTCTTTTCATCTGTATAATAGCCTGTTTCTGACAAGGAGCTTCTGTTCTCCTCCGGCGGAAAGCTTTTAAGAGCCCCGAGAAGGACAGGCAATTACAGGAAGGTTCGTGCACCTGATGGGTGTTGTTAGGAATCACTCAGCGGCCCCGCAGTTCTGGAGCTGATTGCCGGAGCGGAGCTTTGAGAGAGTGGGGCCGGGGTGCATGGGGTTGGATCCCCTCCACCAGAACAGCGCTGGTGTGGGACCGCCGCTAATGGAGCATCGTCTGCTGGAGCGCTGCGCAATTAACGGGTGACATTAAGGCTGTTGTTCATCAGGTGTGCTCGGAGGGGAAGTTAATGCTCATCAACAGCCATCGCTGAGAGCTCTAAAGGGCAAACCTGGGAGAGAGGGGAAGTGCGCTAATGAATTTGGGTTGTGCTCAAGGAGCAATCAGTGCTGAATCCTTCCTGGAGGTGAGGGCACCTCCGGTCATGGGTGGGACCAGGAAAGGTGAACCCGAAAGGTCTCCATTGGTCCTGGCCTTGCAGATGTTTCCTGCAGCACCCAGGGAAGGCAGCAGGAACCTGGCAGCATCTCAACGTGGAGTGAACAGCAGGGCTAATAGAAATGAGGATGCTAGAGCCACTTGTTGCATTCCCACGCCGAATTGGGAGCAGCTGTTTGATCCTGTTTGGAGCAATCTGGGTGCAGAGCAGCTCTTCGCAGCAGCTCAGTCTTCTCCTCCACCCAGGCTGGAGCCCCCAAAAGCCATACACGAGTGCTTGAGTTCACGCAGCTCCTTGCTAATGAAACCCACGGGCTGAACAGAGGGGGAGCTCCCCATGTCCCTGGCACAGTTATATTTGGCTCACCTTAATGCGCTTGAAAGCCACAGTAATACTGCAAAAAGCCTCCGCCATAGGATAACTTAATTAAACTTTACTTAAGATAGTTAAGTATTCATTATTTGGCTTCAATTACCGACTTCGCAGTGTCCCCCCCCCAACACTTTTGTTTTCACCGGGGCTAATTATTCTAATGGCTGCCCCATGTTATGACCTGTTTCTGTTTGAAAAGGAAAAAGAGCAGCACGTTGCTGCTCGGTGCTGCCCAGGAGCTGTGCTGTGAATTTATGGCGTGCTGCTCGCCCACGTTGCTGTGGAGGATGGATGGTGTGGGGCTGCTCCGTGTGTGCACTGGCCGACTTCATCCTTGGGATGAAAGAGATGCTTTGTTGCCGAGCTGCCCTTCTGGCTGCTGGTTTTGCACTCTATTAGTGTGGGGTTCATCCCACCCAGGCTGTGCTGTGATGTCTGAATGGCAATTTATAGAATCATTATGGTTGGAAAAGACCTCTCGGATCCCCAAGTTCAACTCCAGTCCATCCCACCGTGCCCACTGACCACATCCCTCAATGCCACATCCCCACAGTTCAGACCTCCAGGGAAAGTGACCCCACCACTCTCTGGCAGCTTGTGCCACTGCCTGACCACTCTTTCTGAGAAGTTCCTAAGACTCAGCTTGAGCCTCCGCTGGTGCAACAACGTGAGGCCATTGCCTCTAGCAGCCTCCCAAGGAAGGGTTCCAGCACAGCTGTGCATTCACTTGGCTGGGCACATGCATTAAATTCATGCTTCAGTGCAGAGGTTGCTCCCCACTGGGTTTGTTTTCCCATCCCCAGCTCCCACACCATTATGCAGCCCCTTGATCCCAATCTATAGAGAAAAACCAACTCCTCATCCTCCAGCAGGAGTGCGATGGATTGCAGCACTTGGGAAGTCTCTGTATTGCTCTGGGCCCCCCTTTCTGGGGGGATCACAACCATCTCTTGCAGCTGGTGCATCCCACATTGCAGTGATGGCAGTGGGGTGACTTGGAAATACAGCCGGGGCCCCCCGACAACCCCCAAGTTTTGGGTTTTGGCTTTGCAGGGCAATGCCCCTGCACACATGGGCATCTCCGCAGCTTTGGATGGACAAAAGGCACTCAGCACCAAGATGTGTCCAATCAATACCTTCCTGCACCTGTGCTGCCCTGCCCTCCTGCTGATGGTCAGCGAGGTTCTTTGGATCCAAGCAATGGCTCTGCTTGCTCTTCAGGACCAGGGATCACTTCAAGGCTACACGATGCATCCCTCCGTGCTCACCTTTATTTCCCACCATGCGTTGGATGCGATGGCTGAGCTTGGAGCTGCCTTGGGGATCTGTGGAGCCCAGAGGTTTCTGTTCCTGCATGGGGATGGAGCTTCTTGGAACAGAGCATGGATGGAACAGAGACAGAGAAAGTTGGTTTGGGGCTTTCTTTTTCCCCTCCCACGCACAGGAATTCATGGTGGTTTTACACATCGCTTGGAAATGCTGCTGCTTCAATGTGTTTTCACTTGAATTCCTATTCTGGAAAAAAAAAAACCCTCAATACTCAGTTGATTTAAGTTGGTTGGTTTATTATTATTTTTTTTTTCCTCTTTAGCTCTGTATTCCATTAAAACTGCCATTGCTTTGACTTGTCCAGGATGGAAAAGTGTATCAGAAATCCCCACGAGGCCCTGATGTGCCTCCTGACTCCCTGTGCTCGGAGGGGAATCTGAGCCAGAACCCCCAGGATAAGGCTTCTCCAACTCCCACCCAAGCTGCCTGGCAGCCAATCCCTCTTGCCAGCCCATAGGTCTCCATGTACCTCCTGCCGTGGTGACAAGAGGGGACACAGCCCTGCAGGCAGCCCCCGGTCCTGCCTGGATGCTCTGCCACAGCAGCAGGTATCAGAAATAAGGTGATTTCTTGCATCAGTCGCCTTCGTTGGGCTGCCAGGGACCGTGAAAACCTTTGCTGTAGAAATGAGCTTGATTCTGTAAAATAGTTACCATCAGGACAGCTGTCAGAAAATCAATAGTGCGGTGTAATTATGCCCATAAATAAGCCGGAGGAGCAGGATAGGTCAAAGGGAAACGTGGCAGAATGGCAGCGTTTGGGCCAGGGTGAAAATAACTCATTTTACGCATGTGTTACAGAGCAAGTTCCAGGAAAAGAATCGAATCCATATGGCAGCTCCCAGCCAAGGAGATGGGAAAGCATTCGTCTGGAGGTGCGGGAGCAAGGCAGAGCCGGCTGATGGGCTTTGGGTTGGATGCTCACCCCCGTCTCTTCCATGCACAAAGCTCCCCAAAACACAGAGGTGGCAGCTCCAGCAGTCCCTGTTCTTATCCCATGTCCAAGGAGCAATGTGGGATGTGGTGATGGAGCCATTCCAGCACAGCACAGCTTCACCACACGCTGCTGCTCGGCAGCCTGAGCGGTGATTTATGGCTTCTGAGCTGCCAGCTCTCCAAATTTTATTACAGTTCTCACAATATTTGTTATTTTCCTGAAAGCCTCTGAGTTTGGGCTCAGATGGTTTTGTGCCAATCACGGTTTTCTTTTCCTTTTCTCTGGGAAGTTGCTGGCCCTCGTTGGGTCGCAGAGGAACTCAAACCTTGTTCCAAAGTGGACAAGAGGATGGAAAGAATGAGAAACCCAAAGCTGTTGGGTTTTAAGACCTAGGAAAGCAAATGGCATGGTTTGCTTTGGGGAGCGGGAGCGAGGGCACGGCCATGGTGAGCATCCATAAGGAGCAAATAAGTGCCATGGGAGGTGATGGCAAAATCCTATGTGACGTCTCCAAATGCTAAACAGGAACTTTGCTGGCATTTGTGTTGCCATAATGCCACTGAAAGCCCAGGAGCCCATTTTGTGCTGTCCCCAGCACATCCCCACCAGTGCAGGATGGGTTAGTATTAGGACATTAGGGTTAGGGATGTGCCAGTGGCCTTTGGGGGCAGGAGAGCTAAGACACAAAGAGGGTTGTTCAGGGGAAAAAACAAATTCATATCTGCAGGAGTAGCATCAGCCCTGACCCCCGGAGCAGAGATTTACACCTGTTTGCACTGCTGCAGGTTTACAGACATGCACAGCTCTGCAAGATGCATGCTCTGTTGTGCTGCTGAAGGTAACAGCAAAGCAGCATGCACGGCCAGAGGGAGAGCAGCAAACACGGAGCAGCAGTGCCAGAGGCTGCAGTGGGAAAGCTGATTTCTTTTTCATCCAGCTGAAAGCATGGCAGCAAGAAGCAGTCAAACAGTTCTGTTGGTGTTGCTTCGTTGTGTTGTACAAACGAGGGTGGGAATTCTTTAAAAGACGAAATGTTTTGTGGTTTTGGGGTTTTGCTGCAAATTCTTTTGATTCTCTCCCATTTCCCTACAAAACTGGTTTCCCAGATTGCAAGCACTCAGGGTTGATAGCGCAGGCAAGCTTGGTGCTGCTCACACAGCACAGTGATGTTGCACTGCTTCTCCTGAATGTGGGATCAGTGAGAAAACCCCACAGGCTGCAGGGGAAAGAGCAGTGATACCAGTCCCCAAATACCAATAGTGGGCACCCAGTGAAGTTCCTGCAAGTCACCCCATCACCGGGCAGTTTTATCCACTGAAGGCCCTTGTTAATAGGGCCAGCTGCCCTCTGGAGGGGAGAAAAGTGATGCAGGGCAGGAGAGCTGCCCCTGTACCCCTCTCCTCGTGGATTCCCCCCTGCCAACTCACAGGACAGCAGAAACGTGGGGCTGAAACGACCTCTATGTGACCCAGGAGGTCTCAGCATCACTTCTGCACGCTCTCGTGCTGCTGATGTACCAGCAGCGCTGCCTTCCCCTCCTCTTGCTTGCAGAAAGCCATTCCCCATCCTCCGAGCACGCAGAGGAAGCCAGTGACAAACTGCTGACTCTTCCGACATGAATATTGTTCAATTATTCACAGATGTGTTTTGGCCCTGGTTTGACAAAAGCCTCTGCTTCAGCATATTTCTGTCTGCAAACCAAAGGCAGTTGTGCTAATGCAAAATCAGCCGTCATTAGCGCAGCCCCGCGCCGGCTCCCAGCTGCTCCGTGCTTGCTGCTTTCATCCACGCCATCATTTCCTCTTCTATGATTTAATTAACAGGAGAGAAACCTGTTTCTCCCACAGCTCCAGAAAGGCCAAGGCATGTGCTGGAGGTGACTGCTCCTAAGCCTGTCTGTGCTGCTGCAGGAAGGCTGAGTTCACCCCTCAAAGTCGTCACCACCAGCATCCCAAACTCTGCCGGGTGCTCCCAGCCCTGGTCATCTCAGGTCGATAGGCAACCCAAATCCATTCCAAATGGCATAGCAGCATGGTTTCCCCAAAGCATGGAGGAGATGATGAAGCGGATGATGCTTGGAGGTTGTGTGCTCCTCTTCCAGCTGGCTTTCCCCACATGCCATCCCTTCAACAGCCCTCCCTTGCCCTGCCATCCTTGCCTCGTCCTTCTCATAGTATCATTCAAGTTGGAAAAGACCTCCACGGTCATCAAGCCCAACCATCAACCCATCACCACCATCCCCATAGAGTCATCCAGGTTGGAAAAGACACCTCAGATCACCAAGACCAGCTCCATTTTTAGGGGTAGCAGAGCTGCTCACCTCACTGCTGGATGGGATGCCGGGGGTGCTCCAACTATCCTCATTCTGGGGAAAGGCAGCACATGCTGACTCCAGTCCTGCCTTCCTTCCAGCTCCTGGCAGGAACCCCGTGCTCAGGCAGCACCCACCACCCCAAGCTCTACCAATGCACGCACGCACACTGGCCATGTGCAGAGGTTTCTCCATCAAGCCGACAGGCAATTACTGCTGACAGGAGAAGGCTTAACATTTTAACTCGTTTTCAGGATTCAATTAAGCACACAGGTGCCCCAGCCTGGCGCTTGGCCGAGGAGCCTTAATTCTCTCCCTCCTTAAAACCTTCAAGCCTTGAATAAAGCCATAACTAACTGCAGCCCGACTTCTGCTTGGGCAGGGAGAAATTGAAATTCCCTTTTTCCCCCAGTGCCGCTCGGCTGCCAGCCTACCCCATATTTATGGGGCTGTACATATATACATACACACAGCTTCCCAGCAGCTCCTGACTTCAAGGGACTCTATATATCCTATAGCATCCTCTGCCCCACTGCACCCTCCATGGGTACTCCCACCTCAGCTCATTTTGCTCCAGCACATGGATGTGCTTGCAGACAGCTCACCCAACCGCTCCCTGCACCAGGGTTGCAGGTTAACCTCACCAAAGCAGGAGAGGAATATTAATAGAGGGAGAGGAGGATGCTTCCTCCCCTCCGTGGCTCTGAGCTGCTCACAGCGGTGCCTCGGTTATCCTAACAGATTCTTATTTAAAACTCTTTTTTTTTTTTAATAAAGGGAAAGTTGTTTGCCTTTGCAGTGCTTTTCAATGAGCCAAGGAGGAGGTTTTCTTCCGCACATTGTAATTGATTTATTTTGTAATGCAATATTGTCTAACGTTCGTGGGCTCATTTGACTAAATTATTCATCAGCAAATTTTTAAATAATGCAGCAACTTTCTCTTCTGCAAATTCTGCTCCCATTCCTTGCTTCTTTAGGCCAAGGCTGGGAACTAAAATGCAATAGCAATGCGTTCCTTGCGCCTCGCTCCACGTTAAGCTGCTACGAACTAATGGCTGAAGACTAATTTAAAAAAAAGGAGCCATTACCCAGAGCCCAGATTTACTGTCTGGCTGGGGATCTATGAGTGCTGGTGGAAGGGCTCTGGTGGATGCTGGACCCATGAGAGCAGGCAGTGGGATGGGGAGCACTGTCCCTAATGGGTGGCGATGGGAACTGCAGAGATGCAGTGCTGCTGACCCACAGGACATTGGCACAGGTTCATGTATGAGCTGACAGCTGTCATTGTCCCCAATTACATTCAATTATCCCACAAGAAGCGGTGGCAGAACAGGGATTTCCAGGCACAGATATGAGGAATGGCTCCTTTCTGTGCTGTCAAATTTACATAGCATTAGGGACCACAGTGGCAGGGAGAGGGGAGTAATAAGCACTTTGCCTTCAAATCACAGAGCCAGATCTGATTTGCTTTCATTTTAAATTGAGTTTCAAGCAAATATTCCCCACCCTGCCCCAGTAAGAAAAGCAAGGAGCGAGATCTGATTGCAGCTCTACGTAGGAAGCAGTGAGGCTGAGCTGGACGCTGGGCTCACAGCATCACTGCCCTGGTTGCAGAGGTGCTCATCTGCATTCCTGTGTGCCGGTGCCTGTGTTCGAGTCCCAGGATGTGATGCTGATGAAAGACAGTTAATTCAATTTCAACAGAGAAATTGATTAATGAACTGGATTAAAATAAATCCCTGAAGTCCCAGGGTCTCTGTGAAGCATACCAATGCCCCTTCCCTACTCACCCAGCACGCTCCAGAGAGGGAAAGGGGGCAGAGAACCAGTTAGAAAGGAGGAGAAAGAACAGTGTGAAGAAGGGAAGCGCATCCAGGTGCGATTCCTTCAACAGCTTCACGTGGTGAAGTTTCCCCAGTGGTGGTTCAGACCCTACTGCACTGTGGGGGAAGAGGTTTGGGGCAAGGAATGTGAAGAACCCATGCATCCATCCCCATTTTGCCCTATTTCTCTGTAATGCAAAGACAAGTACAACAATGACAGCAGAGCAGCAAAGCCGCAGGACGCAGCAAGCGAGGATTTGCTCATACACAACAGCTGCAGGCACAGAAATAAAGGAAAGAAGCTGCTTGACTTCAGAAGGTCTCAGATACACAGGGAGCTCCAGCAAGATCCTCTCACCTCCACTGCCAACCCTTAAATGAGGGCTGGGAAGGGGTGGATCCTGGCTCCAGCCCTTCAGGTCAATCAGTGCATTGCATTGCATACAGCTGAGCCCCCCTGGGTTGGCCCTGCCTTCCCACCAGGTGCTCCATCACTGCTTCAAGCCATGATTTAGCATTGCCGCTCCATTCCCCTTCTCAAGGTGCCCCAAAGGATGCTCAGCCCTTTGTGCCCACCTCTAACCCCCTCCAGGGGGATGTGCGTGGTGGTACAGATACCTGTATGTAGCTCCAACTCCTTCCCTCTGTCTGTGTCCTGTCCCAGCCATGAGCATGCAATGCATGAGCATCCCAGCAGAGCTTCCAGCGTCAGACCGCAGGGCTCAGTCCAGCCTGGGACCCGTGGCCACGTGTGAGCCAGCAGATCAATCAGACAAGCCAAATATTTTGGACTGTCTCATCAGCCTCCTGGAAAAAGCCGAGGAAAGGAGAGCACAAAGGAGCTTTGGAGGCTATACCGAATCGTGGGGAAGAGAGGATTTCAGGATTTTGTGATTAGTTCTATGCCTGAGGACTCAAAACTTCCAACCCAGCAACACCCGCAGCCTCGCTTACAGCCCTGGAGTTCAAAGGCAATTTGTCTGCATAAAATTGCAGCGACCATTAAATAAGGACCTTTGATACTATGGCAAGTGGCAAAGCACAGAAATGAGATGCACTGAGCCTCAACCTGGCAGGACTTTCCCGAGCAACGAGTCTGAATAATGCAGGGCTGAGATTAATCCTGTGTTGTGGCTCATTGTGCTGTGGATTGCAAACACAGGCGGGCGAGGGCTGCCCTGGGGGCTCAGGGGCCTCATTTCCCATTGCTCTGCAGACACTTAGACCTGTGCAAAGTGAAAATGAAGTGCTGCTCCAATGGCGTTTGGCATTCACTTAGCATTGCTGGCATGGGAATCGAGCTCTCTGCTCGCTCCGGGGACCCTCTTCCCTTATGGAAAGTCTGGAGGACTTCTCCTGGTGTTTCCTTTGCTTTTCCCCTTGGTTCCAGACGGGAGGTTCAGGGTTGTTCTCTGCTCTTTGCCTTCAGAGCAACACTGGAAGGTTGACAGAAGGTCAGCGTCAGATCTGAGAGCCCTGAAAAATGGAGCAGAAGTGCCATTACAAAGCCAGTGGGAGACTGGGTTTAAAAATCCCTTTCCTTCACTGAGAGTGTGAGCATCACTGCTGAACTGCTTTTCCCTTTGGAAACCTGGAGATGTTCCTACAATT
>JAOWBP010004587.1:1237751-1248225 GCA_028571105.1 Tragopan temminckii
GCTGTGTTGCACTTCCTTGCTCTTTATTACTGCTGAATTTGCATGAAAATGGGATCAAAGCATGCTTTCAGGTAGCAGTTCCCACCTGCTCTCACTGCTGCTTCCCACCTGCAGGGCCTGGCTGAGCTGGGATGGGGAAACAGAGGCACATCCACATCCCCCTCCCATCCCCGCAGCAGACTCCTCCATCCCAAACACACGCTGCAAAAAGAATCCAACCAACCAAGCAAAAAAAAAAAAAAAAAAGACAAAACCACAACACCCTCACTGCTCCTTTTCTATTTGTTCAGTAATCATATTTGATTTAATTCCACGTTTCCCCCTCATTCTTCTTGCTGCGCTCACCGCTGAGGAATAATGACGGCAGTGTGTTGCTATTGCTCTGCCCGTGTAGCTGATTCCTCTCTTTTCCTTCCCTTGTCATTTCCAGCCCCGTTTGCTTTTTTTTCCCCCATCCTTTCATACAATGACTTCGGCATTTCAGCTTACTCACCTGGAAACTGCTACGTTTCCTGGTTCGTTCTGATTAGATTGTGTCTCGCTGCTGAGCCATTTTTAAATAAGATGTTCGCTTAGCACCACCAATTAATTAGTTGGATTTCAGTGCCATTGTATTTTTACATAAGCTTTGAGGGGAGGGGGGAAGGAAAGCTGTTCCCCCCCCAACTCCGCACCGATGTATTTCATCCGCGTTGGGCTTTGTGTGCATATCACATATTTAGAAAATCAATTTCTGGCTGTGGATGGATTTGTTCATCCCAAGATGGAGCTCTGGGGGTGGAGGAGAGTGGAGGACCCCACCGGGGGATGACACAAAGCCCCTTCTTGTGCCATAACCCAACAAATGCTCTGCATTTACCTCTGTCCCACACGTGCCCAATGCCCTCTGCACGGGCTCTTGCTGTGCAAGCTGACGTGTGACGAAAGGAATTTGCAACGTGCAGCATTTCCTAACCCTCAAAGCTCCCTTCCAGCAATGTGGGACCTCCCCATGTCCCTGCCTCAGTTTCTCTGTCACTGTTTATGGGGCTATTTCCACTGCCCACCATGGCAAGCCCAAGGAAATTCAGGGCTTGGATTCACCCAAGTGCCAGTTTAGAGCAGGAAAAAGCCAGGAGAGAGGGATTTATTTCCTTTCCAGCTGAAGACCGACAAGGACGCAGCTTGATCTAGGACAGGCAGGCTGAAATCCTTCTGCTCTGAAGATGATTTATGGTTTACATTTTTGCCACACTGGTATAAATCGCCTTGGGCTTGGATTGCATCGGCCACGCTTTCAATTAAGTGTGATCATGGATGTAAATGAGGAGCAGCATCACGATGTTCTCTGGTATTGTGTGGTTGTCACCGCGAGCACCGGTCCAAATCAACAGCATCCCATAAACCCACATCAGCAGCAGGAAGGGAAGGGCTGGGGCCCTTTTGCTAAGGAGGAGACCTGGTTTGGAGGCAGCGGTGGCACACCCAATGGAAGTTCACCATCCTTAGCCAACAGTGATTTCCCTGCACTGTTGGGTTCGGGGCTGGGAAGCCCACCCTGTGTTTTGGGATGGTTTTGCTGGGCACATCATGCAGCTCCAGGCTTGGCTGAGAGCAGTATTGATCAGTCTGCATTATGGTTTCTGAGTAATTCTCAGCAGCCAACAGCTTTGTTAAGAGGCAGATAATGCATGAACGATCCCAGAGGCTGAGAGCTGCCTACAGTTCCCATGCAGTGCCCTTCATCCCCAGCCTTGCAGTTCCCATTTGCTGCACAAATGTGGAACTCCAAACAAAAAGAGACTGAAGTTTCCCCAGCGTGTCATGCCATGGCATGCTCCATGGCTCTTGGTCCCCCCAGCCCTTGGGTTTGGTGCTGTTGAGGTAGAAAACTGGGATTGGGGGTGGGTGCTCCTTGGAGAACCCGAATGCCATCGCCAGCATGCAGCTCTGCAGTCTCTCTAAGGGAAAAAAAAACCACTCAGCTTGCACCTCTAGACCTTCTTCCTGTTAATCTGCCATGAAAATACCAGCCTGAGGACCAGCAGGGAGGACTCCATTCTTCATGTGGTCAGCAGGGTGCAGAAACTGCTTGGCTGCTGTGGCTGAACTGATCTCTTTGTCTGGGGCTGGGCTGACCCCCCCCTCCCTGCGCGCTCCCAGTGGAGGGACACTGATGTTGTAGCTCTGCATTGCTCCCAATTTCAGCAGATGCTGAGTTTTCCCCATTTGATGGCTCCTCTCACTGAATGCGGGTGGGAAGGAGCCCCCCGGCTCTCCTCCCGTGCCCAGCTCTCCCCAAAGCCACCGCAGCCATTGGAGAGCTACTGGAGAAAAGCCCCCGGTGCCAGCACAGAGCTGCAAATCAGGGCTCGCCATTCGCAGCATATACATATGGAATGAGGTTTATTTATGAAGGGGAAAGAGCCTATAAAGAAGAGTTATTATGTCCAAGAGGAGCTGATTTATAGAACGGCAAACTTCAGGCTATAGCTCAGAGTGGGGAATGACAGCCCCTGACAGGTGGCCGTGAATAAATCCCAAAGTTTTCCTGCTGCCGGTAGCCGGTGGCCAAACACTTGGGTAGGCTGGAGGAACCTCCACCTGCCATGGTTTGTTACAGGCACGGGATGGGGAGGAGAGCAGCAGGACCTGCTGTTCTTTGGTGCAAGCTCTGGGGTTTTGCTTTGTTTTTAACACCCTCAGCCCTGCGTTGATCTGTATGCAGGAGCCCAGCCCGGCTGCTTGCAGCTCAAGTGTCTGCATCGTAATTGCACGGAGCCAGCCGGCTGGGCTAAGTGGGGCACTGACAGTGATTCATGAACCCACTGCATTCCCAGTGACCGATGGCTTCTGACACACACGTGGCTGCGTGCAGAACAAGCCATGTGTGCTTTGGTGTGAAACCACTGCCCCGTGTCCATGCAGGTGTGACGCTGCTCGTAGCCACTGGGCACAGAGCTGGCCATGGCAACCCCAGGGCTTTCCCAAAGCACTGCACAAACATCCTGACATCCCCAGGGGATGGTTGGACTCTTTTCCCTCTCTGAAGATGGATACAGGAAAGCAAGAACGCTCCTCACTCTGCTTCAGCCACTTCAAGTGCTCATAAACAGCTCCGGAGCACCGCGTGCAGACGGGAAGTTTAATGGGCAGCACAGTAAAGCTGGATCCAGGCACAAACGCCTGGTCCTGATGTTTTTCAGCTCACGCTATCGCCAGATTTATTTGCTTGTAAACCCTCCCATAGTGTAGACAAGGCTTTTTTTTGCGAGCACATAAAGCAGAATCCATAACAACCCAACGCATCGCGGTGCCGAAGCTGTCCCACACCTCCACCCCAGCCCCATAGGGCTCAGCCAGGTGACTAATTAACTCCTGAGCGCTGCTGCAATTGCACAGCAGGCTGCTTTGGATGTGATTAATGTGGGGTTTATGCAAGGTGAAGCCACGCACAGTCCTGCTTGCTGCCCCCCATCCACCCCGCTCTGTTAGAGGTGAGCGCAGCCGAATTTCTCCAGCCACCCATCCGTGTGAATGAGGCAGACGAGGAAACATCTGCACTGAGCAGCGGATGGAGAGGAGAGCTGCCCATCCGCAGACCTTGCTTCCATTCGAGCTAATTGTACCCAAATATCTGCAGAGCCATTTCGCAAAGTTTGCAAAGGGGAAGATCCTTGATGCTTCGCAAACACGGCGCTCTTTAGTTCCGATTAACATCGCGATCCTCGCTGCCAAAAGAGCCCATTCATTTCAGTGAGCAAACAAAAGAGGGGAGCAAGAAGGACTCCGGGCTGAGAGCCTGCAAACAATGTTTTCCGTTTGCTAGATCTTTCCGGCTTAGAATGGCATTAAAAAGGGGGCGAAAAAAAAATGGAGCATTTTTCAAAACTTCGCTTCTCAATTTATTGCATGGCATCCTGCAGCAAACAGCAAAATGAAATAGGTCCTTGTTATCTTTCCCCCAAAAAAGGAGACAAGCTCTACAGGAGAAATAGATAATTTCTATCTGTTTTTTTTATATGCTTCATAAAATGCATTGTGCAGGCATGTAAAATATATGTGGCCTGTGTAAATATGTTTAGGGGTGTAATTTTAAAAACGGGCTGCTGGAATGGTTGGGGAAAGGCAGCACAGCGAAGAGCAGTGGCATCACCTGGGGATGGTGCTTGGCCAAGGGCTGCTCATTGCTCTTTATTCCCAGTGCCAAACGTTGGCACGTGGGGAAGATGCTCCTGATACCCACCCGGGTCCCCTCCTGCATCCTGCATGGACCCCTCCCGCTCCACCCCTCTGCCCCCAGAACCATCTGCCCTGCGACGCCCCCAGGGGAGCATCGCATCTTGTTCTAAATTACAATATGCGAATGGCCAAGTGGAAGAAAAAGTCTTTTCTGAGCCAAAGTCGAACAGAGAAAATATTGCGCTATGCGAAAGAGATAAGGAGAAGAGCTGTTTATTCCCTCGGTGGCACGAGGCCTGCCTTTGAAGCAGATAAATCTTTGCTGGTAATACAGTACTTAAACCAGAACTGACACCTTTTTATATCAATTGCTGAGAATTGCCTTTGTGAGGCTCTGATGTAAAGGCTGCCGGGGCCGCTCCTTGCATACCAATGCCTCTCCACCTGTTGGCCCACCCTCCTGCTCTGCATGGGAAGGGTGCGGGGATGCCGTGCCCTCTGTCCAGAGGATGTTGCAGCATCTCCAGCTCTTGGAGCCAGCATGATTCCAAAAATCCCCAGCTAATATTGCCTTTCATCTCTTCTTCTGCCTCAAAAACACCCGCTGGGTTTCCAACCTTGGTGCTGATGCGAGCTTTTGTGCGAGGGCAACGGAGAAGCAATGGAGCCTGCGTTGATACGAGCTGATTTCGTGTCTCTGCAAGCTCCAAGCTCAGCCTCAATGCACCAACCTCCAGCAGTCCCCAAGCAGTGCAGAGCTGTCACCATTGGAGATGCAGAACTGTCACCACTGGGGATGCTGTCACCGTGTCCCCATGGGGCTGTGGGCTCCATTCTCCTCGTGCAGCATTGACACAAAGCATCGTACAGCAGGGACACGTTTAATTTAGGTGATTATTCCATTACACGGCACGCTTCTAAGTGCTACAGGCTCCTGAGAGAACAAAAAAACCCCAAAAACCAAAAAAAAAAAACCCACAAAACCAAACACAAAAATCCCCTCCAAAATCACATAATGGCTGAGAAACGCTGTAACAAGCAGCAATCCACTGCATAATGAATTGTGCAATTAAAAGTACTTGAAGTGGTGAGATACCTGATTTTATTCAGATCACACAGTTTTTTTGTGAGGTGGGTGGGGATGATACGGGACTTTGGAAGACTGATCCCTGCTGCATGGGCTGGGGAAGAAGGAGGAAAAAAGAGAGATTTTGGAGAACAAAAATGAGCCAGATCGTTATTTTATTGTATTTTGTTTCTAAAGCAGAGCGGAACTTTCTCCATCTCCAGTTTCCTTTTGCTCCCTGCAGAGAGATGGGGGGATGGCCCCCCCAGCCCCTCCACCTATGGGTGCGCTCCAGATGTGTGTGCAGTGCCACATCTGCACGGAGTCGGACCAGGCAGCCCATACACACCCTGGGGAGCCCACGGGGTTCTCCACCAAGGGAAGGACCAACCCAACAGGTGATGCTCCGTTAATAAATGGCGGCACTTCTGTTGGAGAGCAGCTCACTGCAATTGTGCTGCTATCGCAGGCATCTTCCCTGTAACCCTGATCTGATTCTGCCCACCCACAGGTGGGAAGCGGGGATGATAATTAAGGATTTGTAAACCCATCTCTGCTCTCTTTTCATACAACCGAGAGTGGGGAGTTCCTGAATGCTACGAGCACCACGGGAAGAAAAGCCATTGTCAGGATGCAGAACTCCGTGTGTTTTATGGATTTTCCTCCCCTCAACCGACACTGCATTGCTGCACGCTCTCTGCCAGCCCCTGTCGTGTTAACCAGCACTGCTCTGCTGCTCTGCTCTCCCCTTTGGTGCATGGCACGGGGATGGAGAGCTCTTGGGCCAGGTGGAGAAGTGGTTGCAAAGTGTCTGCTGGGCACCCCAATGTTCCCATGGGAACTTCGTGCTGCATCCCGTTGTTTTGCAAGCCAGGAAAGCCAAGGTTGCTGAAAAGCACAGATCCCTTGGTGAGCACAGAGCTGACGAGTTGACTCTGCCTTGCAGGTTTCCCGGGAAAAGACAGCATCAGAAAAATCACATTTGATTATCCCAGCTAATATTTTCCCACTCTCCGTTAATTACGATGATTAGAGCGAATTGCCGCTGATTAGAATCAGATTTACGAACGGTTGCATCGCGGGATGCTGGCACCCAAAAGCTCAGCATGGGGGCACAGTGCCCAATGGTGGAGATTTTCTGCCTCTTTCCCCTTTGGTTTTGGGCAGATCCCACCCCTAGAGGCTCTCCCCGTGGCACACTCCTTCAGCACCCATTTTGGGGCCGTTGGAAGATGGAACCACAGTGGTGGCATCAGCAGGGACAGAGGCTGCACAATGCTAAATAAAGCTGCTATCATCCCTGTGCAGAAGGAGGGAGGGATGGGAGCCTGGGGAGACACAAGGAGAGGAAGAGAGATCGAACAGGTAGTAAATTTTCAGAATTGCCCCCAAAAAGCATATCTGCTAAGTAAATCCGATAGAGTGGGCTGTCTGTCTACATGTAATGTAGTCCTTATTAATAATGTAGCCATGATAGAGCCTTTTATTGATCTTCAATATATAAATCTAACCTCTCTATGAATAAAAAATGCAATAAGATCTTGGAAATAGACTAAATAATAGCCTACGAACCCTAAATGACGGGGATAAATGGCAGCACTGTGGAAATTGCTAATGGATGGCAGCTGGGATCCCAGTAGAGCTACCACACTGGGACATAGACGGGTTCCCATGATAAGCTGAGCCTTGCTGGGGTTCTGCAGGGCCCAAAGCTCCCAGCATTGCTTTCAGCTGAGGATGCTGGAAGGGCACCTGTGCTGTTTGAGCTCTCCATCCTTTGCAGTGCGCTCACCAAAGTGCCAACCAAAGCCCTTCGGGTGCTCACAGGGACGCTACAAGCACTGCTTGCACTTTGATGCGTGCTCTGCTCTGCCCCATCTGCCTCTGCCCCCCATCTATTTTAATGCCTAAGCGCAAACCCAGCCTGAGCTGCTGCACTTCCCCTGGTTTTATGCCAAAGCTGTAAAGGGGCTGAGGCCATACAGCGAGCTTTTCCCATATAGGGAGAAATAGCCTTTTCCGTGGGTTTGGGCCCTATAGCAGAATTATTCCCCCTCCACGTTGCCCCGAGCACTGGGGATGTTCTCCCACCTGCAGAGCTGGGACTGCAGGGTCTGGCTGAGCTCAGGGAATGGCTAACAGATCTACCCGGATAATGCACAGTGTGATTATGTTCACATGTCACACAGAAACTTTTTCACAGCTCTCGCTTTTACTCCATGAAATAACCCCTTTTAGTGTTTAACTTTGCTCAAGAAAGAATTATATCCCCAGAAACACTGCCTGTGCAACTTTCTTAATAGCAGCTGTCAGCATGGTCAGGCATCCTTTGCAGCGGAGACGGGAGATGCAATAATAACAACATCAATAATATCTCCCTCTGACAGAGTGCTTTCTTTGTCAGTGCATTGCAAAATATTTTACCAGACGGTCCCATTTGTGGGATGGAAAGAGCCACGCTTGGCTCTGGCAGCGGAAGGAGATGTGGATGGGGGAGGAACCACATCCCCAGGGAGTGGTGGGGCCAAGCAGATCGGTGCCAGGCTCTAACACCAACACATCTGGCTTAGCATCCAGGCCACAGCTCCTGGGCGAGGTGATGGGGTGAGGAAAGCACCCAATCTTCCTCTTTCCCCTCCCCAAACATTGGTGCACCGGAGCAATGAGGATGGGGAACTGGAGAATATTTATCAGCTCTTTGCAAAGTAAGTTAATCTCGCTGCACAGTGCTTATTGCCGGGGTTATAAAGCCACTCGCATGGCTGCTATTAAATCTAGTCATTAGCAGCTTTGGGTGGCAGCCACATCTGAGCCCACTGAGCACTTCATAACAGGGAAGTCCAGAAAGTGCTCAAAGCGTGGCAGAATTTTTTGCTACAATGGTTTTTGTCCGCTGCTTTTTGTCTCCTCTGCAGGGTGTGAAGCTGTCCCAGCAGGATCTGGCTGTGCTTCCACACCAGATGATGGATCCTGTTGCACAGCGTCTGCTGTGGAGCGCGTTGGGATCCATTGGGATGGAGTGTGGAACATAAACGTGACGGATGATTATGGCCAATGCATTTGGGTCTACTCATGGTGGGACGGATGTGCGTGCACGATTGCCAGCAAGCAGCAGGAACACCTCCCTGAAGCTTTATGGGCTGCAGAGCCCTTTGGACTGTGATACTGCAGTGCCTGAAGTGGGCACTGCTCCATGCAAACGGCCCTGGGCAGGATGGCAGCAGCTCCAGCAGTTGCTATAGCAGCACAGGTGAAGGGCAGGGATGCTTCGAGTGCTGAGCCCTGAGGGTGTTGCAAGACACAGAGCTGCTTGGCACCTCCAAGAGCATCCCTGCAGCCAACACGGAGTGCTGCCTTCCAAGCTCTGTCCGCTGCACGCTGCCTGTGATGCAGCATACCCCTACCCCAAAACGCTGCATCCTGGGGCAGAGCAGCAGGGCTCATCCCCCCGGGTGGCTCTCCCTGCTGCGATCCATAGCGTTGGCTCATGGCACAGAACGACAGCTCATTTCACAGGACGGGCTGACTTCACAATTGTTTGCTCAAGGGGAAACCTGATCCAAAACAACAGGCTGTTCTTTTGGAGAGCAAAGCCGTGCATTCTAATTCCCATTTGTGCCTCACTTACTGTATCTTTTTCCACCTCCTGTCTCTCTTATTTCCATTTTCCAGCCCCAGCATTTGCGGTGCTATCGCTCACACCCAACACTGAGCCTGGGGGACGGAGGGACCCACCACAAATTGGGGATATCCCACAGCAGTGGCACTGGGTCCCTCCCATGGGTGCCATCCACCTGCTTCAAGCACAAACATAGTCCCTGTGTGCAGAGCAGGAGGGGGTTTCTGTTGCAAAGAGGAGCTGGGTCGCTGGATATAAGCTAGCTAATCACAGAAGGATATAGCCAGCTCCATAAGGCTTGAAGAAAAACATTTTCTGAGGGAAACAAATAATTAGGATATTGAGCTTTTATGGAAACCTTTTTGCGCCTCAGAGACAAAAGCCTGAAGCTGTGGCTTTGCTGTCTGCACGTCCTGCTCCAGCTTGCAGCAAAACCCCAAAGTCTGGTGGGGCTCAGAGCACTCTGCCCCATACAGGGACATTCAGGAAGCCATAAAGTGCTCATAGGACATGGATATCCGTGGCAATGGTAATGCCCATCATTGAGGGCAGCAAGGGGAAGTGGCTGCGATTGCTGGGCAGATAGCAACAAATATATATGTTAAACACATGGAAATAAGAGCAAATAGCAGGGATGGGAAAGCAAATATCGAGCGGGGTCCAGCGCTCAGAGCAAACAAACATTGGGAAATGAGGAGCTCATCTGAATGAGATGAGCAGCAGGAATAGAACAACACTGGGAACTGACCGTGGGTGAATTGGGGAAGCGCTGTGCAGTGTGCCCAGGGGGGTGTATGGGAACTGCTGAATCATGGCCTGAACCTCTGACTGATCAGCTCAGGTTATCAGGGCAATGAGTCAGCCCTGGGAGCACAGGTGAATTCACCTGTGCTGCTGGAAGGGGTGGAGCTCCACCTCTCCTAGACCTATTTAAGAGCTGACTCTGACTTGGAGATCCTTCCTTTTGGAGTTTTCCAGTGAGCCCAGTACAAGGATAAGCCCTCTATCTATTCTTTTTTGGTATAATAACCTGCTTAGCCAAACTCTCTTGTGTATTTCTTAATTATTCATTGATTATACTGGGGGTGAGGAATGCAGGAAGGCACTGCCAGACCGGTCCAAGTTATCCTCTTCTCAGAGCATCCCCAATGCTCCTTCCTCCTCTTCAGCTTTGCACGCGGGATATTTCTTCTTCCAGTTATGCAAGGGCTGAAGCACATCTCAGCGCTGTGAGAAAGCCTGGATAATGTCTTCAGCAAGGACATCCAGTTACCCATGGGCGTAGGTGACTGCAGGATCAGAGCTTAATTCTATTGAGCGTTTGGATACAGCTTGCTTGAAAGGGGCTGAACAATATTTCTGCATTGTCCTCATTACAACCCAGAAATTCAAGAGAGCTCATTCCCCGATTTAAATCAGCTCTGTTCTCTGAATGGAGCTGGCAATTTATTTTCCATTCCTTTTCTAGATTTTCCCCTCTCCTTTTTTTTTTTGGCTGCTGACAAAGCAGCACTTATTTCCAGGGGAGTTAAAGAGCAGGGAGCTGGGTGAGCCACGTGGGAACTCACTGTGCCACTCCAATGCTGTGTTGCATGGGGACTTCTATTCAGCATGAAATACTTGGGAGG